>KL647296.1:0-104471 GCA_000727475.1 Sarcocystis neurona | reverse complement strand
GCACGAAGCAGTTGGTGACTCCGTAGATGGTCTCTGGGCGCAGTGTCGCGGCGAGCAGCGTCACTTCTCTTCCCTCTGCCAAGCGAAGCAATTCTTCTTGTTTCAAAATCTTCTCCCTTTCTCTATCTTCTCCTGCAGCACTTCCTCCTCCTCCTTGTTCTCCCTCCGCTCTCTTCCGATCTCCTTCCTCTCTTCCGTCCCCCACCCGCTGCTGCTTCTCCTGCTGCAGCAGCAGCCGACGTTCGTCCAGCTGCTGCTTGAGTTTCTCCTCCTGCAGCGACAGTTTGATCAACGTGTACTCCTGCGGAACGACGCCCTCGCCGGACGCGCGATCATGATCCGCACACGCTTGTCTCTCTCTTCGGCTAAATATCGTCGCGCGCATCCCGTACTTCAACTTGTTTCTCTTCTGCAAACATTTCAGCGCAAACAAAACCCAGTGCCTCAACGTCTCCCACGTATACACACCTGCACACGCGAAGCGTTATTTACGTCAGCCGAGTCAGATGCAAAACAATCTCTAAAAACAACATACTTCCTTCTCAGCCCACAAGTGCGCAGACCGCCGCAGACATGCAGCCTCGCCACTACGTACATATCTGCTGCGTTGAGATCTGCAGTTCTGTCCGCGTGTCTGCCCTCCCATGTGTCTCTCTCCCCTCTCCACACATAGAGATGATAAACCGCAGCACAGACCTACATGCAAAAAGACACATATGCACACAGATACATATACACACGTACACATGTGTATTCGTTTGCATATATAGAATACAGGCGGCACACGGCAATGTGTAGATGAAGTATACACGTGGCAGACACGAAGTTTCATCTCAGGCCTACGCACCTGTCCACACGCATGTGCAGGCGTGCAGCATCACGCGTCTCTCCAACTAGAGCGCAGTGAATATTTCTACGTTTCCCCTCTCTGTCTCTTCACGACAGATACACACACGCACACACGTACGCAGAAAAGTGGACACAATCCTGTCTTTTCTCTTCTCTTTCTTCTCTTCCGCTCCTCCTTTCTTTTCCTCCTCTTTGCGGCTCAGCCTCAAACTCTCTTCCGATTTTCTTCCCTTCGTTCCTGTGTTTCCTCCTCCCTCTGCCGCTGCTTCCGCGTGCGTCTCCGTCTCCGTCTCTCTCTGTATGCGGCGTGTCTCACCAGAAGAGTATTGAACTGCCAGCGAACAAAGGCGTCGTAGAACGGGTTCATATCCGTCGTGATAAACGAGCGCCTCCAGTCCACGGCGACGCCGAGCGCCCGCAGGTCCCGCATGGCTAGCGGAGGAAAGTACTGAAGCCAGTAGGACGCCTCTCGAAAGCGAGGGATCTCTGCCTCGGGGATGCCCATGCTGCGCATGATTTGCCACTGCGTCACCTGAAGCCAGAAAAGACGAAGAAGAAGAAGACATGCGAGAGTGGAACAAGAAGTAACGCGGGGCGGAGTGGTGAAAAATAGAGGAGGCGAAGAATGAGGCAGGAAGAACCGACGAAGCGACTGCGGGGCAAGAGAAGAGCGAGACAGAGACGCCGAAAAGCCGGAGACAACGGAAAAGGAGCGAGACACACGTGGACGGAAGAGAACGGACGGGAAAGGAAGGCGAGACGGAACGGACAGGATGAAGAAGAAGAAGAAGCAAAGGGATGTGGCAAGGAGCAGGAGACAGAGAGGAGCAAGGGGGACGAAGAGAGATAGGAAGTACGGAATGAGACACCAGAAGACAGAAACGAGAAGAGTGCAGCAGCAGCAGCAAAGACAGCCTGGCCGTACAAGACGACCTGGATGGGGGATAAAGTAACAGCAGTAGAGAGAAAGGCGGAAAGACGAGGAACACAGAAGAGAATGACCGAGAAGAAGTAAAGGAGAACGAGAAGAAGAGAGCGGAAGAAGGTCGAAGTGAGGCAAAACTGAAGAGAAAATGGGAAAGGAGAACGCGTCGAGGACAGGAAGAAGAAATACGGGACAGCAGAAAAAGGGAAAGAATACACGTCACTGAAGGAAGACTTGGACAGATGATGCAGACAGGCACAGGAGACGGTCTGCACACGCCGAGTAGTGGGCCGGCAGCTTAGCGAGAGCGGCAGAAGAGCAGAGCAAAGGAGAGAGCAGCACGAGAGGGCTACAGAGATAAAGTCCGCATACGACAGACGGGGAATAAGGGCGACTGCAGCATCAGCAGCAGCCACGTAAGTAGACAGCCGGTGCCGCAGCGGGTGAGTGGAGACAGAGACTTGCCGTAACAACAGGGCTCGTGAAAAAAAGTAGACACCAACAGTTGAGCTGCAGCAGACGGGAGTGCATAGCAGGTTGTCCCGCAGCAGCACGCCACTGCCAAGACGAAAGGAGGCGATTGCAGCAGCGCAGTTGACTCTGCTGCGGCAGGAGAACGCAACAGAGAAAAACAGACGTCGGCGGCTTCCCCAGTATTTGACAGGTTTGACGAACCGCCCAAGAGAAGTTTCCACGACCCAGGCCTCAGCGAGAAGCAAGAGAGACACCGCCCCGTATACATCCTTTACACGCACAGCAGGGTGCAGCACTTCGCTTTCTTCTGAGAGGAAAACAGTACCCCATTCGAGTGCGAGGCCGGAACTTTACTTTCGCGTAACGGTCCAGCGGCAGCAGCAGAGACGGGCGGCGGGAAGTTGCGGGACTTCACACAAAGCAGCGGCAGCCGAGACAGGAACGCGTCAAGCGTCGGATAGTGGCCGGAGTTTCACAGGGGCCGCAGCACAGAGAGGAGACGGAGAATGCGACAGAAACTGCGATGTGGGCAGCAGCACGGCAGAGTCGTCTACGAGAAGAGGACAACGACAGCTCTGCAGCACAGAGAGGGAGACACCCCGGAACGACGTGGACGGACGCGGTGCCGCGAGGTAGCTACAGCAGAGATTCTCAAAAAGAAGACAGCAGCAGTAAGTAACCTCTTTGCTGTGGCGTCTTCCATAGGGAGACGGCTTCGCTGCGGCAGCCAGCGCGAGAAGAGCTGCAGCAGCAGCTGAGGACGAAGGTGCACTGAACAGTGACACTGCGAGACGAGAGCCCCTTGGTGTATGTAACAGCCCGAGACAGCGAACAGCAGCAGCAGCAGCCGGTGCGAAGAGCGCAAGACAGAACAGACAACGCTTCCACGTAAAAAAACTTCGGATGGGTGTGTAGGGGACTCCTCCGAGGACAGCAGGAACGTCGAGGAAAAGACAAGGCAAGAATCGAAGCTCGCACCTCAGCTGGCAGCTGGGCAAGGCAATTAGCAAGAGAGACCTCCGGCGCAGGGAGTCGCAGCACAGCAGTCGGCAGATATGCAGGTATAAAGAGGTGACGCACGTGTACAGGCACGTGCAGAGAGACGCAGCTGCATGCGCTGAGTCTGTTAGATGAGGCTAAAGTAGACAGCCCCTTCTCCTGGGTAGACACGTGGACATGTACGGGCTGCAGCGCCCCCGCGGAGAAGAGACGCGCACGGGCCCGAGACACCCGCACGGCGGAAGGCGAGGGCACCCGGGAGACAGGAGACGGCTCTCTCTCACCGCGTCTCCGGTTTTCGCAGCAACTTTCGATTTCTTCTTCTTTGTGACGTCCTCTTGCTCGCCGGGGCCCGCGTCTTCTCCTCCCTCGCTGCGGCTGCTGCTGTCGTCCTTGCTGCCGCTGCCGCTGCTGCGCGGTTCCTGCGCTTCCGCCGAGCCCCCCAGCGAACTCTGCAGCATCGCCTGCGCACGCGCACGTCCGAGCCGCAACGCCACATCTTCACAAACGACGATGCGCTACGTCCATAAACATCACATCCACGTCTACATATATAAACGTATACATCCACATACTGGTATATATACCTAAGTACGTATACATGCAAATACATACACATATATATATATATATGTATACACGGGAGGGAACATATCTATATACATATACATATACACATATATACATGTATACACAGGGAAATATACGTATTTACACTCGGAATACATATATATATGTCCACACGAAAATATATGCATGCATATGTACCCAAGGAAAATACAATATATATATAGATATATCCAAGGGAAATAAATGTATATGTATACACATATACACGCACATATACATATATATATGTAATGCACCCATGCATGTAACAAAATGCCTGCATACGACGTATGTGTTAGGCATGTGTATAGATGGCACGCACACGTGTATACAAATACACGCATATATCCAGCGGCGCAAGCAAATAGATTTCGATAAATCCCCCTACCGTACAGGCGCAAATATATATATATATGTGGATGTAAATAACCGCAGTGCATGCGTCTGGAGTCTCAAAGGGCAGGGCGGACTAGGGAATGTGCAAAGGCGTCGCGCACTGGGTGATCGCGTGTGCTTCTTGCCTCGCGTTTTTTGGCATGTGCCTCATCTTCAGACGCGCTGCCAGTTCGCTCGCGTTCTTGTTCTTGTTGTTTCTGCAGCTGCTTTATTTCTCTCTTCAATTTATCTGCGCAGGCGAGGATGGGCATTCCCGTGCAGTGTAGACCGAATGGCCAGAGCACGCGTTTCCCCTGCATGCGTTGATATCTCGCCTGAAATTCTGCGCGACAGATCGTGAACGCATGCCCCAGGTGCAGCTTCCCATTCATATACGGATACGGGAAGGTGCAGAAGTACTTCTCCTCCCTTTCCTGGGCGTTCTGGGGCTGCTGCAGCAGCCGTCCTCCCTGCTGCTCCTGCTGCTGCTCTCCGCACTGCACCTCCTGCTGCTCTGTCAAACGGGAACAAGACGCAGGCGCGTCGACTTCGTACGGCGATGCTTTTCCGTCTCCGGGACCCCACAAATCTGCAGCAACGAAGCGCTCGATCGCCAGCAACTTGTCGCGGCGAGTGCGACTCCCTCCTCCTGCTGCTGCTGCCACTGACGTTGCTGCTGCTGCTCCTCCTCCCCCAGCTGCTGCTTTTCCTCCCGGTCCTGCTGCTGTCTTCACATCACGTTCAGCTGCAGTTGCAGCTTTCCCCGTTGCTGCGGCTGCTGCTACGGTTGCGGTTCCGAGGACAGCCACGTTTCCGTTAGCCTGCGCCGCATCCGTAGTCGCCGATACCGTTAAAGAGGACGTTGGGAGCGAAACAGGCGCCATGGTGCTGCTGTGTCTGCTGCTGCACAAGAGCGAGACGAGACAGGGGACAGGAGAAGAGGAAGCAACACAGAAGAATAAGACGTTAGCGAGCGAACAGGAAGTAGCCGCCGCTGCAGGAGACACAGCACGCCCAACAACAGTGGCAAGGTCACCCCACGCTCTTGAAGCGAGGGCGGCCGAAGACGCTGATGCAGCAGTAGCAGATGCTGCTGCAGGAGGAGAGGCAGAAGCTGCTGGACCAGAAGAACGACACACAGCTGCTCCACCAGCACGCAGCGAGGCGGAGGGCGGGTGGTAGGACGCGGAGGAGACGGGGAAGGCGGAAACGGGACGGAGAGACGCGACTGGAGCACGTGTCTGGGCCTCACGCAGTGGCAGCTGCTGCAAGGGCGTCGCTGGAGTCGCAGTTGCAGCTGCGGCGAGCGCAGGAGACACAGGGACACGTCTCCTGGAAGGACGGACAGTGACAGATGAAGAAAAGGAAGAAGAAATACGGAGCAAAGAAGATGGAGAAAAGAGAAGACGAACGCCACGAAAAGAAAGGAGCGGATAAGGGAAGGGCACGAGGCAATAATGGAAGGGCGGAAGAAAAGGACGGAGAGGACAACACATAGGAAGCAGCAGCTAACCGAGAGGAAGAGAAAAACACGTCGATTTCAGTTTGCACGCCTACCGCCGGTGACGCGTACGCCAGGAATGGGTGCGCAGAGACGGAAGAGAAGGGCGGATGGGAAGCGAACGAGCCAAAGACGGCGAGGCCTCTTCTGCAGCTCCCCGATATTTAAGCGAAGACTGTCTGCTGCTTGCAAATCGCTGCTGCACCGTCACAAACACCAGGCGCACCAGGAGAAGACGCCCCACCGCCAGCAGAAGGAAAGCAGGAAGAGAAACGAGCTACGTCAAACGGAGAGACCGCGGACAAAGAAGGAATGTTCCAGTGCTCTGTTGCAGCAGGCGAGTCGCCCTTCGGAGAGCTTCGCCACCACCTCAGCAGCTCACGCGCATGCTGCGAGCAGGACTTTTCCTCTCTCGGCTGCTGGTAACGCCCAACAGCAACCCACTGGTGTTGCCGATGCGGCTGTCGTGGCTGCAGCTCGTGCTGCTGCTTTGGTGGCTGCTGGTGCTGTTCATCTGGCTGCCGGTGCTGCTGCTGTTCTTCCGTCTGCTGCTGGGGTTGCTACTGCAGCTGGAATTGCAGAGGAGCAGGGGTAGTTGCAGCAGTAGTAGAGAGAGGTCGCAGCAGACGTGGCGCGGAGCAACGGACAGGCAGTGATGGAAAGAGAGTTGCTGTGGGTGCGGCTGCTGTTGCTGCTGAGGCCGCCGTTGTCGCTGCTGTTGCTATTGCTCTTGTTGTGCGCGCCGTCGATACGGTACGGGGAGGAAAAGGGGGTTCGGGCTGCTGCAGCGCTCGACTGCGCCAGTAGAGGAAGCAAGACACGCCGCTGCGGAAACGAGCGCTTCAGCAGTGGCACGGTTGAAGGGCAACGGCAGCAGCGGCAGCATCAACTGCAGCAGAAGGAAAGGGTTTTGCTGGGCCAACAAGTCTAAAAAGGGTAGGAAAAGTCTTGACTCTGACAAAAAGAGAACTGCGCAGGAGAAAAAAACTTCGTGGCCGTTGCGTGTTGCTGTTGCGTTAGTGTAGAGTAGCAGGTGTCTTGGCTGCAGCTGCGGAAGAAGAGATCCACCACCAACCACTACGGGCACCGGTAGCGGCAGGACCACCAGCAGCAGCAGCAGTCATGGAAGCGGGAGCCGGATCAGTTGCAGCAGCAGCAGCAGCACCACAAACGGCAGGAGGAGTCCTAGCAGTAGCACGTCGATTGTACGTCAACGGGAAAAGCCACAGTAGAGGCAACTGCCTTCGCAAGGGCAGCCATGCCCGGTGGCTGAGAGCACCAGAAGCAGCGCCAACCACCGAGGCGTCCGAAGCCGCAGCAACACATGCAGCAACAGCAAGATCTCGCATGCACTTCCCCTACTCCACATGCAGCAGCAGTAGCTGCAGCCGGCTGGAAGACCAACGTAGAGGACGACGCACCATGGCTCCAGCAACACACCTTTCGTGTGAAGTGCCACACGAACGGTAGGAGCACGCGGTCCAGCAGCAGCAGCATCAGCAGCAAAAAACGCCGTGGGGAAATTCCGGTAGCGGCAACGATGCAAGAACAAGCGCCGCCTCTCTCCTCCTCCACCGGTGACCCCTCGTCGGCTACCAGCCTCAAGAGCAGCCAGCCAGCAGCCGCGTACGCCACCATCGCAGCAGCACGAGACCCTGGGGGGAGCCAGCAGAGCTGCTGCCGTCAGTGCTGAAACGCTCGAGATGCCTTCACTTCAAGCTCCGGCCGTCTGCTGTAATTCCCAAGTGTGTTTCGACACCCACCGACGCATTCCAGCAAAACCTTCTGCTTTACGTCCCTGCATGTGTGGCCGTAGATGCTACGTTATGCAGGTGTGTTCACGTAGACACATCATCCACTAGGGACGCACGAAAGGCACGCATTTATGGAAGAGCTGTCGGGACTGTACAACCTGGTGTCTGTATAATACAGGCGGTGTCGGAACAACTCCGTTTATACGGGCAAGGTGTGTACGTGTACGTATTTGTACACGACACACCTACACGTGCACTTGCCTTCTATAATGAGTGGACAAACTCAAGCAGAGACTTGTATACATTTATTCACGGAAGACAGACAGGTCCATTTCGACATCCATATATCTATAGTAGATGTATCGCCACGAAAGGACGCTAGCGCTGCGCATATATTACTGCACTTCAAGTGCAGTAAAATGAGTGTGTGAGAGGTGCGGATCTTCAAATTCGCCGGAGAATCGGGTCAAGCCTCTTCGTGAGGGTGTTCATGTGTGTTCGTCTTGCGGTGAAATGTGTTTCACGTTCGCCACGTGTATCTACGTGAGTGTATATCTGCACCCACACGAACAGGTTGAACTCTGTGTCGCGTGCCAACATGCACTTATAATGTACAACAGTGTGGATGTTGATGGGATGCGTATGTATTTCTCTCGCGGTGAACCAGACTGCATCCACAATATAAATGTACGTTTGTGCGTATATGTGTATAGACACATGCAGGAAGATGCAACATACTTGCGTGCACACGCGTACAGAGATGTGAGCTCTCTGCAGTACAAATATGATACTTAAGAGATTCTTTTACTGTCATTCCGTCTGTTCGACAATTTTCCTCTAGCTGGGAGCTGTATGACTTGGCTGCTACAAAAAAAAAAGATAAGTTAGATGCGGTGGATTCCCACACGCTCCTGCATACGCGACATGTGGATTCATATGGACGAGCATCTGGACACCCCTATGCGGGCACGCACACGTTTATATATATATATATATATCTATATCTATATTTATCTATATATATACATGTGTATGTACACGTTTACATATATATATATATATATGTATACGTACAAACGTGGGTACGCTTTGGCCACTTCTCATTTGTGCGCCGAGGTAGTACATACAGACCTCAGCGCATGTGGGCACCCCTATGTGGGTATGTATACAGACGTATATATATATATATATATAGGTATATGTATACGTGCAAATGTGTGTTTGATCACTTTCCACTTTTGCGCAGAGGTAGGAGATACATACATCTGTGTATGTAAACATACAATAGATAACGTCTGAGTACCGCTTTGCACGCAGAGGCAGGCTACATACGTGTAAGTGGGCGGTGTACACAAACTCTACTTCTCGAGTGCGCCACCAGACCACGTACCTGCTGTTATCGTCCCCAGTCACTGGCAATCCACAAGCAGAGGTACGCGTGTGCGTGTGAAGTGGATGGCCCACGACCACTTGTATGAGCGAAGACGTGATTACCAATATGTGCCTATATTGCCAGGCATGAATGCGCTCCAACGCGCGCAACGAAGCCAGGACGGCGTCCACCGAAGCACGTTTAGAGCTGGCACTTTTCTCCACGCTAAGTCAAATACTCACAGCCATATCCCTACACATACATGTGTATGTGGAGGCAGACAGGTGCATGTATGCATGAAATGAAAAGCTGATGCGTACGTTCCCCACGTGGACACATCAACGTATAATAGGTGCACACATGTACGACTACCTCTTTTTGTATACGAGGTTGGTTATGCGCACAAAACTGTGTATAACAACCGCGTGCGCACTGTCTTTCATACCTGAGACGCGTGCTGTGACTAGCCAATAACAGCACGTTTATACCGCCGACGCAGCTGCAGAAACTGAAACTGCAATAAAGTGGCTATATATGTACTGCGGCGGATCGCTAAGCAGGTCTGTGCTTCGATGATTAGGTTGGTGACCACATGACTTTTATGCTTCTATAGCGACCTGTGACACTTGTTACGTGTGCGCATGTGATACGTAGAGTGGGTATATCTCAGCATTGTGATCTGCAGAAACACCGCGTACGTAGACGTATGTCCGTACATACATGTGTGTACGCGTGGCTGCGGAGGCAGCCAAGACAGTCAAAAACAATGCGCTATTTGCAGAGAGATTATACAAGGATTGAGAGATAGGTCGAGCAGAAGCTAGATGAGCGTATTCATTGAAATACACGCACATACCTTTATGCATGTATGCATTCAGTTGCACCGCTTAATTATACGTGGATAAGGTAGGTCGCTGGGAGTACTCCTTCGTCATTCGCAGCTTTCGAGGGAGCATGCGCAGATATTGTTTCGTTGTGGTCATACAAATAGATGTATAATCTTAATAGATGACGTCGGCTCTGGACCGCCACTGCACTAACACGAATGTATAGTGTAGAACATGTCCCCAGCTGCTGTCAGGTCTTCTCCAGCTGTTGTTCTCTTACTCCTCTGCTATGGTGTGTCGCTGATTTGTACCTCTCAGAGAGAACAGCGCGGTACAATCTCGTCCACCGGCTAGAGCGTGTGCTCTTTTTTGGCGTCCTAAGTAGTTCTCTGTACTAAGCGTGTTTGCTATTTATCAGCAGGTTAGTGCCCGTCTTTCCATAATCAACTGAATACTACATCCCGGTCATTTTGTAACTATTTCTCAAGCACTGCTGTACTTACCATAACTTGACACCCAGTTCGAATCATTCTTATTATTCGTAAGCGTAGAACCGTTCGGGATACTGGTTTCAACGCTCTGATTCAAGATTAGACATATTATCCCTCCTAAACGTCAATAGTTCTGTGTCCCTTGTAGTAGGATTCAACGTAATTATTACCACTTCGGAGCGGACGGCATAACAGGCACGAGACGTGTGTGTGCGGTCCAAGAAGCGTGCAGGATGCACATTTGAACACGAGCGGGAGAGGTTATTTCTGCTACATCTCAATTAAACAAACGTGCACAAACGCGCAATTTTGTTTCTTGTGTCTGGTGATACGTATGCGTTTTGCGTGTACATATATATATATATGTATAGATGTATACACGTACCTGCATACATATGTACACGTGGTCTAAGCGTATATACGTGTATATCAGCGTGTAAGTATGTGTGCACTGTACCTCCTGACGGACGCTCTGTGTTGAGATTACGACGCACCCGTACACCGGTTCACACTCGGGTTCAGATACAGTTCTGTGCAATGTGTGCATGCAGCGTTTATGTCTCTTTTTGTTCTTCTCTGTCTCCTTTTGTCTCTCTGTATCCACACTGACCACTTCGACATATATTCGTGTGCTTGTCTCGTATATGTATACATGTGTATCCATGCGTGTCCTTCACGCAACTTTATACAACTTTATTTACTGTGACAACTGTGCTTGTGCAGTGAGTGACTAAGTTCTACACGAGCAAATCTCCCTAAGATGGTTATATGTGTCTACACTGAGGAAATGCATACACATGTGTATATGGCTTACGTATACATGTCCGATCGGAGGAGACCCAGTGGATGTACTGTAAAACGCTGCATTTGCCGAGCTCATGCGGAAGGGTACAGTAGAGTTACTCTAGGTCAGAACTCTAATTTATCCGTGTCTGTGTGACCGCACACCCACGGTTGTGAATACGCATACTCATTGGATGTTTGTAAGTTCTGAAATAACTCTGCGCATCAATTTGTAACTTGCAACTTGCCCTCCGTTCTGAATCCCCTCAAGCATTTGGAGCAAGGCACGTGCACGTCCACTGTGTTACACACATAAACCTGCGCAGAAAGACAGCTAGACAAATAAGCACATGACGCTCAAGTAAAATACAGACGCCTATATGATTAGGCACACACACATCCACGTATACTTTCGCAGAAATACAGAGAGGTAGACACGTGATGTTCTAATAACGTATTAAAAACGTTTAGTCTGCGCCTACGTCGCGCTTGCCGGGTTGCGCCATTGCAACAAGCAGGCGCTGCTTCTGTGCCCGAACTACAACGCCACCTGTAAGTTCACCTACATCTGGTAAGTACCAAACATATTTGGATTTTCGTCTGCACGTGGATTGCGCACAAACATAAAATACATTTAAGTGTGCATTATACGGACTATAGTATACAGTAGTATGCAGAGTATAAGTGTAAGCAGATGTGCCATACCTATGTACGTGTACACTCCTCGTATCACTACACACGTATGCATCATCGTAAGTGATGGTAGTTTACAATTACGTCTAGATAACTCGCCACTCCACGAACTACTAAAGTAGCAACGTGTGTACGTACGCGCGTAACCACGCGTAAATAGTATAGTTCAGAAACAAACTACTCATTCACGTACATACTCAGCTGATATGTATAATACGCGTAAACCCGTTGTCCACTTGATGTATATCACGATTGTGTATCTGCGCTTACGCTATGCTGACTTGCGCATGTTACTCTTATGTACATGCAACACAGCTGTTGTGTGCGTGGTAAGTACGTGAGCACAACACTACGGGGTCGGAAAAAGACGGTGCCTGGCTGCGTGTGCCTTTTTTTCCGCTTCCGTTACGGGCATTGCAAATATTGCTGCGGCTGCTGTTGCTTCCCCGCTACTGCTGAAGCTGATGCCCAACGGTGTTCCTTCCACCGTGATACCGCAGAAGTTGCCGGAGGCTGCCCGTGCTGCCGCAGCTGCCGAATGACGTTCTGCGCTCTGCGGCGGATGCTGCTTCCCGTCGTGAAACTGCTGAGGTTATTGCTTCTGCTGTTTCAAAAGGAGCTGTAGCAGTCAGACGAAACGCCCCGCCTGCGTGTATTACTCCCACTTTCGCTTGGTGTGCTGCCTCTCGCTCCGCGCAGCCGGTAATGTCGAGACCCGTCTGTCGGCATGTGCATCACCCAGGCAACAAACATTGCCGGATCACTATCCTCTGTCGCTGACGGCCTGCGCTGACAAGGGAATCTGTAAATCGGAGGGGAAAAAATATCACTGTTTTCCCCGGGAATATCTCTCCACATCAGTACTAGTGTGTCATCTAGTCACCTACACACGGGACCTCCACACTACAGAAACGGTGTGTACCTGGCGCCGACGTGCGACGCACGGACACTCGAAGTGCTTCACGGTCCTGCTGCAGTGTACGTACAGTCGACCTGCGGTGTACAGATACTACAACCAAGGCCGCCGGATGGTTTGGAAACCCTTCTAAGCAT
Organism: Sarcocystis neurona; assembly: GCA_000727475.1. Lineage (NCBI taxonomy): Eukaryota > Apicomplexa > Conoidasida > Eucoccidiorida > Sarcocystidae > Sarcocystis > Sarcocystis neurona. The sequence continues at coordinate 91,766 of KL647296.1, read as the reverse complement.
TCTTTTTTCGGTGTTTGTACGCGCAGCGAAACGTCATGCCTGTTTGGCTCACCAACATGTAGCACATGTGAATGTTGTCCGTCTGCGAACTAACCTTTAGCGTCTGTGCATTTGGGGAAATGTCTCGCCCCTGGTATCACCTGGCCTAGCCGTAATGCACCTGTGTGAACGTGGCGTATGCAGTTACACGTTTTTCCCCTCCATCTATGGACCGCTATCTATATCCGTATGCGTCGCCAGATAGTTTTATACGGTACGTATAGTCTATGCATCTGCGCGTCTGCATGCAGGAAAAGAAACAAGACTCTGTCCGCCCTTTTCCGTGTATTTGTCAGTAACCTGAGCACACTTGCGTATCTGTAAATGTACCACATGTGTCTTTCGTGCGTGGTATTCTTTGTGCTAATTCCCCAATGAGGACAAGGCCTAAAATTTTTTCTCGCACAGCCAGAGATATCTGACAGGCTGCTGCCAGGGTATACGGTTGACATATCGGCCTTTCCCTCTGTTTCTATCTGCACTCATGTCTATACGTTAGATTATATATATGCGTTCATGTTGGCGCCCGTCTCTCTGTGTCTGCTAGTGCTGTATCTTCTGCGGCTACTTTTTCTTCAACGAATCGTGTAGATGATCTTTTCCGTCTCCCTGCAGCTGACCATGTACACGTTAGCGCTGCTGTAGGTGTTGCTGGGGCGGCTGTTGTTACAACTGCGGTTGATAGTGCCACTGTTGGTGGCGCGGCTGCTGCTGGTGCGGCTCTTCCTGCTGCTGTGTTTGCCGTTGCAACCGTCGTTCCTGCTTCTACCAGGGAACGGTCTTGCTGTTTCCGCTATCCACGCTCGCTACCCTGCTGTTGCTGATCGACAACGTCCACGGGGGATCGGCTGCTGCCGCATTCTCGGCTTCAGACCGCGCTTCTCGTTTTCGCGTTGCATCAAGTGAGGCAAAAGCTGGATCCAGTTGCTTCTTTCGCAGTGCAGACGAATACATGCGGACGTATCTATGTCTATGAATTGCTGCGTGCGTACGCGTCTCAGTGAGTAATAATAATAGAATATAGGCCTGCGTGAGCAATGTGGTCTCCAGCAGTCAGTGATACGGCTTACTGCTCTTCTGTGGCAGCCACTCGCCGTCGCTGCTTCTGTTGCTGTGGCTGTTGTTCCTCATGCTGCGTCTCGATCTGGCTGCTGCAAGTCTCCCAAAGAGACCCACATCAAATCTGTTCACTTCGCTCCATGTTTAGATGTCTCGACTTGTTCTAGAGAGCAGCAAGCTCAGTGCCGGAAAAATTTTATTGAAGGGTCAACCAAGAATTGCTGTTGCTGTTGCACGGCCTGTTTTGCTCCTGTAAACGGGCTGACGTGAGCGTAGTGCTGCGAAATCGCCAGAGTGGGATGGCGGCGCCACTCCTGCAGGACCTGTTGCTGCTGTTGTTGCGTAGAAAATGCGTTATACGTCTCTGAGTTGGTGTGACGCTGTAGCGCTGCTGCTGCTGTGTCTTCGCGGCCGCTGAAAGGCTGCCGCGTGTTTTACGCTGGTGCGGACTCATGAGCTGGTGGACTTTTACAGCCGTGTCGTTGAAAGAGTGCTGCCGCTGCCACTACTGTTTGTGTTTCCTGACCCTTCGCGTTGCTGGCGCTGCGTCTACATCTGTTTCGGAAGATCTGGACAAAAGGGGAGCGCTGCCAGCAGAAACGGTCTCCCGTCGCGAGCAGCAGCAGCCGCAGTTGAGAGAAAGCAGATCCAGCAGTAGCGCTCGTGGCGGCAGAAACAGCAGCAGCCGCAAGAGATGTAGCAGTCGTGCAAGACTTTCAGGACCACTGGTAGTGGCAACAGGAGCCACAGCACCAGCGAAACGTGAGCAGCACGGAAAGCAGCAGCCACTCTAGCTGAAAGAGGAATCCGGAGTAGGAGCTGCACTTGAGGCCGCTGTTCCTCTGTCAACAGAAGCAACGACAGCCTCGACAACAGGAACCAAAGGGACAGCAAACGCCGCCGCTGCGGCAGAAAATACAGCAGCGGGTGAAGCCGTAGAAGCCGTAGCACGACACGGAACACGTTTGTGAGGAAGAGCCCGGCGACCAGCACCAGCGGCAGCACTAACGGCGCCGCCAGTGGCAGTGTGAGTCGCGCGGTGGCTGAGCTGTTCTGCTTTAGTTGGCAGGAGATGGATTAGTAGTGACATCACCGCTGGAACAGGGCGGGCAGCAGGAGCAGGGGCGGCAGTGGGAAATCATCAGGGGCAAAAGGAGCAGGAGCAGCGCGAAAGGAGCAGGAGTGCGAAAGCAACAGCAGTGCGGGAGCAACAGCAGTGCAGAAGCAGCAGCACTGCAGAAGTAGCAGCGGCAGAACCTAGAGACAGAATGCCTCTCAATCGCTGCGACAGCTTTTATAGGCCAGGAGGCGCTAATGGCAGCTGCAGGCATCTGCGTTTGGTGTTTTGGCTAAAATAGCAACAGCAGTAGCCTCTTTGGAAACAGCACAGACGCTTGCGGCTTGTGCAGCAGGCGCCGGGAAACGCAGTGAACTATGAGGAGAAGGTAGATGCAGCAACAGGAGAAGGAGAAGGCCATGCAGCAGCAGGGGGAAGGGGACTGCTGGAGCAGCAGCAACAGGAGAGAACGCTGAAGCAGTGGCAGGAGTCGGAGGGACTCACGCAACAGGGGACGGGGAGGGACACCCCGCAGCAGGAGGAGGAGATGGAGGAGGAGGAGCAGCAGGTGACGCAGCAACAGGATGAGATGCAGCAGCAGCAGGACATGCAGGAGCAGCAGGAGGAGCAGATGATGCAGGACGACTCCGTTTGTTGTGTAACAGAGAGGGGGAAAGAGGAAAGGGAGTGGACAGACGCATTCGGTGCGGCCGCGGCAGCGGAGCAGCAGCTGCCGGAGGGGGTGGCGGCAGCGGACCCACAACGACAGCGGGAGGGGCAGAGACGAGCAGAAGCAGAGCGGCAGCAGGAGGGGATGATATCAGCAGAACAGCAGCAGGAGGAGGAAATGGTGGTGCAAGAGGAAGAGGAGCTGCAGCGGGGGGGCGGCAGCGAGAGTGAAGAACAGCAGGAGGAGGATTACCTGGTGTTATGCAATCTGAAACGTGTCCGCAGTGAGGGGTGCGTCTTGAAGCGACAGCACCTCGTACGAAGCAGCGCCCTGCCGATTACCACTGCCTATCACGTGAGGCGTAGACGTATGTGCCCCTCCTGCTGCGTCGGATAAATACCTGCCTCTTTTTTTCGATGAGAAACAGGAACCATATATATATGTGTTAGTCTGCGTGTGTGAGTCCGGGTACGTGTGTGGTTTTCCTTCGTAGGCAGGTAGACTTGTTTTTTGTAGTTTTCTACAAAGGAAAACTTGTTCTGTCGGCGTGCCTACGGGAGGTGACGGACTTTACCTGTTTCTTTCTCTCTCTCTCTCCCCGTGTCTCTCTATCTGGCTACAGCACTCCGTTTTCCTTTGTCTTGTCGGCGAATATGAGGATAACTAGTGAAGAATTTCATTCGAATATATACGTATATGTGTATACACATATATGCACGTATGTAGGCATGCATATACAGGTGTAGGTAGGTAGCGTATCGAGATAGCACGCCGCGGCTACTTAACCTTCGTATACGTGCTGCGTATCTTAGGTTTGGTAAATGAACTCCCTTGAGTGTTTCTGTGTATTTACGTACTTCCCTTTCTGCATACATATATATGTATATATATATATATGTAAATGCCTGTAGACGTACGGATATTCGTCTACTTATGTGTATATTCGTACGTACGTGTGCACCTTCGTGTATATATATGTAGTGACATAGGAGAGTGGAGCTTTTATACGAGCTTCTGAGAAGATACGTTATGCATTTCTTCACGAGTGTAAATAGTGGTCATTGTCTACAGCCGACTTTGTGTTGCTCGCGTCGGTCTCAGTACGTAAACATGTATGAAAACAGGATGTGCGTGTACATAAATGGGTAGAGACTCCGTCGTCTTTCTCTTCAACGTGTTGTGTAAGTACTTGAAAGTGCCTCTCTGGGTATGTGAATATCTGTGTTCTTCTCTCAGTATTTTTCTCTCTGTTTCCCTCTCTCTCTCCGTATCTATTCCCTCTCCCTGTTTGTCTCTGTTTATCTTTTTCCTTCTCTCTCTTTCGGGATGGCTCTTTCTTTCTGTACGTGCATATACTTACGTACACAGCTGCGTACATCTGTCAATTCACAATAGTGCTGTAGCTCGTGCTGCGGGTTTGCTGGTGCTGTAGCTGCTGTGGCGTGGCTTCGCGCCGGTGCTGCATATGCAGCGGATGCGGAAAGCTTGGTTGTTTTCGTTGCTCTTCCCTCACCTCCGTTGCCGACTAGCGTATCTACTGCTGTTGCTGCCGATTATGTGTTGCTTGCTGCTGTTGTTGTGTTGGCTGCTGCTGCTGTTGTGCGTTGGCGCCTCTGCTGTAGGGTGCTCCACTCCGTCGTCTTCTGTGCGCACCGGCCTGCTGCGCTGTGTTGCTGTTGCGTTTGCGGGGCTGCACGTCGCGGCTCTGCCATTGTTGCTGTCGCTGGGGTGTTGGTGCACTGTCCCTACGGCATCTGTTTCGTATGGCTGCTGCTGCTGTGGTTTTGTGTCTGTTGCTGCTGCAGATGGAGGAGGTGGTAGGCGTGGGCACGTGGGGGACGGTGCTACGCGTGGTGGAGCGCTGTTCCGGTCTGGTTCGTGCAGCAAAGAAAATTTGCAAAGAGTCGCATGCGAAGGAACTGCCACGTTTTCGACAGGAAATTGCGCTGTATAGACAGCTGGATCACCCGCACATAGCACGACTTTATGAAGTATTCGAAGATCACCGTTACATATATCTTGTAATGGAGTACTGTAGAGGCGGCGATTTGTTGTCGTGGCTGCACCGGCAACAGGATAAGAGGGAGAAAGCTGCTGCCGAACGAAGAAAAGTACGTGTGCAGCAGAGAATGCATGAGAAGGAAACAAGCCAGCGGCGGCAGGGACAGCAGCAGGAAAAAACAGAAGGGGAGAAGCACTCAGAACAGCGGGAGACGAACGAGAAAACTGTAGAGGGAAAGGTAGAAGAACATCAGCTTGCCCTTTCAGGAGCAGCGGAGGTGATGTCTACCTCTGCTGGAGCTGCAGGCTTCCAAGCTGCAGAGACAGGAGCAGGAAGCCGGAGAGATGACGGCAGGGAGACGGCAGGGGTCGTAGCGGAGACCGGACGACTGGGGACGGGAGACAACGATGGAGTTCCTGCTGCCGGCGGCAGGATGAATGAAGTTGCGGAAGAAGAGACAGAAACAGAGGAAGAAGAGTTGGTCTGTGGGGAGAGACAGGCAGCTCGATTCGTAACGCAGCTTCTTTCTGCACTTGCTTATTTGCACCAGAAAAATATTGCTCACCGTGACGTGAAACTCGAAAATTTGTTGCTGATTCATCCTTTTGAACCGGAAGAGGAAGAAGTGGGGCGGCGACAGGAGCGCGGTGAAGCGGGAGGTGTAGTTGGCGCAAGAACATGCAGGAAACGTGCACATGAAACGCGTGCTGAAGGATTCCCAGAAGAAGATTTGCAGCAGCAGCAGCTGTGGGATTCGCCTCAGCTCCAGCCCTTCCGACAGGAGCAACACTGTCAGACGCAGCAGCAGCTGCAACAAGGAGAGATTTTCAGTGGTGCTACCGGGAAAGCCAGGGAGGAACCACATTGTGCTCGAGAACAGGAGAGAGAAGGAGAGAAGGACCATACGTTTTCGAAGAAATGGCTCGTAGATTCCGTTGCGTTGGTGGACTTTGGACTGGCGTGTCGCTTCCGTCCGTGTGCCTCGGGAACTTCTGCTGCAGGGAGACGAGTAGGTCCTTCTCCGGTTTCAAGCAGCTGCTGCGGTGTTCGTGCACCCGCTGCACTGGGCGCGGACTTCTTTTTGCGTTGTGCGTACACAACAGATGGAACGGAAGCAAGCGGTGTTCGGTGATGTGCGTAGACACTAACATTAAACGTCGCTCTGCGGTGTACGTACACGCCACGTAGCGATGCACTTGTTTTTCTGCTGTGGACGCACACCACTTAGAATAAAAAAAGTGCGCTTTACATACACCACACGCACAATCGTGGCTGTTGCGGCTGCAGCCGTCGGTAATTGATATTTCGCCGTTTGTGCATGGGTATAGTTTTTCGACGTGCTGCGTGCCTCTGTCGATAGCCAGCGCCGCAGAAATCTACTCGTTCCATGAGGGCACATCCAATCCAGTGCGGTTCGTTTCTGCACGTGATCCACAAGCTTGACGTGATGCTTTGCTTGAGCGTACCGGTTCCTTCTGGTCTCTCCTTTTTTGGATCCTGTCTCTCTCCCTTCCTATATATATATGTATCCGTACGTATTTGGAAACAATACACCTGAGTGCTGGGATGAGTTTTTGTAATGTGTCTCACGAATGTGTTGAGACTTTCTTTGCAGCGGTATTCTTTAGTGTTTGTGTCGGACTCCTCGTTTTCCACCTTACGTTTCTTTTTTTCGTCGCTTTCACTGCTGATGATCCTGGCGGTGATATTTGTGTGTACGTGATGCAGCGAGGGGCAGGACGGCGACGCGCAGGAGGAGGGAGTGCCGATGGTGCTGCCGGCGTGATGCGTAGCCGTGTAGGCACTGTCTACCATCTGTCTCCGTATATGCTGAAGGGGTTGCCGTACGATGAAGTAGATAGCGACTTGTGGGCTACCGGTGTGCTGCTCTACATGCTACTGTCTGGAACGCCTCCCTTCCAAGGCAACACCGAGGCCGAAATCATGCATAAGGTGAGGGGGACCTGCAGGAGTAAAGTGACAGCTGCGGCTGCTGCTGCTGCGATACTAGAAGTGCGGCAAACGAAATCCGGCTGCGGAACACACGAGAGACCACGGAGAGAGGAAGACGGGCAGGGAGTACCGAGAAGGAAAGAATTCGAACAAGCGAAAATGCCACGCGGAGAGTGGGCAGACAGTCGTGATGATATTGATTCCCTGCCTTGTTAAAGGAGACTTGGGGAGCCTTATCTACACGGCGGACAACTTGTTTTTATGTCACGGGCACACTTCCAGGCACTGGTGCACGCAGGTGTCTATGCGTGTGTGTATGTGAATATGGGTGCACTGTGCCACCTCCCTGTTATACGCGTGTATGCCTCTCTAGCTGGATAACGATATGCGAAGGTGTTACACGTGCATAAGCAAATACGTACACATTTATATACGTAGATGCAAAAATTGGTGTGTACCGTTGCCTGAGAATGGGCCGTTGACGTTGTTGGAAACCTGCGTGCGCAGACTCGAGTCGAGGCAGGTATCAGCAGAAGACCGCCGCTGGTGGCGATGAGGAAGAAACAGTCCAAGGGAAAATGCCAGGGAGAAGAGGGAAAGTAGGACAGGTTGCTCTCTGTAGGCAGCTGCTTCCTGTGGCTTCCGCTGCAGAAGCACCTGACGCGCACACGGATGTTCTGGGTGTTGCTGCTGTTGTAGCAGAAAGTGAACGCTGAAGTATTGTTCGACTATAGTCGCTGCTGGTGGCGGCTGTGTGTCCGCGTTCTTTTTCGTGTCCGCCGCGTGCCGTTGAATAAACTATGAAGCACCTGTACTAGTATAAAGGCAAAGACAGCAGAAGCAGTTGTAGAATGTAGTTGTGTAGTTTTTCATCCACCAACTACTTCTCTCGCTGCACACGTTGCACAACGGCAAAGGAGAACACAGCGTATGAAGGATACCGGGTAGCTTAGTTAACACGCGTAACGGTTTGCATCACAACCGGACTTGCTTTGAGAAATTAATAATTATGGCATTTGGACGGTATACCAGATGTACTCGTCCTAGATGCGTGGATAGTTGTTGCTGCCTGTTGCTGCTGCCCTTGTTTCTGTCGGTGTTGCTCACTACTGCCACCGTTCACGTGTACTTCGTGTCGTGTCACTGGTACTGCTAGGCTGCTGCTACGCCTTTAGTACACTGCTGTCGGCGCTGCTGGTCTGCGGGTGCTGCTGCTGCAGCGGGTAAGATGTTGCTGCTGCTGATGCGATGCTGCTGCTGGTAATGTGACGGTGGCGCTGCTCTTGTAAAACTGCTGCTGCTCCGGTGGCGCGCTGTTGCTATGCTGCTCGTGTAAAATTGCTGCTGGATGCTGCTGTCTGCTCGTACCTCGTGTCCCGCTGTTGCCGCTGGTTAGTGCTGCTGTGGGCGTACCTGAATTTCCACGCGTAGATATCATGGCAGGATGGGCAGCTCGGCTGCGTAGTGGCTACTGTTTGTTGCTGTTCAGTCCTCCTGCTGCCACTGTTTGGCAGAGCTTCTGTGACTCTTCACTGCTGCTGTTGCTGCTTTGTTGCACTGCTACGGCCCCTTTTTGACGTTGCCCCAGCTCCTGCATAGGATAAACCGCGGTCTCTTCCCGAGTGCATGCAGCCGCTGCTGCGTGCTTCCTCCTCTTCTTTCTCCTCCTCTTTCTTCTCTACCCATTCACTTTTTTCTCTCGCTTGCCCTTCTCCTTCGTGTTGTTCTTCTACTTGCCTTCCTGCTTCGATCAGGAGAGCTGTGGTGGCGTGCAAGAGAGCAGTCCGTTTTGACGGTCGCTGTTGCGTGTTCGGTTTTTTGAGAGCTGTTGTGGTGTGCAAGACAGCAGTCCGTTTTGATGGTCGCTGCTGCGTGTTCGTTTTTTTCTTTCTTGTTCCTTTTCGGCCTTTTCTGCTCCTGTAGAGAGACCAGACTAAAGGTGGTTTTGTTATCTCACTACTACTGGTGACTGTTTCGGCAGTGACGCTGCTGCTGAAATCCTCTTCGCTGAAGAACGGGGCTGCTTGGTACACGGTGCTGGCTTCCGAATAACCAAGGTTACAGATATATGTTCACGTATATACGTCTGCACACACATATACACGTACACAGACACACAGACACACACAAACGCGTGTACATCTGTTTACGCGGACGGCTATTCGTACGTGTGTCTCTGCAGATTTTACATCTCCCGTTTCTATATGGCGACGTTTCTGTTAAATATATCTTAGTGAAAAATTCTTTCGATTGGCCTTCATTGAGATATTGTATTGGCTTTTACATATCCATGCGAATGCCTCTATATTTGCGTACGTGTATATTACGTATCTATCTGTATACGTATGTTTCTCTTTGCATCTCCCTATGTCTCTCTGTAGGTGTACACATACATGTAATTAAACATGTATTTGTACATGCCCATTCTGGCACATACAGGCTTATATATATATATTAAAGTACGTATACATACACATGTACTATTCGTAGGTACCTCTCTCTCTCTCTCTATATATATATGTATCTGGTGCTACGTCTGCCGCTGTCTAATCGCGGCTTATGTACATATATATATGTACACGTTTATATACATGTATATACATATATATGTAATATTATATATATATATATCTGGGTCTATGTCTGCCGCTGTCCCTTCGTGGCTTACATATATATACACAAGGTTGTGTGTAAATGCCCAGACTATTTATATTTTTAGACACACACTATTTTTACTACGAAGGTATGTATACATACATATGTACTGCTTATATGTACGCCCACGTATATGTGTATATGTGTGGGGCCACGACTGCCGCTGTCTCATGGTCCCTTCGAACTGTCTGTGTATTTGTTCGCCGTTGTCTTCTTTGCGCCCTATATATATATGGACGGAGTTTGTGCGTCTATTTTTGTATGCATGCTGCCACGACCGTCTCACTTTCTTCACTTGAAGCGTCCGTCCTCCTTTTTCTGCTTTTTTCTGTCAGCGTGTCTCTTTTGCACGGCCTGCCCGGGACGTGCGTTCGTCCCGGTCTGTCTGTGTATCTATTTTTCTTTGGGGGCTCAGACTTGTCTCGGCAGCAACTGCGATATACGGCGTTACCGCCTCTCAGCGTAGTAGCACAGCGAAAGTGGGAAGGCTGAAAAACGTGATGCACGTTCTTCGCTGATCGACTTGTCTCACGACGCTTTGTTATTCGAACGCATCAAAACACGTTGTCTCCGAGTCCCGCGTTTAGATTCCACAGCAACGTTTTCACTCCGACGATACGTATTTGATCATAAATGTAGGTATCTACTATATATGTGTTTATATATATATGTGGCAGATACGTATGCATATGTGTTACATGTCAACGTATACATATATACGGAGGGGTTTTCATCCCATGCGCTCCGTCCGCATTCACTACATATATATATATATATATAATCTGTATGTATCTGTGCATGCATGTGATACATACGGACATTTGTATTACATAATACATGTATATATATTTATAGGTAAGGGCGTTTGTGTGTCTTTCCTCGCGGGAAATGGGCTTGCCTTCGTCCGTCCTGTGTCTTGTCATGTTTTCTTCATTTGTATGTACTATTGTTCTCCCTTCGCCTGCACTCGTCCTCCTACATATACATATGTATATATCTCTGCGTGAAACGAATCTTTTTGTCTTTTCCTCTGCATATGGTGTCAGGTGGACGTAGATCTACATATATGCCACAGAAGGTGCGAGATCTGTAAGATAAAACGCATCAATATAAACGTGTGTTTAGGTATCTCCATGCGGTCCTGTTCGTCTCTGTTTGTCAGTTGTCCTGTGCGTTGTATATGTTATGCATGCATATATGCGTTCGAGTATCTCCAGTTCTACGATATGTGTACCTATATGTGAATGTGCCTGAATGCGCTTCACATGTGCATGCAAATATATATATATATATATATATATATTTGTTTGTATTGATCTGTATATCCCACCTGTATATCTATGTGTATATATATGCATATATATGTATGAATACGCTCTCGCGTATATGTATGTATATATATGCATATATATATATATGTGCAGTTGTTTATGCTGGTGTGTATGTTCAACTTGGGTATCTGTGTACGTACGTGTGCCTGAATCTCCGTTTAACATGTGTGCACGTGTGTATACATTTATGTATATATTAGGATGTAGTTGCTCATATTGGCATGTAAAGTTCAGCTGTCTACATCCGGCTCTGCAGTTCGAGCCTTTCAGAGATTTGGTGCCTGTAACTCCGTTTGACTACGTGGGTTTCCCCGCGCTTTTCTGCAGATTCAACACACCGCTGTGGACTTTTCTGCCCCCTGCTGGCGGCGCGTCTCTGCGGAGTGCAAAGACCTGATTCGCCGGCTCCTGTACAATCCGTTTCTTGACGCAGAGCAGCAGCAGCGCCAGCAGCAGCAGCAACAGCAAGAGTTTCAACAGCAGCAGCAGGCGCTGCACTCTCAGCGAAGGAAGCGACAGCAAGGGGAGCCCACGCAGGGGCAGCAGCAGGAGGAAGAGCAGCGACAGGAGAGAGAGAGGAGAGGGAGCGGCGACTACGGCAGAAGGAGGAGGAGCAGCAGCAGAGAAGCAGACGAGGGGCAGAGACTGAGACGCAGTAGCGAAGGAAGCAGCAGAAGAAGAAGAGACAGCAGCGACAGCGTACCGAGCTGCTCGAGCAGCGGCGAGGAAAGCAGCAGCTGTGCGAGACAGCAGGCAATGAAAATGAAAGCAGCAGCTCAGGGATGGCACCCGAACATCAGGCGTCGAATGGACGCAGCTAGCACTCTTACCCATCCTTGGTTTGCTGTGTGTAATTGCCCACTGCTGAGGCCTCTGTGTAAGTTCCTTCATATCTTTCTGCTTCCTTTCAATCTTCTCTTCTGCTTTTATTCTTCTTTCCTTTTCGTTGGTTCCTTCTCTTCCCCCTTCCCTTCTTATTCTGCCGTCTGACTCTATCTTTCCTTGCCTTTCTGCCTGTCTCTCTGTCTGACTGTCTCTGTCTCGGCCTTGTTGACAGTGTGTCTCTCTCGTTGCCGCCCGGTTTCTATTTCACCGTCTGACCCGCCGCCTGCTGGCGAGCGCATTATTGGCATGCCATTTGCAGAAAATTCTTCTGCCTTTCGAACGGCTGGAGCCTCCTTCGCCGCATGCGTATTCGTGTCGCCGTCGAAAAGTGAAATATTTCACCCCGCACTTCTTTCTCTGTCGCCGGATGTGGCCTGTCTCCTCCGGTCGGTCACGACCATCTCCTTGGGCGCCACACAGACGCGTGGCGACGCAGGACCGTTTCCCTTTTCATTGCGTCTCTCTTCCTAATTCATGTATGCGCAAGCATCTAGTGGTGTCTGCTTTATTTTCTGTGCCTCTCTATCTCTGTGCGTATTATACACGCGTGTGTATGTAGATACGTGCACCCACACATATCTACTTAAAGAATATTTATGTGTATGTATCTGTGTGTACGTGGATGTTGATAAATGCACTTGTACTTTTGCTAAAGTGTGCTTGAACGCGTAAGCGAACAACGTCTGACTGTGCGACCCATCTATACCTCATTTTAGTGTGCAGCTCTCGAGGCTCCTGCGCCCGTGCAGCAGCAACTGCTGCTACTGAACGCTGCTGCTCTTCGCTAGTGGCGCTACCGCCGTGTGCTGCTGCTGTGTGCTGCTGCTGTCTACTGCTGCTGTCTGCTGCTGCTGTGTACTGCTGCTGTCTACTGCTACTTTCTACTGCTGCTCTCTGCTGCTGCTCTCTGCTGCTGCCGGCTGGTGCTGCTGTCTACTGCTGCTGTCCACTGCTGCTGTCTACTGCTACTGTCTGCTGCTGCCTCTGCTGCTGCTGTCTACTGCTGCTGTCTACTGCTGCTGTCTGCTGCTGCTGCTCTCCGGTAGTGCCGGCGGCTGCCGTTGCTGCTGGTAGACACTGCAGCTTTTTTTCGCTGGTGCTGCTTTTGCTGCCGGATGCTCTGCGTCTTGGTGATCGCCGGTGAGAGGAGCATCGGATGCTGATGCTGGTCAAAGGGCGTCACTGTCGCAGAACGTCGGCACGAGGCTGTCCGTCGCTGGGTGCAGGGGCGAATGCTGCTGCTGGTGCTGCTGCGTCTTGTACTGCTACTGGTGCGGCTGTTGCTGCCGTCTCCAGCGCTGCAGCTGGTGCCGCTGCTTCGGCTGGTCCTGCGGGTGGTCTGGGCTTCGCTGCCGACCTGCTGCTAAAATGCTACTGCCTTTTATTTCCTCTTTTCCTGCGACGCCGTGCAGCTGCGAAGGCGATCACCCGGTCCACTTCAAGTCCATGTTGCGCCTCGCCTGCGTGTTTCCCAAGAGCAGCAGCCTGCGTTGCTTCTCGTTCAAATGTCAAGACGCCGGCAGATTCTGCTGCCGCTCTCCCTGCCTCTCCCGTCTCTGCAACCGCTTCCTCTGCTGCTGCTGCAGCACATCCGGACGCTGCGTCTTCCGCGACTTACGTTGGGGCTGATTTTCCTCCTTGTGCTGCTTCTGCTCCCGATGACGGTGTTGGTCGCTTCTCTGCTGCTGCTGATGCCGCTTCAGTTGTTGACGGGGGACTGTACCCTGACCCCCGGCGGCCAGAGCACCTGAGACCGACAGCAACAGCAGCAGTGACAGTAGCAGGTAGGGAAGCAGCAGTCGTGTGCCGCAGTGGAGGGGGGAGAGGAGCGGCAGCTGCATTAGGCGTGGAGGCCGTTGTCATGGAGGAAGGGGAGACAACTGCCTATTCAACAGGTTGCGCTTCTTTCGAGTCCTCTGCGTCAATACCACCAGCAGCAGCGGGGCCGTTATGCGCTTCATCTGTTGCTTCCGTAGATGGGGCTGCAGAACGGGGAGGAGAAGCAGCAGCAGCACCAGCAGCGGAGGGAGAGATGCAGCACGAAGACACAGGAACTGCGCGAGAAGGAGCAGCAGTGGCAGCCGCGGACGGGCAGGTCCAGACGTGTCAGTCGGTGGGGAAGCAGCAGCGAAGTGGAATTCGGTGGAGTCAGGGTGGTGTGAGCTCCTGTCTTGCTTTCTCTTGCAGCCGCAGAGGAACGGCGGCAGGCGCCAGGTGGCTGCAGCGGGGGTCGACGCTGCTACATTCGAAAGCTGCTGCAGCAGCGTGTGCGACTTCTGAACAGCATTTGCAACACCAGCAGGTGGTGGCTGCAGCGTCTCTTGCTGCTGCTTCTTCTGCAGAAACGCAGTGCCACGCGCAGGCCGCCCTTAAGGAGCAGCCACAGCAGCTGCAGCAGCAGCACCTGCAGCAGGAGTCGGTGAGCTTCGAACAGCCAGAAAATGAAGAATGGGGAGGCAGCGGCAGCAGAACGGAGCAGCAGCAATCCGCACGACGGAAAGAAGAGAAGTTTCTACACCTGCGGCGAGTGGTGTCCGACGCAGCTGTTGCATGGAAGCACCAGCAACAGCAGAACAAGTGTCCATGTCCCTTTGCTGCCGACAAGAGCCACAACTACAGCCACAGCAGCAGCTTTAGTCAAAGCAGAAGCAGCAGCAGTCACAGCAGCAGTCACAAGTACAGCAGCAGCAGCAACTACAGCAGCACGGCTCGAGCCGCGAACGCATCTGTCAAGCGTTTGTTTTCCTCCTGCCTGTCTGAGAGTTCTGCTGAAGAGGGCCGTTCTCCTTCATCGCTGAAAAGCCGCTGCCGCCCCTGCAGCTTCACTCAAACTAGCAGCAACGTCGCCTCCAGCAGCAGCGGCGTGCCGCTTCCGTTCTCCGGCAGCAATAACCACAGCAGCAGCAGCACTGCTGGCAGCGTAGCTACCCCCGATACCACTCCTCTTCAAGCGCGCTGGTACCACTTCTCTGCATCATCAGCAGCGGGAGGAGAAGAAACCGAAGCAGCACTGCCTTGCAGCAGGCCCCCTCGGCGACGCATGCGAGATAAGTACCTGCGATTTTGCTGGTCGCCTCTGTGCGTGATATCCTCTAGACGGAGAAGTGCCTCTCCGGTGTGCGTGCAGGCGACCGACACCTGCTTCCACCGCTGCAGCAGAAACAGCGGCGGCTGTGTGGACCGCACAGAAAATAAACGCCAGAGAAGCAGCTGCATCTGCAGCAGTCAGCACATAGAGGCGCGGAGCGGATGCAGCAGCCACAGCAACAGGCGCAGCAGCTTCGATGCCAGCGGCGGCAGCGGTGGTTGGCATCGCAGCAGAAAGCGTGCCGCTGACCTTACCAGCAGCAACAGAGAGAATGAAGAGTACCGCGGCCTAGCCGCCGACGGCTCTACGTCGGCGCGGAGAAAGATGGGGGCGCTGCAGCCTGGCGGTGCATGCAACGCAGAGAAGGCAGCAGCAGCAGCAGTAAAAGGAAAGCAGCAAAGCGGCGAAGAAGACAGCAGCAGACTGCCTCACCAGCAGCAAATGGAGGAGCTATGGTCGAGGAGGACCGACTGCGTCCTGGCTGCGTGTGAAATAAGAAATTTCCGGTGCCTCTGCTGCGACGACGGTGCCGCTGTAGTGGCGGAGTCCGCGGCGCTTCTGCCGCAGCCGCTGCAGTTCGCGGGTCCGACAGGGCGGCCTGCGGTGGGCCTTGCAGCAGCAGGAGAGCGGCATGTTCCAGCGGCGGACGCGGCGACGAATGGCGAGGAACCGTTTTCGATAGCAGGAGCAGCAGCAGCCGATACGACGACAGAGGCCCCCGGTGGGATGTTACCAGTGGCAGCAGGTGCAGCAGCGGCAGCCGGAGAGGTGGCGCTGCTAACTCGAGTCGCCGTAGCGGAGGAGGAGGTACGGAAGGAGAAGGCGGCAGGCGAGGCAGGAACTAGCAGCATCTCCCTCCCAGTTGTAGCAGTAGCAGCGCAGAGGCAACTGCGTGCAGCTACTGCGAGGCCCTCGGGCACTTCTCTGCCGCCGCCGCTGCTGCCGGTGCCTCACGTTCACTTTGACGCAGGACACCGAGAAGCTTTCTCATTTGCAGCAGGGGTCTCTGCAGCAGCACTAGATGCAGCAGCAACAGCAGGATCAGCGACGGCCCTGAAGCGACCGCCATGCAGCCCTTGGTGCTCCGAAGAGCGACGCGATAGCAGCAGCCGCAGCTGTGGAACATTGCTGGATGAGAAAAAAGGGGACAGCTGTCCCGCGCTGCTACAGCTGGCAGATGCCCCGCGCCGAGAACCTTATGGTAGGGAGACTCAAGCTGCGGCAGCGGGGGCTGCTGCTCTGCTTTACCCCGCTGGGGTCCCTCTTACTGTTGCTGCAGCACCGCACTTTGCAGGATTTGCTGCTAACCGGTCTGGGGTGGCTGCGGCTCCTGCGGCGAAGACGACCACGTGTGCTGCTGTCGTCCGCGGCCCTGCTGCCTCTGCTGCTGCCGCCGCCGTTGCTGGGGGCCCACCGCATGCCCCCCATTGCGTCCCTCCGGCTGCTGCGCGCGTTGCTGCTGAGGCATGGGAAGGAAAGCAGGAGGAGACCGCTACCGTTGCGCCGTGTTCGTCTTGTGTCTCGGAGTGGGCACAGATGACACCTTCGGCATTTGCTGCATCTCCTGCTGCCGCGTGCACGCAGAGGGGAGGGCCTCAAGAAGCTCCTGCAGCGATACTACACGAGAGAAAGCTGCGGCGGCCCTGTTCGAGCCTGTGTCTTGCCTCTGAGTGTGCTGCTGCAGCGCGAAGTGCCGATCTTCGGGTCGCCCACAGGAGCAGCACGAGCAGCAGCGCGGCGGGACAATCGAGAAGCAGCAGCAGCAGCACCGGGCTGCTGAGCAGCAGCGGCACCACCAGCGCTCCGAGCAGCAGCAGTCGCAACACCGGCAACGGCGCCTGGAAAAGCAGCGACACCGTCAGCCGGAGCAAAGGCAGGAGCAGTAGCGCTGACAGCAGTCCTACGACTGGGCAGAGGGACAGGGGCAGCAGCAGCAACGTGTCCACTCTCGGCTCCAATGTCCTGCTCCGAAGCAGCAGCAGCACCGACAGGCGCACAAGCCACGTCGACTCACGTGCAGCTGCAGCTGCTGCTCCTTCCTCGCATCCGTGGCCCCACCACCAGCGCACAGCAGCAGCTGATCCTGTTGCAGCAGCTCCTATTCCTCCCCATGCCAGTCCTCGCCCTGGTCCTGCTGGCGCTCGCGGTGTTCCTGGCAATCCTTTTGGTTTTGCTGCTGATGCTGGTGCCTCTGAACGGCTTCACGTGTATGACACAAGCCTTACGGATCCGCACCGTCGCGTAAGCCGTGTGCTGCTGCGACTGCTGCTGCCACACGTCCAGCCAACTGCAGCAGCAGAAGCCACCCAGTAAAACAGCAGCGTCAGCAGCAGCTTTTGAAGTAGCGGCACCAGCAGCGACGCTGGCGGCAGCACCCCAGGCAGCATGAGGATCAGCATTTCTTGCAGCAGTAGCGGCAGCAGTAGCGGCAACAGTAGCGGCAGCAGCAGCGACAGCAGCCTGAGCCGCACCAAGAGCAGCATCCCTCGCATCAACAGCGGCACCAGCAGCGACAGCAGCCCGAGCAGCACCAGCAGTAGCATCTCTCGCAGCAGCAGCGACAGCAGCAGCAACAGCAGCAGCGACAGCAGTAGCGACAGCAGTAGCGACAGCAGTAGCGACAGCAGCCGGAGCAGCGTCAGCAGCAGCGTCCCTTGCAGCAACAGCGGCAGCAGTAGCGACAGCACCAGCAGCTCGCAGAGAGGGGGATTTGTTGAACTCGCTGCAGCCCCAGCAGCATCAACTGGGCAGCTGCACAACAGCAGCTGCAAAGTGTTCTCAGGGTCACGGCATTAGTCTCCTCGTCTCTGCCACGTTGCTGAAAGCCGCTGAGTGGCGGGTCACTCGACGAAGTCTACATGCGATAGAAGAAAGATTTTCTTGGTCCTCACGTAGAAGTTACCTGCTGTACAGTCGAACCGCAGCATTTCATTTTCCACAGGAGCAGAGCGCTCGGTGTATTGCGTTTTTTGCCCACTCTATGTGTCTCGCCCTGTGTGCTTCTGCTGGTGCGTGCGCTTCAGTTGCTGGTTTTGCTTCTACTGCTGCTTCTCCTCGAGCCCCTCCTCTCCCAGCTGCTGCTGCTGAATGCGTGTGCTGCTGCGGTTCTCCGACATGCGGCTGCTGCAGCGCATTGCGGCTCCTGCAGCGCATTGCTGCTGCTAGTGTACACTGCTACTGCTGCTGTGGGTGGCTCCGCGCGCCGATGTTCTCCGCCTGAACCCCTGCTCTTTGCTGCCGCCCATTCCTGAGATCCTCTCCCCTTCACCAGCTGGACGTGTCTTCGCGTGCCCGTTTCTCTTTGTGCGGCGTTCTCAGTGCGCGTTCAAACCTGCGTGTATACATGTTAATAGAGAGGAGAGAAAGACATTGCTGTGCGTGTATTACTGAGTGACGATGCAGACACGATATATGTAAATGTATAGAGAAGAGACAATTTTGTGGCTACAGATATCTCAGGACAGAATATGTAGAAACGTATGTGTGTCTGAAGTACATTTACAACAGTTCTCCCCTCTCTGCTGCTCACGTTATATCGCGCAGTGTGCGGCTGTGTGGCGCGACGGCTTGCTGTGCTGCTGTGTTGCCTGCAGAGCTCTGCTCAGCAGCAGCGAGGAACTAGCGGCCAGCAGCGGCGCCTACTTGTACCAGAGCAGGCCCCGCAGCAGCAGCCGCAGCAGCCTCAGGAGTCGTTGCCCTGTTGTCTACCTTCTTCTGCGAAATTCCCTTCTTTGCTTCGTCCTCTCCTCTCCTCTTCTTCTTCTCCCTCCTCTCCGCTTCGATCTTCGTTGCGTTGTCCTTCATTTCCTACTTCGTTTTCGTCTCCAGTTTCTCCTGCCCTTTGCTCTTCTTCTTGTGTCCCGCCGCTCGCTGTCTCCTCTGCTTCTTCCCCTCTTGTCTCGTCTCCACCTTCCCCTTTTCCGGCTCCTTTCTCATCATCTGTCTGTTTTCCGCCTCCCCGTCCTCCTCCTCGTCGTCCTCCTCCCGCAGGTCTTTTTTCGCGGCCGCGTTCGCCTTTTTCCCTTTCCTCTTCTTCTTCCTCTTTCTCTTCCTGTTCCGCGCCCTGCTCGCACGCAGCAGTGTGGGCGCAGCAGCTGCAAAGAAAGGAGCAGGGAGGCAGCTGCTGCTGCCCGGCTGCAGCTGACCCTGCGCAGGAGGCAGTGTTCCGCTGTCGCACGCTGCTGCTGTTGAGCGCCACCGCGTGGAGTTCATTTGCTGCGCTGAAAACGCTGCAGCGGGCGTTCCGCACCGTCGTCGCCAGGGAAATGAGCGACGAAGTGGAAGTGCGAGTCCTGCGTGCCCTCTTTGCTGCTCTGGACCGAAACCAGAAGGGCATTCTCTCGCGTAAGTCGTCTCTGCTGAGGCCGTAAACGTCGTCGTCGCACAGCTGGCGGCGACGTCGAAGAACTAAACTGGGGAAGATATCTCTGCTGTGCAAAGCACAGCGTGTGTATGTGTGAGAGACACAAATTCGTGTCTCTCTCTTTATTGATGCACATACACCCGTGCAAAGACGCAGATATCTACTTATGTGTATGCGTATGTATATATATATATATATATATATATATATGTGCACACGCATATGTATGTGCGTATCTGCAGAAAGAGAGATAGGGGAAAGAAACAGAGAGGGGGCGAGGGACAGAGAGAGAGAGGGAAGGAGAGATGAAGGGGGAAGTGGAAGGGAAAGGCAGAAGGACAGAGAGACGAAGAGATAGGAGGCTGCGTCTCAAGTAGACAGATAGATAGTGAACTGGGACACGTATCTTTGTTTTGCTGTTTCTCGGCTTATGCGTACGTCTCCTCACGTGCCGCTCTCCCGCTCGTTCCGTCTACGTGTATACACATGTGCATACACATTGGTACTTGCCTTTTGAACAAAGTAGCCCAAGTCCAGGGGATGTCGCTGGGGAACCGCCGCCGCGCTGCTTTGATGAAGGGCAAGAGCGGCTCCTCTTCGTCTGCAGAAGAGAACCCACGCGAGAGTGCTGAAAAATCTCCGCCTGTTCTCATTCGACATCGTCTTTGTGCGGCAGACAGCGCACGCGCCACGCGTGTCTTGCATACCCAAAATAGACTTGTGTGTACATTGTGCTGTCCGTACACGCGGCTGCAGTTACATATACCTGTATACATATACACATATATATTCACGTACAGGTGTGCTGTCAAAGGTGGGCGAGGAGGGGTGCTGCGGCATTACTGCGCAGACGAATTGAAGCGGCGGAAGGGCTGCTTCTGCAGCCGACGCTACGGCCGCAGTCGCTGGCACGCGCTACTATGAATAGTAATAAACAAGTGGAGTGCTACTAGAGCGCTGCTCCCATTGTGGACGTCGCCGCAGCAACCGCGGCATGCGGTGCTGCGTCAGGTTCTACTGCTACAACAACCACTACAACTGCCACCACTACTACTACTATTACTACAGGCACTAGGACAAGGAGACTCTTTGTCGAGGCGGTATATATGTATGTATTCGTGTGGATAGGTGGTTAATGCGTAAGTCTACATCTGCGCATGTGTTTCTTTCTTTGTGTGAGTAGAGCAGCGTGCGAATGTTTCGTGATAGAAGATAGGGCTAAGATGTAGTCGTCGTCTTTGTAGATAGTTGCTGTGTGTCCCTCTGCATGCATCCTGTGTGTGTTTGTAGTGGAGGATTTCCGGTGGGGTCTGCTGCTGGCCCGCGACTTCTGTACCGCGGAGTTCTACTGCTGCGCGAAGAAGTACAGCAGTAGCATCTGCCACGCAGCCGCAGTTGGCGGTGGCGCTGCAGCATCAGCAGAGGACGCCGCTGCTTTGTACACGTCCTCTCCGTCGCACTCCGGCGGTGCGGCCACTCCTCCCCGTGCTGCTTCTGCTGCTGCAGGGCACGGTGCCACTGGGGGTGGAGCTGTTCTTATTCGTCAATTGCCGTCGTCTTCGCGACGTGCCAGTGCTGCTGCGGCCGTGTTTGGCAGCAGGGAGAGCGTCGTGCAAGAGGGCCGGGTCGGCTGCAGCGGCAGGAGCAACAGCAGGAACAGCGAGAAACTCTGCTGTCGGTGTGTGGTGGGATGCAGTGAAGCATCGTGCGGTGCTGCTGCTGTTGGGCGCGGCGTTGTCGAAGCGGCTGCTGGTGCTGCTGTGAGAGACGGTGGTGGAGCCAGCAGCGGCTTCCTGGGGCGTGTGTGGGAGAGGGGAAGTCGCAGAGCGCTGCACCGTTTAGCAGCGTCGTTAACACCGCGCACCCAACTGCCGCTGCTTCTGAGCGGCACCTTGAAGCCCGGGCTGCGGTCCCTGCGCAGGCTGGCTGTCCTCCATGCAGCAGGAGGAGATGCTGCTCCTGAGCAGCTGCTGCCCTACATCTTAAATGTGCATGCGTTGCTCGGCTTGCCGCTGCCAGCCTTTCTGCTGCCGTTCACACGCTGGCTGCTGCTTCGCGGTGCCGATGAAACAACAGCACTCGAATACTCCTCTAGATGCAACTGTGCCAAGCACCTCTGCGTCACCAGCAGTAGCAACGCCACTAGCACCAGCAGCAGTACTTCGGACATCGGTAGTAGCGGCAACATTTTTAGCAGCAGCAGGAATACGAGCAACAGCAGTAGCAGCAACCGAGTGACCAGTCTGGCGAGCAGCCACGTCGGCAGCGACGGCCGCAGCGGCAGCAGCAGTTATCGCAGCAGCGAAGACTGCAGCAGCGTGCCATGCGCACAGGACATTTTTGTTAAAGGAGAGGAGGCTGCAGCTGTAGAATCAACGGCGGCAGCAGGTGCAGGACGAGGAGGGGGGTGCGACGGAGTTGGTGACTCAGAGACGGCAGCGGCAGGGGATAGAGAACTAGGAGAGAAGGCAGGTGTTCCAGGAGAAGTCGCAGCATCGGACGATATAGCAGGGCCAAGGGGGTGCACAGCAGCAGAAGGAAGTGCAGTAGCTGGAGAGAGAAAACTCCGAGACACAGGTAGTACAGAGGCTCGTGAAGCAGCAACGTGCAGCGCGGCAGCAGCAGTAGAGGAGAGACACGGAAGGGGACCAGCCGGCAGGTCGAAGATCTCCAGAAATGGGGAAGCAGCCGGAGAAGCGAAGAGTGAAGCAAGACAGGAGAGCAGGCATGCAGCGCACTTGTCAGCAACTGGCCAAGAGAGAAGACGCGCAGCTGACGAAGAGAAAGGAGGGGCAGCAGCTGCAGCAGAAGTCGTGATTGCAGGAGGAAGAGGAGAAGAAGCAGCAGCAGCTGGAAGCAGACTAGTGGAGACGGGTGTTGCCAGGACGCAGAAAGGGACGACGTGGAGTGAAGCAGCCGGAAGGACTGGAGGAGCAGGAAGCGAAAGCGCAGCAGGAGACGCAGCAGCAGGAAGAGACGACGCAGCGCCGGCAGGGCGAGAGACGGTGGTAGAAGTGGGAAGAAAAGGAGGAGAAGCGGCAGCAGTTGGAAAAGCAACAGAAGGAGGAAATGTTATGTTGAACACAGAGCTGTCGAAAATAAGTGAACAGCAACAGAGCAGCAGTTGGCTGGATGACGTGGTCGCAGGCATGGACACAGACGGAAGCGGTACCATTGAATTTGTAGAGTTTCTTGCTGCATCGCTTGACCAGTGGGATTTGCTCCACCGCGAAGAACTCTGCAGGTATTCGAGGCGTTGTGTCTCTTTCTCCTGTGCGCAGATTTCCCTGCACAGGCATACATATACCACTTGCTACACAAATATGTGTGTGCGTATACACGTGTACATATATTCATAGCGACTTATGTCTATGCACACCTATATGTGTATGTATGTTTGTTCGAATATAGGTACGTGTGTGGTAGTACAAGAATGTATAAAGAGTGTACACGCGTATTTACGTAAAAAGTTGGGTGTACTTGTGTACCTGTATAGACGCATACACGTTGACGCAGGTATACGTTAATGCGTTGCAAGGGGAAGAGACTCTTGCTCGCGCGTCTCAACAGCAGGGATGTGGCGGTGCTCCGGCGCAGCATCGGCGAGCTGCTCTGCTGCCTCACGGGCCTCGCTGCGGAAGCATGAGCACGTTACTTTAAAACTGCTGTGTCCCTGCACTGTCCTGGTGCTGCCACCTTACGTGAAGCTGATACAGCCACGTTCGCTCCTGCAAATCTGTCTACAGAAATGTCTGTCTGTGTATCTTTACCTGTTTCCAGTCCCTGCGTATCCGTCTGCCTGGGTGTCTTTGTCTCTCTTTCTGTGTCTATCTACTTATATCTCCCTCCGCTATGTCTGCCCGTTTCTATGTACATACATTATATATATATATATCTATATATGCACACGTCTATGTGTCCCCCTTCGCCTGTCTGTGTCTCCCCATATGTCTCACTATCTGTCCACTGTCTGCCTACCTCTTTCTTTGTACCTCACTCTCTCTATATATACATATGTGCTCCTGCCTGTCTGTCTACCGATCTCTACGTATCTCACAATATATATATATATATATATACAGGGAAGCGTTCTTCTCTGTTCGAACACGTGCAGAGGTGACTCGGTGCTTTGCTTAGGCCTGCCGAGGCAGCGTGGTAATAGGGCTACTGCCGCTTCCTGTTTTACAAGACAAGTGGAACTGCTGCACGTTGCCATGCTGCTGTGGAGAACGTCGTTGAGATGGGGACCGAGAGCTCCACACTTGTGCACGCCGAGTGACGTTGCCACGAGCAGCAGCCTTACGCGAGACACTGGAACAATAACGTAAATAAGTTTGTGCGTGTGGCTACTAAGATGTGTGTGCATTTTCATCCACGAGCATTTCCGTAAGGAGATGTAAATACGTACAGGGTCGTCTGCCTGAGCCAGTGGATCCTTACGCGTATACCCCTGTCTGTGTGTGTATGTATATGTGTGTATAGGCATGTATGTATATGCATGTACGTGGATGCTTTCATACGTATGTAGGTACACATGGCACGTATATCCCAATCTGTGACTCTTTTCCTAGGCAGTGCTGCTGGTGACATGGGTTGAAGATTCGCTTTGCGTTTGCATGCAAGAAAGCGTCAGGTACTACTCACATGCGGACTGGCAAAACGTTTACGCCATCTGTGTTGACGTGTATGTACGCCACACACACCTACACGTGTATGTGTGTATATGGATGTGTAGAGCCGTCCAGCTGGCTCCTCGACGGACCGTAGATTCCTCCGTAGAAAGGCATACGTGAGCGCGGCTATGTAGGGATTCTCTGCTTTTGCTGTGCTGCAGAGCTGCGTTCCGCTACTTCGATCGCGACTTTGATGGACAAGCGAGCTACAAGGACGTGCTGACCACTCTTTCCCTGTCTCCTGCTCCTTCTGCTGTTTCCTCCTCTGATGCTGCCACACTTGCTGCTGCTGCCGCTGGTGCTGCTGCTGATGCCAGTGCTCCTGTCGATGCTGCTGCCGGTGTTGCTGCTGCTGTTGACGCTGCTGGCAAGTGCGGTGGCGGTGCGACTGCCTTGTCACAGCAGCAGTTGCGGCAGCATCGGGAATTCTCGCATCTTGTCTCCTGCGACGGAGAGACGGAGAGGAGCCGTCTGCGCTTCAATCCGGGGACAGGCGGTGCAAACACGCGTGCACGCGCGGCACGTGGGTCTGTGGTAGAAAAGCGAGAGAATGCCGAAGAGGATGCAGCAGCAGCAGTGGGTACTGCAGCAACAGAGAGTCGTAGAGGCAGCTACTGCAGTTTCGGAGCAGGACAAGACGTTGCGACTCACGCCGCCGCAGACAGCGTCTCCACAGCAGCTGCAACAGACCTCTGTGCCCCCCCCGTAGCAGGGCACGGGACGTCCAAAGTAGCAGCAGCAAAGACCGAAGAAGCAGGCGCTGTAGCATCCTGGAGCAGCGCACCTGCACAGAGGGGGGGGCTGCTGCAGGACGAGGAGACTGCCGCCTCAGGTTTGGCTTTACTAACCAACGAAGACGAAGAATTTCTGCAAGATCTGGATGTAGTGACTCCGGAAAATCTCCCGCTGTATCGTAGTGTGTTAGCTGAAATTAAGGCCATTGACGCCAACAAGGACGGCTACATCACTTACGAGGAGTTCCTGCATCTTCTTCGCTGAATGCAGTTCTACCTCTACATACACGCGTTTACCTGTGGTCTAAGTGTCTACGTGCAGGCATCGTATATATATACCTATGCATGAGTGTGAATAGCACATGTGTGTGATTCCTCTATGTAAATCAACATATTTATATATATATATATATGCACGTGTACACGCCTATTTGTGTGGTGTAGCACCTGTCTGTTTATTTATACATCTACATCTACGTACATAGGTGTGAACACACGTGTGTTGATATCGATTGTGTACACACATCAATGTAGATATACCGAATACCTGTTTCTCAGCGGGTCGGCGCTGCAATGAGCGATCGTTTTTTCGGGCGCAGGCCCCGTTTTTCCGACGCTGTTGAGGCGAGGCCCGTGCACAGCGAACGAGAAACATTTTCAAATACACAGGTGTTGGCGTACTATTAATTCCCAAAGTCTTGTCTGTGTGAGCACATTCGTATATATATATATATCTATCTATATATATATATATATTAGCGTCTACAGACACAGACACACACAGACGTACGCACACGCTGGTAAGTATACACGTATGTATCCATGGTGTGTAGAGGAAACCGGAGCTAGGAAGATCCGTTTGTATGGCGTTTCATTAAGCGATGCAGAGGCATTGTGCTCGAGAGGCGGCTCTGGGGGGATCAAAGCAGAGGTGCGCTGCAGGCGTTTTCGAAATCTCTAGAAAGAAGCCTGCAGAGAACGCACAGACAGGTGCGACGACAGACTGCACAAGTGCAGATTTGCCGACGTTCCGAATCTGCGCACCGTAAAAGACGCGCTTCATTTTCTGCTTTCAACACGCATTTGAAACGTAGTACAGGCCATGTGGCATAGTTTGCATGTTCGAGCGTAGCTGGTGTACTCCTATGTGTCTGCGCCCGTGTATGTAGTGGTTGCCTGCACCTGTACTTCATGTGGGCGTATGTGTGTACCACGTATATACCCGCATAGATGTCTTCGCAGGTGAGCGGAGAGTTTGTGCATGTGTGGCAGTTGTATGCATTTGTGTGGATGTGTGAGTGCGACTTTCGTAGCGTTGTATTTCTTGTGAGTTACTGCGTCTGCCTGCCCGGTGTCGCTTGTAAAGATGTGTGCGTCTACCCGTGACTGCGATGCACAGGCAGGACGACCACCTCGTAGACAACCCAACAGACGGAGCACCTTCACCGCAGCAGCGCCGAATGCTGCGCAGCCACCTACATACATTATTATACGTATGTTTGTCCTGTGGTTGTGTTCTGATGTACGCGCGTGTCTGCGTAAAGCAGACGTTCAGGGCGGGCCTGGGTACACGGTGATGGATCCGCGTTAATGTGGACGTGTGTTGCTTCAAAGAGATATGTTGTAAGAAGTTTTCTCCCAGGAGTCGCAGTATCTGTTTCCATTTCTGGTCACTCACGACGCGGGTGTACCTGCGGAAAGCGTGGATCACGTGCGCAACCTGTATAAAGCTTACGGTTATGCTGCCCCCACGTCGGGGGCAGTGTATTCCCCGAGGTGACAAACTTACAGACGAACCTGGGGTCGTCAAAGCAGTCCCATTTTGGCAGTCCAGGTGTTCAGGCTCCGCGTGCTAATAATGCACGTGTTCGCACTTGTGACAAAATTACATACATACGCACGTACGCGTGTATATATCGTCCGTATGTACATCTGTCTGTATGGTGCGCAACATACAGCTTCGCCGGCTCAGTTCACTTGCTCTTTCTCACAGGTGCAGAGGGCGCTTTGAACACCTTTCGTACATGCGGTGTACACAGTGCACTGACGACACACCTGAACAAGGTTCCGACTGCATTTTTAGAAAATGGCGTAATGCGTGTGTCGCGCTTTTTCAAAAATCGAATACGTCAAAGTTCTTGACGCGGCTCAGTAGTTCGTTGATTGTTCACAAATGCGCGTGCGCCTCTGTGCAACCACCTGACTTATCAGTGCGTACGGCAAGCAGGTCAAAGAGGAGCAAACGAAGCCAAGCTAGGAGCAATGCGTTCTGTACATCTGACGCATTTGCTGCTAAAAAGCACACACGGTAATAACGCAGACAGTGTTCTGTTTGCCTGCGGTATCTTTAGATCCACACCTTCACGTGCGCTATGCGCTATACGTCCACGGAGGATGAGGCGAAGGCTCGTCACGCGGCCAGTACTTCATGGAGCACGCCTGTGTAGAACCCCTTTTGCACGTGCTGTCCCCATCCGTATTCTTCTCGAGAGGTAGCTTCGCGTTTTGTCCAGCTGCAAGCAGGTCTCGTGGCGCCGCTGCAACAGCTGATACGCTGCAGGGGTGCCTGGAATGCCTTTCAGAAACGTCGGTTTCCCAACGCTTTCAAATTGATTGGCAAGCGAGACGTTCATTCCCTCGCTTAAGTAGAGAGTATTCAAGCGATGGGAAAACACAAGCGAGATTTGTCCGTAATGATATACGCATGTACACGTACATTTATACGTATGAGTCTACGCCTGTATATACGGGTGTATGCGTCTGTTTGGTAAAGACAATTGTGAGGTACACCCTTTACGCTATGCTAAGTCTACAAGCAGAAATGCGGAGGTTCTTCTGTACCATTCTTCAGGTAGTGAAGCATGCCTTTGTTTAACGTTACAAAGGTAAAAGACGAACCGTGTGATTCGGTATTTCAAGGAGTATAACTCAAATTGACTCCTGAAAACAGGGTGTGTTGAAGTATCTTAGCCTTACTTCGAATACAAATAGTCATACGGTGTGCCTGCAGTGCAGAAACGGATACACTTGTTTAGCCAGAAGTATCCTGTGTAGAGATATACTTGTTTACGTGTACAATATCCCTTATATGTGTGCGTGCTGGATTTTCACTTTCTCGCAAGACACAAATACACCTACTGTGTACAAAGTGTGTCCCTATTAGGAGAAGGGACATGAAAATGAATATATATACATTACTGAGTCCTTCCTTTGCCCCCATCCTTAAACACATCGCTGCATTAGATCCTTTCGAAGGGTGACAGTCGACAGATAGTATCAAGGCTCCCCGACTGTGTTCTTTGAAAATGCTGTGTCGTTGAAGGTGACGTGTAACATTCAATCATGAAACGGTTGTTCCTAAGCCTCAGAACTCCTTCAGTGCTGTGTACGTGAACTGGGCATGTCATTTTATACGTCTGCGCGAACGTGGCCGACAGAGAAACATACACATATCTACACTTACATACTTCTGTGCGTCGAAGCAGAAGGTACTCGTATAGCTACGTCTACGTGTACAGGCTTACTGGGTGCAGTTACAGGTGTATAAATACGTGTGTGTCGTGTGGCCCTGAAGAGAGCCGTTCTCCTCGTTCGCGTCCAAATCTGCAGCGCACAGCAGTAGCGACAGATCCAGGACTTGGGGGTTTCTAATTATTGTGTGGTCTTTGTATGGTGGAAATAATACAAAAGAAGTTGTGGTCCTCAACACGGTGTAGAACGCCCACTGTGTAAGGCGTTCAACAATGTGATCGGGGAGACATTTGTATTTTCACAAGGTGAATGTCATAACGCGCTCACTGGCTCGCTTTGGAAAGAGAGTGTGGCACGACTACCGACGTTTGCGGAAAAGTACGTAAACTGATGTGTTTTTCTTGACATCTTTCTACCTACCTACGGGCGTGTCATCATCATCCTGTATGTTGTGTCCTTACGCATATGTACGTCTATGCTTTTACGTATCCTCGGCAGTTTTTTCTACAGTGTACACGACACGTGCGTCCGTGCGCTGGTACGAAGTGTTTTTGTTCTGCGCTAAAGGAGCGCCTTCTGCGGTTACAACCGTTGACACAGTGAGAATGTTACCGTAGATATGTCTCAGGCCTGAGCTTAGACCGCACCAGGTAATACCAGTCGAAGAGAGCGATAATAATGTCGAAAACTAAGATGAGGGACCAAATCATACAGCACTAGAACTTTTACGCGAATACCTGTTAAACGGGTATACTTCCGTGTGTCTGTGGCTGGATGCAAAGTAGGCTACAAATCCGCCTACACACGGTTGTATTGGAGCCTTGTAGTACTCTGCTACAACATGCGAATACACACACTCCTTCCTGCACTTCTATATATCGTCAGAAAACTCTGCAAGACCATTGTGTCGTGTCGTGTAGTGTCTGTGGCGCGTTGTGCCCGCACACACCCAAATTTTGTGGGGGTGTCTACGGCCACATAACTACTGCCCGCACACACCCAAGTTTTTTGGGAGTATCTACGGCCACATAACTACCGGCCCCTCTATATATTCTACCTCTACATATTATCTGTAGGCCTCTCGCTGTAATCAGTTCATCTTTCACTCTCTCTCCGTCCACCCACTACCAGTGTATCTCTTGTTCTCACTTTTTCGCCTCTCATACAATGTGAATATTCACGGCATGTGATGCCAGTACTCCACGTGTACAAAATTTTGCCGTTGCACACCATATGACTTCATCCTGCCATATCTCGGTGGGGCATACGTGGTTGAGGAAGCGCGCGTATTGACTCCGCAGCGTGTCGCGATGATGATGATTATTAGGAGGCTCTACACCTTCAACCGACACTGTACTCGCGCTTACGTATCCCGCTACTGTTAGTAATATGAGCCTGTCTGTATTTATTGGTGGACCTTCAGGACATCGTAGGGACGTAAGGTTTCCCTAGCCTTTCCTCAGTCGGTTGGTATCAGGGAATTTTCAATGTCATGTATGTGTGTATACAGCCGTTCTCAGAAGCCGCCAAGCCGCCGCATGTCTGCAATCTACACGTATCCGGGCCTATACCTCTGTACAAACGTTTACACGTAAAGACAGTTGTGTACCGTTTGGCGAGGAACTTTGTAAAAATTACGTTAAATTACACACATAACGTGTAGTAGCCATCCGAGGTAGTAGGCCAGCTTCCCACCGATAACGGTGCACGCCGCGCCTCGAAATCGGTGTCTGTGCATGCGAGTTGACCATCTAAACGCCCGCCCTCCGCGTTTTCTATTCTCAGACATGGTTGACATCCCGCAAGCACCTTTGGAATACTTTCCTGCTGCTGCACATCACTCCTTTTCTCCCCCTCCACTGTAATATCCCCGCTCCACGTTCATTTGTGTCTTCACAGCATTGTCTCAGTTTCCATATATGTCCATGAATGCGGCTACACGAGCTGTTGTCGCTGTATTTATGCACACTTGTATATATGATTCCACCATCCGACTAAATACGCTTGTTTGCGTTTCTCTATTTCCGCAGACGCCGCTGCGTTACGCATGTCCTGCGGCGACACCTGCTACCCAAACGCAGGAAAGCGCACAAGTGTAGTGTGTTCTTTGATGGTGCTTTCTCCCATCTGTCCGCATGTGGATCCCAACGTCTCTATGAGCGACAACTGTGTATCGGAGTGTGGATTCCCACACAATTCTTCTATGCTACACACAGATAGCGGGATCTGCGGCATGTGAGACTTCAACGCTGTTAGCCTAGTAGTGTAAAACAGCGAAGAATTACTCACGACCTTCTGCACGTGACAGGAAAGATGTTCTATTCGGGTCCCACGCAACAACTCTATACGTGGCCACACTGCAGTAATCAGTCGAGCGGGAGGTCCTTTTACTTTCTACGGTGCACTGAGGAAACTGCTTTATCATGTCACGCGTGAACAGAAGAATCGTTTGTAAGATGGTCTGTGAGATCTGGTGTTCTTCATTCTCTGCAGCCAGGGTCTCTTTGAAAAAAGAGAAAACTGACTTCGGCCTTCCACAGTCTACATATCCACGAGGATACGACCCTTCTCGATCCGACCACCAGGCAAGCCGTTGCGGTGAATGCGTTCCGTCGCGTCGTGGGCCCAATTTTAACTCCTCCCAGATACTATTTTGGATTTCTATGCAGCCGACTGTATTTGAAAGGGCTAATTCTTCATGTCTTCGCCTTTCCTATTTCGCGCTGCTACTGGAAAAAGATATGCGGCCTTAATACGAGTCACGTGTCTCTTCTTCGGGGGAACTCTCGCGAAGCTCTTGTTGTCTGCGTGGAAAAGTGTAGAAAGCTTTTTATTTGGAAGTACGCTGGCTTCTTTTATTCTCGACGAAGTGAAGGACTTTAGTAGCGCTAGACACGTTTCTCCGTAAGGTGTGCAGGAGGTACATACATCCTGTCTACCCCTTGGTCGAAAAAATCCTTTTATTGCAGGCCACCACGCACACGCAGGTGGTATGTATGAAGTGCTGTTGTGTCCGTGACTACCTGTCCAGGCAAGCAGGTGTATTTTTGGTGACTTCCCCCTATATATACGGGAACGTGAGATCTCTTTAGTTCAGAAGAGATCTCGTGCTGTGCCTGCCGCACGGGTTCCTGCGCATGCGGCACAATTTTTCTTGAACCGTCCTTTGACCATTCTCTCGTTCGATGTGCTCGCACTCGCTTCGAATCTTTCTTTTCCCTTTAGATCTCCTCACCCCTTCGCGTGGAGTTTTCCTCTCCTTCGGGTGGGAACAAGAAGACCGGACCACCTGCCTTCCTGGATACATGCTTCCAGTAGCGCGTAGCACGGGTCTGCATGTACGTGTGCGGGTGAATCTAGCAACGGCAGCGAGTGTTCCCCCTTTTTCCGAGCGGCGCGCGCTTCGAGTTGGCAGTTGCTCCATCGAAGGGGGGCCTCTGCTGCCGCCTTCACTGTCTACATGCGAGTTGACACGGTGTGTCTTTCCTTGAGCTCCCGGTCGTCTGTACGTGCCCCTCGCTACTACCTCTCAGGCGTGAAGCA
The DNA here is from genome assembly GCA_000727475.1 of Sarcocystis neurona. Classification (NCBI taxonomy): domain Eukaryota; phylum Apicomplexa; class Conoidasida; order Eucoccidiorida; family Sarcocystidae; genus Sarcocystis; species Sarcocystis neurona. Next base: position 60,243 of record KL647296.1, on the reverse strand, counting down.
AACTTTCTGCAAATGGGAAAAACAGGCTGCAGACTCGGACGAAGACCAACTCTGGCAGGTGAACGGTTCTTGAAGCAAAAAAGAACCCGCTGCCACAGAATTGCGCCTTCTGCTGTTCTTCTTGGAGATAACTCATCATCCAGGAACAGTCCTTACCCATCGACAAGCAGCACGTCGATGCCACTTTCTTCTTCTTCTTCGAAAGGGTCCGTCTGGATGCCAAAGCCCAGTCCCACACAGAGAAAATGTCGTTCGTCCTCTGTGTTGTGTTCTTCTCCAGTGCTAGCGCCGTGTAGAACTCGCCTTGTTGACAGCACCTGCGCAGCACGCTGTGGTCCAGGCTTCACGAGATCCTCCGAACCTTTCTATCCTCACATGAGTCGCCGCTGACTAACACGCGTGCGTGCATGCGGATTCCGTCTGCCCCCCCTCGCGTGCTGCAGCAAACCCTTCGTTTCTCTCCTTTGCATTACGGGCTCTCTGTACGAGTTACGTAAATGCTTTGTCCTGTTCAAAAGTCTGCAGATCTAGCGACGGCCTGCGCGCAGACGTTCGCATTAGGCAAGAAGCTGTGCGTTCCTCTCTCAACCCTTTCCTTCTTCCTGCGGCCGCAGCAGCAGCAAGCCGCTTCAGAGTTCCCGAATACTGCGGAAAACTTGCAGCGGCCGGCCTGCTGGGGACACCTGGGTTGCTCGAGTGAGAGATGCTGCGGTCTGGTGTGTAGTAGCGAGGACATCGCCCCTTGTGCCCCTGATGATACGCCACACTGCGTCGTCCGCAGTTTTTACGCACTTGCCAAGAACGCATTTGGAAATCATTTTAGGGACAGAGACGGCCGACTTCGTTGCCTGTGGCGGGAGGAGAACGGTGTCGTCGCATCGAAGCCGGGGGACTGCAGCACCTCTCTGACGGGTCCCCTAATGTAGACAACGGTTCGTTTCTGGCCTCCTGCCTCACGACTTGGAAGTGGGTAGCCTTCCACCGGGGGGGGGGCAGGATCAGGAAATATCAGCAACACGCCTGAAAGAGCCGCAGGTTCCCTCGCGCACGAAGGCGACCAAATTGCCAGCAGCGCGACCTGCTTGACGCTGCACTTTCACTTCTATCGCATGCGTGAGCACGCGCATCGTTACCAGTTAATACGTAAATCAGGTGACATACCGAAGGGTGCCATCCGTTAATTTACACATATACATATATGTATATATATGTGTCTACATGTATGTGTATATATCTAGGTCTGCTTGCTCGGGGAATGTCTGGCGCGGACGAGAAGAGGGAAGCGGCCACCTAGTAAGAATGCAACAGCAGAGAGGAAAGTTGACACTGCTTCCGTTTGTTTCTATGGCGGCAGCCGCGCTGACAAGGCAGCAGCAGCACAGGAGCACCAGGTGCCTGCTGGGCTGCGCTGCTTGCACTAGACAGAGGCGAGCCCACTGCGGCAACAAAATTTCAAACGCCCGCAGCAGCCAAATTTCCCACGCCCGCAGCAGCAAAATTTCCACCACCGGGACCAGCAACATTTCCCACGCCGGAAGCAGCAAAATTTCCCACGCCGGCAGCAGCGTAAACGTCACCATCACGAAAAAGGGGGCCCTTGAGGAGCGACAGCAGGGTAGTAGCGACTGCAGCAGCAGCCGAAGCACCGAGCTTCTCGTTGGCAGCAGGAACGCCTGCGGAGAACTCACCAGCGTGAGCAGCCCAAGCGGCGGCAGATCCGATCGAGTCCACAGCACCAGCATCGCGCCTAGCCGACGCAACAGCAGCAGAATCTCGTGGAAAGCCAGCAGCGCTGGCGCTGGACTCAGCGACAACAGCAGCAGCGATCGTAACAGCAGAAGCGATAGCGGCAACAGCACTTGCAAGGGGCGCGCAAGTTGGCTCTACCGTTGCAAGAGAGAAAGCAGCAGCAACGGCAGCGGAAGCAGCGGCGTAGGAGGAGACAAAGGAGACAGGAGGATGCTGCGTCTTTGCCTTGTCGCCAAACAGTCTCCCTGGCAAGAGCAGCGTGAAAAAGCGACTGCTCGGTTACCTCGCATGCAACAACACCTGATTCCCGCTGCAGCCGTCGTGCACGTCCTGCCCTTGCCACCTCCGAATCCCTCTCCTGCTGCTTGTTCTAATTCTCTCTCTTTTTTGCCAATTTATTCATCATTTGCTTCTTTTGCTTCGAGATATCACTTGGTGGACGATTGCTCTCGTCACAATGCAGCTGGGACTTTGCTTCCGTATCGCACTTTAATTTTTTTGGCTTCACGTCGTACCTCGTTTTGTTCTCTTCCTGCCAACGCGTCCTTTGCCTCTCGATGCGCCTTTGGTAGACCGCTGGGAGTGCTTTGCTTCTTGAAACGACGACGACGACCAGGGGCGTGTCACTGTCGCTGGAGAGCGGCGAATCGCACAGCTGCTGCTTTGCCTGTGGTGCCGCAGGAGCGGCAACGACTGCAGCAGAACGCACAGGGCCAGCACCAGCAGGCCGAAGGGAAACGGTTAGAGCAGTTGCAGAAACGTGACCTGGAACAGCAGCAGTGGCGGCAGTCTCAGGAGGCGCAGCAGCAACAGCACTGGCAGCAGCACCATCCACAGCAGGAACGGCATTCTCAGAATTATCAGCAGCCGCACTGTCTGCAACACCACGAGGAGCAGCGGGATCGGCAGCAGCAGGGGCGACAGCAGCCGCGGGAGGACCAGCGTGCGCAACACCGGCAACAGCGCCTGCAGTGTCGGTGTGAACTGGTAGCTGCACCCCGTGACGCGCTACCTGAGGGGCTTTCACGACAGCTGCGTGCGGCCGCTGCTTCCCGCTGCTTCATCTCTTCGTCGCCAGCAACAGCGGAGCAAGCAGCAGTAGCGTCAACAGCAGCGACAGCGAACAGGGCAGTAAAGGCTGCAAGTTCACCTATCACAGCGGCAGAAGAGGGAACGTGTGCGTCTCAGATGGACGATGCTAACGCATCAACGTACTTATCAATATTTGAAGAAATCTACGAAATGCAACGGCGGTCTCTGCGGAAGAAGTCTACCAGTGTTCTTTCTCCTTTCTGCGCTTCACCGTCCACCGCTTTGCCAGAAGAATTCCCGTCGATTCCATCTCTCCGACTGAATACGAGTCCCGCCACGTCTGCTTCTGAGGCCACTGTTACTCAAGAGGAGCATCTGTCTTCTGCCGGTGCCCACCACCAGCTTCAACATGCTGGTGGGAAGCCTGCCGCTCGTGGCGCTCCCTCGTCGGCTGCCGCTCTCGCTGCTGCCGAATCTCCTGCCGCTGCCCGCCGCACTGCTGGTAATGGTGCCTCCTTTGATGCGGGTGGATCAACAGGAGGAGACGGAGCAGCAGCAGCAGCTGCAGCAACACGTCACAGTGCGAAAAAACCAACACGATACGTCTCCGCTGCAGGCGACAAACCTTCGCAGCAGCAGCAGCTGTCGTCTGCGCAGCCGCGGAAGCAACGGCAGCAAACGGAGGACGTCTCCCCTGGGCAGTACTGCCTGCGTGATGTTCAGCCGCAGGAGAGACACCGCAGCCCAGCGCCTCAACCATATATTTCCAAGCATGTTTTAGTATGTGCACTCGCTGACTTGGCGCGTTCTGGCGTCCGTACGCCGCAAGCGTGGCAGTCAGTGCTGCTGCTCGTGCTGCTGGAACTGCCCCGCTTCTCCGCTCGACAGCTGCAGCAAACAGCAGCAGCACTTCAACGAGGCAGCTGCTGCTGTCCTCTCGTCCTACAGGGGATCACAGAGGCCTTCTACTGGCGATGCGAAGAGAAAAAAGGGGACGTCCAGGATTGCGTGCTGCTGCTTGATGCACTCCGACGCCTGCGGTGCGATCACACTTATACCTGTTCATACGCGTACAAAGCTATGCCTATATATATATATATATATATATATTTCGTTGACTGTGTGTACCTACCACCGCGGCTATACTAGTACACAGGCTTTCCAGACCCTAAGAATCCACAGTCGAGGACAAGAGCCTTTGGAGCCTGTAGGCAGGTATACACGTGCCTGTGTACACTCCGTGCGCCGTCTGACTATAAGCGTAGAAATCCCAACATAAATATGGTTGCGCACATACACGTGTGTGTATGCCCGAATATTCAAGTGTACACCCGCGCGCGGCTGCTTTTTTGTTTAATCACCTGGGCGTGCGCGTGTTTGTATGCGTCTCCCCATTCTCTCTGTCAGAAACACGCCCTTTCCTTGTGCCACGTGCTTTGTCGTCGCTGCTTCACGTAAGTGGAGAGGTGCTGTACACCGCGGTCGTGTGTGTGCCTCTCAGTGACTCACCCCGTGGCTGCGGGTGGGCTTGCGTCTTTCTTCGCACCTGAGGTAGTACTTCGCTCTTGTTTCACGTCGTCTCCCCTCCTGCTCAGCTGCGCGTGCAGTCGTTAATGTGGAGCTCTTAGGTTTCTCCCTTCCTCCGCTTTTTTTTCTGTACACGCGTGCGCTTGTGGTTGTGCTTCGGACAGCGGCTGTGCGCCTCCTTTGTCGTTGCGGAAGCTGGCTGTTTGATTCCCACGACAGGGAAGAATACAGGCTCCAACGTGGTTCTACGTGTAGAGAGAAGAGAACGATGACTTGCTGCACGTAGGGTAGATGACTAGGCACTGGCCAGAGAGTCGAGTCCGTGCGTGTGTTTCGGCCTCAGACGTGTGTGCTGCGTGCTGTATGCACGTCTGCAGATACCGACCGTCGCTGCGACACGTGAACAAAATCGTCGAGAGAATTCGTGAGGGAAGACAGAAACTCACCATCTCTCTTTGTCTCAAGCTCCTTCGATTCTTCGTAAGTCACTCCACAGCAGGGGCGTTGCTTCTCCGGGTTCTGCTCGTCACTGGTTGCTGGTCGTGTTGCTGCTGCTGCTGCTGCTTCTCGACCTGCTGCTTCTGCTGCGTCTGCTGCTAACGGTTTGCGTTCTGCAGCAGCTCTGCGATTCTGCGTCTCTCTCTCTCTCGCACCCTCTTGTTGTCCGGGCGTCCGCGCACTTGCAACATCTCGGGGGAGACAGCGGGCGTCCCTCGGCCGCAAGAGCGAAGTGTCGGTATCTTTCGCAGGAGCACAACAGCGCGTCTCGCTCGCGACTCCAACGTGCTACGGCTGTGCCTCACGCCATTTCGTTTCCCCTCCTGGGCTACATTTTAATACGTTTATATTATACACATGTGTACACTTATGTAGACACATGTTATACACAGGAACATATTTATGCATATATACGTGTATGCCACTAGAGGCAGTAGAAAGCAATGCGTGCCGCGCGCACCTCAACGTCCCACATGCTGTCGTTAAAACCCCACACCCGCGATTTACTCCGGTCGCAGAGCACGCAGGGCCCTGTCTCCGTCCGCTGACGCTGTAAGGCGAGCAGCACGAGAGACCCAGCCAACCAGGTACGCCAGGTACACGCTCGCCTGCGTGGAGTTCGCGGTGGGGGCAGTTGCACTACTGGTTTTCCGGTCTTTTTCAAGGACGTGTGACTGCAGTAATTCTCGGCCGCAGCAGCACGTCTCGCTGTCTCAAAAATGGGTAAAATGGGTACCCACTGACTCTAGTAGGAGCAGAAGCACGAGCGACATTTCACGTTAAAATCCTTGCATCTTTCGGCTCAGGCGACAGTTGCAGATAGTCTCCGTGTCTCGCGGGTCACCTGTGTGGACACATGCCGTAGAGTGACCGTCTTTGTCTTTTCGACCTCGTTCCGCCTCCGCAGGGTGTCTCAGCTAAAACGGAACCAGCAGCAACCACGCGGTCTACGTATGATTGACAAGCGCTGTGTAGCAGAAGTGTGAGCTGTTTTTCGACAGGTCGAAACAAGAGTGACTGCTGAGGAACTGAAGCATCCCTCATTCTACTGGGGAGTTCTGACGACAGTGCAGCGCAGCGTCGCATCGCTTCATCCTCCCGAAATTGTGGCGTTTGCTCGTCTCTTACCACGACTCAATATTCGGGACGAGTGAGTTCTTTCTATTTCGTCTTGTAGCGGAAAACGCCCCTCCAACGCGTCGAAGATTCTCGGTTCTCTTTCCGTACTTTGTCCTCCGCAGGCCCAGAGATCAGGTTTCTCTCTCTCAGAGTACCCCACGCTTCTTCGCTTAATCGTGCTTCGTGTCTGAAGGTCGAGTTTGTAAAAGACTCACCGCTCCCTACGTTGTTGTTGGTGTGCCTTGAAGGAGGGCACCAGAAAGGGAGCAATCTGTTTCTGGCACTTCTTCACTTCGGAAATTCGTAGAAAGACTTCCTCGCGAGGTTTTACTGGGAAAGGTGCTGCCACCACTTGGCGCACGAGCAAAGCCGTGTCGTTCGGTGTACAAACATCCGGACATTATTGTTTTCGAACGCGAACGCGGAGCAGGAGCGTGATGAACGGGTGGCTTTCGCCACGCGGAGCTCCGTTGGCCCTCGAAGAACCCGTTACATACATTCTTTGTACGTAACGCGTCGGGCCTCAGGGTGTGGCAGACATGAGGTTTTAGTGGTAGCACGCGTGCGCTCGTGTACGGAAAAAGCCAGGTGTCGTTACGTAGGTGGTGGAAGTACTGAACGGGTACAGGAGCCTTCGCGGTTACCGAAGTGGAAACACCACTGGTAGGCGGGAAGAGAAGAAACGCCTGCCACTCTGCGACAGCGTGCTGCGTCTGTCGACGTCCCTCAGTCTGGTGATGACCAAAAAGCAGAAGTGCCCCATGCTCCGTGTACTTCGAACTGCCTGCAAATGCACCTGACCACGAGCTGCTTGGTTCTTCACCCATTGATACGTGTGATCCTTCTGCGGCGTGTATACACGCATGTGTGTACGTGTATATGAATGTATGCTTTTGTGTGTACGTCTGTGCATACACGTATATATATACATCTGTATCTTTGTATGTACTTGTGCATGTATGCGTATATATATATATATATATATATACATACGTGTGGCAGTGCACAAAGCCGTTCACAGATGAGGACGGACGTGAAGAATTTTATAACCAGGTCCGGGTCGGTGGTGAAGTGTTATCACGTGTTTGGTGTCTGCATCCCCTCCCGACATTCTCAAGTATCCTTCTCCGCTAATGCATATATATGTATATACGTATGGTTGCACATGTGCACGCAGAGGTCAATAGAGGAAGGAAAATGCGAATGGATAAATTCGTGCGTGGGTCTGTGTCTGTGTGTGTGTGGGCGCATGCCTGTCTCGACGGCGTCATTGCTATCCCTCTGCAATTGCAGGTTCCTTGAATGAATTGTTCCTTATGAGTGGTGTGAGGCGTGTTCTGCTGCAACTCGTAGGGCGGTGTACGAGCGCCTGTGCATGCACCTCTACAACCGCAGCCGAGACGTGATCAACTCGAACGTGCGCATGGCGGCCTGCATGCAGGAGGCCCTTCTTTCGCCCGGTAACTCTGCACTTGCTGCTGTTGCAGCAGCCGCGGGGCAGCAGCGCAACAGAGCGCTCCCACTCGAGGAAAAGGCGGGAGGGGACGCGTTTGCGCTGCCTGCTCCGACTCGTCAGCGAAAGAACTCCTCGCTGCAGCAGCAGCACCTGCACCAGGGCCAGCAGCAGACGGCAGGCCAGCCAGACCCCGCAGAACCTATACGGGAGGACGCCGCCTTCCTTCCTGCGCTTCTGCACCTCGGACGCGCGTTCGTTCAAGCGAAGCTGCTCACGCTGCCCACCTCTTTCTGGCTAGTAAGAGACCTGCTGGTTTATCGCTGCTGTAGCGTTTACTCGACTTGTCGCGCAAACTACGTCGGCGGACTGTCACTTCCACAACTTGTATCTTTCTGCAGAAGTTCCGCCCGGGTGCACAAAGACCTGCACACGAATGAATCTGTTCTTGCTATTCTGCTTGCCCTAGTAGAGTCTCGTCATTGCTCTTGCACGTGCACTCTGACCAACTCTAGAGAGGTATTAACTGTGCGTCTGTGTATACATGTAAATACGTATATTTTCACATTAATGTGTAAACATGGATGAATGTGCGCGTGCGTATACATCTGTCTATCTATCTATCTATCTCTCTCTCTCTATATATATATATTCTTATATACACGTACATACATAAATATATACTGTCCCCCACAGCATATGGGTTTACATGTGCGTGCATTTGTATCTATTCAAAAAGGCGGTTCTTCTGGAGAGCTGTGTGACCCACAGCGGCTACGTGACCAAGGTCTGGTGCAGGTACACCACACCTATACACCCGCGTATATACACGCGTGTATGAAACCACATACTTCGATTCACGTGTACATAAGATACCTGCACAACTGTTTGTACGCACACATCCGGCTGACGCGTCTACACGTGTGGAACCTACGTAAGCGGGTCACCATGTGTGGTTCGCTTTCCTGATCGTCTCCCTGCCTCTCAGAGTTTCTGCGTCATTCTCCGTCGCTCCCTGTAGACAAGTGCAAAGACGCGCCTCCGTGGAAAAGTCATTCTTTTGCGCTCTTCTTCGAAGTAGTAACGCACGTACCTCTACACCTGTTCATATACACACACGCGCGCACATGCATATAGAGAGAGATAGGTACATACATAAATATATCTGCGCATATTGCAGGCAATGAGACACGTAGAGGGACAAAAGCCTATTTTCCGGCGCTGCCTCCACCACTGCGTTTTCAGTTGCCACGAGGCGCCTACCCTCCTTACGTGTGTGTGCGTACGTACATATGTACACGTGTGTACACATAAAAACATATATGGTTGTATACACATGTAAACATATATACATGTATATACACATATATACTTATATATATATACATGTACAGATATCTGTAAGATTGGCGCACGAACGCGTCACAGTCAAATGAAGGAGGAGGCTGCCGCAAGGGTGTGCCCAGAGTAGAGATGCTTTGACTGAAGGACCAGGGTTTTGTTTCACGGTCGAAGAGAAGGAGGTTAAGGCGTTCTATCTCTCCCTTTTACCGCGTGAGTCACGCTTGATCTGTTCACCCGTACGCACGGGTCCGCGGCCTGCATGCCCGGGGTTGCTTTCTACGTAGTAGCCCGATATCACTAGAGGCGGCCTGAGCGTGCACACACGACCGGCATGGAGGGCCTTGCTAGCCTTCTCTACGCACAACAACAATCGAAGGCGCTTTGCCTCATGGTGCATTCTCTGTGCGTGTCGTTCATCGACGTCAGGGTGTATACACATGCTAAATATACATATGTACGTATATATGTATATACATACGTAAGGTGTGCTTAACATCGGAGAAGCAGAGATCCCTCCAGTTCTCTCTATCCAGAAGCAACTTGTGATGCGTGCAGCAGGCGGATGGGTTGATTTGCACCGCTTTATTTGCTTGCTTCAGGCTCTCAAGCAACACACAGAGCAACACTTCGAGGTGATGACGCCCGCACAGACGACTTTTCTTCTAAAGTACGTGAGCTTGTTGCTGGTGCTGCATGTACAGGTGGAAGGGCTGTGTGTAATTATACATTCATAATACGTACACGTCTGCACCTCAAGTGAGATGTGCGTGCGGTCTTGATTTCCCTGCGGTGCCCCACCCGGCCTTCTCTAGAGGCTTGTACTTAGTGGTGCGTGGTTCTCCAAGTGGCGGACGCATAACGCAGATACGTTTTCGGAAGAGGGTGCCCCGAAGAACCTTCGAAAGTTCCGCTAAACCGAAGAGCTGGCGAAAGCGAGGCACGCTACGTTGGTGACGCGACGCCGAGGGGACCCTCACTGGCAGCTGCACTGCCCCCAAGCTAGAACACACGTCCCGTCATGTTGTACGTGAACTCGGATTTATATATACATATATATATGTATATGTGGATACACAGATGTGTGCACGTTTGCGTTTGTGTATCCATCAGTCAACCTGTATATACTTACATAAAGAAATTTAGACATGCTTGTAGATTCGTAAGTGTATCTTCTGTCTGATAAATAGTTCTGTGCCATTCTATGGGGGCGCACTGCAGGAGGGGTGAGGTGCTTGTCTTGATAGATTATACATACCTATTGGGTTCCTCTCTGACTAAGTAGCAAGCAGGGTGTATCAGGATGTGTGGCGCTTCCAGTACCGTTTCCCCATACGCGCATGCATGCTACAGAGATATATTAGACGTGTATACCTGTCGGGGGCTATATGCATATATTGTGTCTGTGTAGCGTGGACGTGCCGTATGTGATTGATATATATATATATATATCTATGGATGGCGTAGTATATATGAGTATGTACGTGTTCTGCTGTGGGTGGCGGGATATATATGTATCTGTGTACGTAAGGTACATGTGTATATGCATGTATATATATATATGTGTAGCTATGCGTGGTGTGGTACATACATGCATGCGTATATATATATATACATATATATATATATATATGTGGCTATGGGTGCAGTCTGGCAAGCGTACGGAAGCGTTGTGGGAGCATCAATCGCTGTAGGCTGCCGGCCACGTATAGGGACTGTCAGTTGTATGTGTAGAATTGCTCTTGGCATGCGCATATAGGTATATTTACGTATCTAACTATCCCTTTACATACGCACGTCTGTATCTCTATATATTCTGTCGTTCGCTTTGTCGCCGTCCGTATATATACTCGTATATTTGCTTTTATCTGTACACCTGCAGATGCCAGTGTCGCACCGACAGCCTACATAGCAAAGGTTTTTTGCTTGCATGCAGTGCCGTGGTTTGTATAACACTGAGAAGCGGCCTGGCCAGTAGGACTTGCAGGCGTGCGTTGACTACCTCTCTCTGTGCGTCAGGAGCCCTCCATCTCTAAGACTGATCGCCGCAGACCCAGTGTGCAATTATACAGATATAATGATAGAGAGGGACACACAAATGTATACAGACGTGTGCATACATGTGCGCGTCCCTATCTATCATTATATCTGTATAACTGTATATCTCTGTCTCTTCATACGCAAGTATTTATAGATATGTACCTGCCTATCTGTGTAAATATACACTCATACGCCTCTCTATGTATACGCCTAATCTTTCTCTCTCACCCCCTTGCTACATACCTAAATACATACTTGGCCCTCTTCCTGTATATTCCTCTATCTGTGTTTCTCTCTCTGCGGCTACGTTTTAAATGCATATTTATCTTTAACTCGGTGTATACCTGTACTCGCGCTTCTCTATCTATGCATACATATGCGTTTGTCTGTATCCTGGTGGCGGGTTCTGCTTGTCTTCCGCAGTCTGTTGAGTCGTTACCACTACCGCGATACGTCCTTGTTGAACAAGCTGGGTTGCGTCATCGAGAAGCACGTGAACAACTACCCGCCTGAAATGGTAAGTGCAGCAGTACCCGCAGGAGCAGCTGCACCATCCCCCTTCAATAGAAGTAGCAGCAGCTGCCAGTCTGCAGAGTCAGCGTCTCCTCCTCCTTCTCCTGCACAGCTGCCTTCGTGCAGTAGCTACTAGGGCTCAGTGGCAGCGGCCATCGGCCTGGATGTAGACATGACGACTGTCGTGCTCGCCACTGTGTGCTGCAGCTGCCCTCGCTGCGTGGCCATCCCTGCCGTCATTAACTGCTGCGGCGGCTGTCGCTCTCGCTGCTGTCGCTCTCGCTGCTGTCGCTCTCGCTGCTGTCGCTCTCGCTGCTGTCGCTCTCGCTGCTGTCGCTCTCGCTGCTGTCGCTCTCGCTGCTGTCGCTCTCGCTGCTGTCGCTCTCGCTGCTGTCGCTCTCGCTGCTGTCGCTCTCGCTGCTGTCGCTCTCGCTGCTGTCGATCTCGCTGCTGTCGATCTCGCTGCTGTCGCCGCCGCTCGGGTCGTTGCTGCTGCTGTCTCTGCTCCCGCTGCGGTTGGTGCCGCCGCTCTCACTGTCGCTGATCTCGCTGCTGCCGCTGCTCTCACTGTCGCCGGTCTCGCTGCTGCCGCTGCTCTCGTCGCTACCGCTGCTGTACCTGCTGTCGCTGCTCTCGTCGCTACCGCTGCTCTATCTGCTGGCGCTGCTCTCCCTACTGCCGCTGTTCGCGCTGCTGCCACTCGTTTCGCGGCTCTCGCTGCTGTCGCTGCCGGTGCTACAACTGCTTTCCTGTATACGTCTTCAATACGGCAGACGCACTTGCTGTTTGTCTAAGAAGGCAAAAAAAACAGCCGTCCGAGTACTTTTTTTTCTAGCGTACAGCAGTCACCGGGGTGTGTTGCTGATGAGCGGGTGCTCACTCGCGGAATGCCCGACGACTGTGTCGGTAATAACATCGACAAAAGGACCACTCCCTCTGTGATGCGTCCGACCTGCCTCCTCTTCCAGCCACAAGTAAACACATGCACGCACGTCAACAATGGCATATATGTATATGTGTATATACATATATATATATATACATATATATGTAGATAGACAGATAGATATATCTATGTATATTGTTGTGCGACGTACACAGTAGTAGATTTTTCCCCTCGTTTGACTTCGGAGCGCCGTCTGCGCACGCCACCGGAAAGAACTGCTAGACCTTGCTACCAGTAAAAGGGGAGTGTGTGTGTCGTCGCACGTGTCCGTAGAAATTGTTTGTCCTGGAGAGAGGTGCAAAACTACGTTTGCCCGTCTCTTTCAGTTCGTCCATCGACTGCAATTCTCCCCTCTACCGGTTGATCGTTTAATGGCTTGTAACCACCAGAAATCTGTGTCCACGTGGCAACGGAAGCATGCACAGACGCCGTCGTTCTGCCTCCTGTACCTTTCTTGGCACACTGTTACACGTGTTGCAGCAGGCCGTTGCATTCCGCTCTGTGCGGCGGCTGTTCTGAGTCACCATCCAAGCAGCTGCGTTGGCATACCTGCTTTTCGCCGTCTACGCGCGCACACACACACACACATAACGGAGCCGTGTAGACCTGTCCTAGAACGCGAACACGGCTGGGGCGCCCCTTCTGTGTAAGAAAAGTTACTCTGAGTTTTGAAGAGAGATAACTGCTGGACGTGCTGTCATACGTGCTGCATGCAGCTCGTCAGCGCGCTCACTTCTCTCGCCTCGCTCTCGTATCGACATCGCACTCTTCACGCCTGCCTGTCCCGTCACCTTCTGCGAAGCGTCTTACCTCCAGGTGAGGAAGGTGACAAACAATCCTGTTTTCTTAACAGCACTGTTGACACTTTCGATTAGGGGTCCGCCTGCTGCCTTATAGTGCGCGTGTCATGCTGAGGGGACCAGGACCTGTGACGTCCCTCGCGAGAGCGCGTGGAAGATTGCCCTGCAATTTTAACGTCGTGCAGCCATTTCGCCTCTCTTTGGTCGTGTAACTTCTGCCGTTTTTGTGTCCATGACGTCGAGTCGGCGATCAAAGAGTACTACGTTACTGTCCTCTGCACCTGGCTTGCAGCTGTCCCCTTGTTTTCCTTTGTTGAACAGACACGCTGCCCACAGCTACCTCGACTCGCTAACAACGCTGCTTTGATTGACGCAGTGACAGAAGAAGCCGTAGTTCTCTCTCCTCTCTGCCTTGCGTGGGTGTTCTCTCTTATGTCCTGTGCAGGGCTGTTCTGCTTGGCTGTACCTCCTCTCATTCCTTCGGCTGTAGCCGCCTCTTTTCTTGTTCTTGCCACTTGTTCTGTTCCCTGACACACTCACTAGCGGACGCAGGTGCATACTTCTGCAGGGGTCAGTGGACAAGTGTCGCTGTTGCTAGAGAGGGACGTCGACACAGGAGCGCCCCGCAGCCGTCGCCGTACGGAGCGGTCACCCTAACGGCGGACGAAGTATATATATCTTAGCGTGTCGACGCTCATCACAGACTGCGCCGGCTGTCATATATATGCCTGGGTAGCCATGCGTCGTGCGTGCTTCACCGGTGGGTACGAGGAACGCTACGTCGGCGTGTTCCGTACCTATAGTAGGTGTAGACGTGTATGTTGGTAATACTCTACTGTTTCGCGTGGACGCCAATGGGTAATACACGCTTAATACAAGCGTGTGAAGAGCGGCAGCAGCCGTGCACACAGCTGGCACACGCGTGCGAAGACCAGCTGCAGCCGTGTACATAGCCAGGACATGCCTGCAACGAGCCACGGCAACCGTGCACGGCGCCCAGTTTCTTCATCTCCAGTGCGGCTTCTCCTCTGTGTGCATCCACTCATCCCTAGGCAGCCAGCGTGCCTGTCGTCCATGGATCATTGCTGTCTGAGGCGTCGCGTTGACGGGGACATGATACACAGATACGTGCACAAGGTGACATTCAGCTACGCAACCACTTCTGTCTGTGCGCGCACCAAGCTTGCACACACTTGCATGTATCACAGACTTTCCCTTTTTTTCTGTCAAGTGGCCTTATACGCATTCGTGCATATCTCTCTGTGTGTAAGTATATGAGTATACACATATTTGTGTATAGTCACACCTACGTGTACGCTGGCGCACACGTGCTGAGCTTCACATCTGTGTATGTATTCACATAGGGGTTTACACATTGCTAAAGATTTGCTTGTTAAAGTCCCAGCAAAAGGGAGGTGCGCATGCGTAACAACACGCGCGACTCTGCAGCAGGACAGACAGAGCTGCCGGTTCCCGGTGAACTACGCGCGATGGTGGACTCCGCGTCGGTAACTGTACCGCACGGGTATACTGAGAAGGTTCACTTATTTATCGGACGACCTTCTATGCATCTGTTGTGCCCGGTAAAAATAACTGGGAGTGTTTGACTGCATCAGGAAAGGGAAAGTGCCTGTTGGTCTTCTTCGCCGGCTGGCTGCCCGCACACCCTGATTCTCAGGCCGATGGTTTTACGTCTGAAGCAGGAACAGGTCGACGTAATTTTCCGGGTGTTCGTTTTCTTTTCCTCCTTCTCTAACTGTTGAACAGCGTCACGCGGCACTGCGTATCGTACACTCAAACGTGAGCCGGAAAGACTGCAGACGTTTCTTGCTCATTGACTTGTTTGCGTTGCCGCTGCGCGCGCTGATTCCTCTCCCTGATACTCCCTGCTTGTGCACGCTGAGCTGGCGGCAGCACGTGTAAGACTCTCCTGTGCGACGGTTCTTGTTTGGCTGCTCCGTGTCTTCGAAACTCAGACTTCCCACGTTTAGAGGCGATAATACGTCGTTGCGTCGCGACTCTTCGGCGTGGGTCAGCGACTGCGCCACGGTCGTCCGGCGTACTGGCGAGGGAAGGCCACGATAGCGGCAGCACCTTTGCTGGTGCTGGGGCTATATGCTTTGTACATTCGCCCACATTTTATTGCAGCACCGGCGAGACTGCAAGGAAGAGGAACGGTCGACCCGATGGAAGAGCCAAACCGCTTCCCCTCGATGTGCACCTCCCGCTACCCATGTTCTGCGACAGTCCCTTAGAACAGAACCGACGAGCTTCGGGTCCACTGCAACTGCCACTTGGTGACCACCAGCAGCGTGACGGCGTCCCCGAGCAGCACCAGCAGCCGCAGCAGGAGCAGCAGGCGCCGCTGCAACACACGCAGGAGCAGGCACAGGCACAGGTAGAGACGGGTCAACCGACACTGCCAACAGCAGTCGAAATAGAGCGAATAGGCGTGCAAGGAGACAGAGCCACGGCGGTGTTGAGCTCTGGTGCGGTGCTCAAGGCAGAAGACAAACTTACATGTCAAATGAAATACACAGACCCAGGGCAGACACGTGCATCTGCGGTGGTGCACGTTTCACGATCGGCGAGTCAGCGCGCACTACAACGACTTGTAGAAAGCAGCGCGCTGCCTCAGGACCGAGCTAACGCTGTAAGCAGGACTGAAATATCTGTTAGAAGCGCCGACCACTGCTACAGCGACAAGTGCCCAAGAGACAGCAACAGGATGTGCCACAGGGCTAACTACGGCCGCAGCACCACCGCAGACGCCACCGAAGGAGCGCGGCGTAGTAGCAACTCGGCTTCGATTGCGTGCGCATATCGCCCACCAAGTAAGGGTGAGCTTGCTTTCAAAGAAGGAGAACTTAAAAAGAATAGCGCGTGCGCTCTGTCACCCTCCCCCACTGGCTGCGAGCAGGATGGCCTGCCGCTCCGGGAAATCAGAGCTGCGAGTTCGCAACGCGGGGAAGAGATCTCTTTTGTGGGCAGCCTCGGGCAGAGTATAGCGCAGCTGTGCAGCCGAAATGAAACACGAGCACTGCAAGCAGCAGGACGATTCATGCCTGGCCGCGTAGACGCGTCGGTTGCTGCTGCCATGCTGCAGGCGTGCGCTGAAACAGACCACCGCAACGTGATTCTGCTATCTTGTCTGATAGCTTCTCTCAAAGTTGCTATTTCGGACCTACAAGCAGCACCTTCTAGACCGCATGTGTGCTCCACTGGTGCTGCTGCCGCCGCAAGGAGAAACGACGAAACGACCGCGGTGGCTTTGCCTCCTTGTGCGCCGACGCCGCCCCTCCTTGCCGGTGCTGGCTGTTATCGGATGATGGACTCAAGCCCGGTAGAAATGGCAGACGAAAGTCGCAATACAACGAATAAACACCAGCAGAACGTTGATTCGCCGAAGCTCTTTGCTCGTGCCTTCGAGGAGACAAGCCTTGCTCAAGCGTGTGGAAGCAGCTTATTAGCAAACGCAGCTCAGCTACAGAAGCAGCCCGCAGAGCCACTCTACTCGAGCGCGCCTAAAGAGACTGGCTACTCTTCTCCTCACACTTTGGAGTCTCTACTGAGTCGCAGTGCTGGGGCTGCGGGTGTCGGAGTTAAAGGATTCAGACGCCGTTTCATTGGTCTACATGAAGTCCGTGACCTCGTGTTCAGGCCAGATCGAGTGAGGAATAAGAACAGCACCCGAGCAATGTGGAGCAGCAGTAGCTCTACTGGTGGACAGGAGGCTGCGACGCAGAAGGTTGTGGAAGGTTGCTGCGTCACATCGAATGCAAAAGAGGTCCAAGGTGGTCCTGCTTTTTTAGCCGCTGCGCTTCCTTCGGCGAGCGTTTCTTTGAGTCGCCAGGGTGACGTCAGCCCGGACGCCCCAACGAGAGGAGGGGCAAGGCGTCTTTGCAGGTTGAGTGTCGACAGCGTAAGGGTTCAGAGCACCAGCTTCAACATCTCTGGAAGGGGAGAGACACGAGTGAATACCTCTCATGAAACAGCGGCATGTGTTAGTGAGCCGTCCGGGTCCGGAGCTGGGAACAGCTGGCCTGCTTTAAAAATTGACGAGCGTCAAATGCAGGATCTGCAACTACTCGCTGCTGAAGTCAACTGGGACACAGAGCCTTTAGCAGTTGCGCAGTCGTCTTTAAAGCCGGCCCCCCCCACGGCGCGTCTATCTTCGAGGCCGTCTCCGAGTGCGCTGCCCTTTCTGAAGGGGCCTGCTGGTGCAAGCAGTCGCAGTCTTTTCAGCGAAACTGCAGGTGCCCGCGAGGACGACAAGGCTAATAAGAAAGAATCCCAGTCCACTGCTACAGAAGGTCATGATTCGGGCCGATCGTCTCCCTCTTCAGGCCGACTGAATGGCGACAGCCGCAGGAGCCGTACGGATGTCACGTCCCCCTTTCGACGTGGTGGGGGCCCTCTGTGTCTTAGTGACGCCTCTCTTGACACCCAGAAGACAAGCAAAGACAGCATTCACGAGGGAGTGGAAGAGCGCCTGGCGGATGAAGCGTTGGCAGACAAGAGCCGCCGACCTTCTGGGATGATGCGCTTCCGGTACGGTAGGTCCTTCTTTCAAAGACTTCGCCAAGCAGCGATGCTCTCCCAGGGCACCGACTCTGAAATAGAGAAGCTGAGAACGAGCGAGTACCTGGGGATGTCTGCCTGTAATCCAGAACGGCAGAGTCGCAGGAGAACAGAGTTAAAGTTCAAAATGTCCAAGAACGGGCGCATCGCACGGGTAGCTTCCCTCGTCCCCGTCGACAGCCACATTGAACGACGGCTCTCCACTGAGGAGGTACGATTCAGTTCGTGTCAAGTCTCTACGGACAGCGCACAGACTGGTAGGATACCGAACACAAGGAAAGGGGTGCAACTCACACAGTCTGCCAGACCGGATAGCAGGAACTGCCACGTGCAACACCATCTGTGAGAGGAGCGAAAAAGTCGTGGGAACGTCGTACGTCTCCCTCGTGCTGACATTTGACACAGAATTCGTTTTCAAATTCACAGGGTGTGCATGACTAAATCGTGTCGGAACGGTTCTGTTGTAGCTCTCCAGCGGCCGAGTACGACAAACGCCTTTTCCGTGGTTCAACAGCTCGACTTGCGTGCCTGCTGCACAGGCTGTATTGTAGCGCGGGTGCAGCCGCCCTTCATAGATGGTCGCACCTGTCCGTTTTTTCCTCTTTCTTCCTTTCTTAGTTTTGTTTTCTCTCACTCTGTACATGTACGTATGTGAGAATACTGAATGAAAAGTGGACACGTTCACGACATCCTTCGACACGTCGCGTGCAGAACAGCGACTGTAACCGCTCAAGAGCGGAGCTGATCCCGGTCTCCACTGCAGAAGACTGGCAGAGCACACGGCATCGGACTGTCTCCGTCTCAAGTGCGCACGTACACAGGAGACCTCGCGCAGGCGCACAGCCTCAGGCGCCGTCACGTTTCGGTATGCTGCTGCCGCCTAAATCGTTTCTCACCTTGTCTCTCACTTGTGCCCTTCGGCGTCCTCATTTCTGATGGGGTTTGCAAAAGAGTTTGTGGACATTTTTCAGCAAGTGTCTGCTGTACGTAAGCGCCTCTGTGACAGCTGATTATATCTGCTGGGCACAGTATGCACAGCACGTGGTAGCTACGGTGGCTGGACTCTAACGTATGTTACATGCGACTGTTTGGCAATTTTTTGTGCTTAAATCAGCTGCGGCAAAAATTGTGGGAACGCCTGCTCAAAGGGAAGCGTCACCCACAAGCGCGGCGGTTGCTTCACCGACGCTACTTTCGCATGGCATGTAGACTAAGGGCGCTGGATCTCCCGCAGGGCTATTCTTCCATACAGCCTATGCGGAAGTTTACTGCGGCACAAAACACTCAGCAGTGTTCCGCGGCTGTCGAGGAAGGTCAGCTACACCAGTCGGATGATGAAACAGCTCGTCACAACGTGCGACGCCGCTTCATTGGTCGGCGGCTAGCCAGAAATTACTACCGCCCTGCGCAGGTATGCCCGTCCGTCGAGGATGACCGGAACCACGAGCGCAGCAAGTCCTTTTGAACCGTGAGGGCGTTCTGCTGCCTTGAGGCTTGTCCACACCTGTTCGTCGCTCTGTCTCTGAATGCGGACGAGTTATATGGAAAGAGGTGAAACTGTATATGTCAGTGAAGCACATGACATTACGTAATGCGGCAGACCGTCCCAAGTGCGTGAATTGTGCAGTGCGAACCACTGCTTGTACTGCAGATATGCAGCAGTCGTGGCTCGCGGGGACGCACCGCATGCCGAGTAAACGTCTAACTGTGTGCCGACCGTCTTGCCAGATACTTAGCAAATCAATAGAATCGAGCCCTCCGTACACGTAGCAGTCATGCTGCACATATGTGTACACGTAGGCACGTGCGTGTATGCGTGGGTAAGACCTAACACACGGGTAAAGGGAAGGTTCTTCAGTGCCACTCAATCCCTGCCTTTTCACGTCTAGCGAGCCACCGGCAGGGAGATAAGACGGGGCACGTGCAATACCCGATTAATTCCAAGCAAGGTGCAGCTATATTCCTGCTAGGCAGCTGGTACGTTTCTCAGTTCAAAGTGCATGCACTACATCGCCTTCTGACGCGTAACCTGCAGGCGATATGCATTTCTTAGGTCAGTTTAAGCCCACTGTAATGCTTCGAAGACTCCGCAGCGCATGTGCTCCACAAACGATGGCGTTGGTGTACACGCGCACAACGGCTTCTATATTCAACCGCACTTGGGTATCTTTCGCTCTCAACGCGGCATGCCATTTGTGCCTCAATTCCGTCAACATTACCCCTCATGAGTCTGACGAAAGGCCCGCGCAGCCGATGCGCCATCGTATGTGATTTACACAGCGGCTCGCGCCCTTTCGTTGCCTTAGCAGCGAGCCGCCCAGCCGCTTCTTCATATGAAGGACGTCTTTGTGGACGTGCGTGTTCTTGCAGCTTATGCAGCACGCAATGAAACGGTGGAGCGCGCTGCGGCGAAGCTTTCTCACGCCGTACCAGGAGCATGCTCGTCTTATACACCACGAGATGCGTCAGGTGCAGCAGACGTGTCCACAGGCATTGGCCGTCGTCGATAGCATCCTGAGTAGTCAGCAGCTACTGAGCGGCGAGAGCAGAGAGGGGTCTGCGCCTCCAGCCCCCTCGTACTTATTCATGTATTTTATACCAGCCTCTCCAACCCGCGCCGCTTCACACGAACCCACCCACCTACCCTATTTGGTAGACACGCAGCTGTTGCTACCGCCAGAAATACACGCCCAAAGGGGCCACTGGCTCGCGCAGTCGCGTCTGCGCTGTCTGTACTGCCGCATTCTGCGTGACAGCGAGCGCAGTCGGAGACTCCTGAAAGAAGAGGACCGTACTGGCGCTTCGGTTTCCGGACCACCGGCGCCCGGAGCGTCAAGCGTTCTGCAGCACTCCCTGCTCAAACCCAGGTCAATGAAACCTTGTGATGAAGAAAGATCTCCACATGGGGCATCAACTTCTCTGACACACGCTCGTAGAACCGACCTCATTGCGCAGCTCACAGAAAGTAGCTGTGTGGCGTCTGACTCCTGTATGTCCATAAATAATAGCGAGAACTCAGCATCAAGAGTGCGTTCTGCCTCCTTAGCTAGCGACCCTCCATCCTCACCAGCAGTTCCTCCAAAGGAAGTTGCCCACAAAGACGTGTTCTGCAAAGAGTCTTCTAATCAATGCGAAAGAGGCTTTGTCGGCGACATGACACACCACCAGGGACTTGCGGAAGTAACACGGCCTGCGTGTATTCATGCTCCGGAGACCCTGACTGCACCAGCAAATAGACAAGGAACAGCAGCTGCCCCAGAAGCTTGTGAATTGCGAAAAAGAGAGGACAGGTCACCAAGAGTGGCCGCAGACCACGAAAAAGTAGGTAGGATGCTGAATGACTGTAGCCTTGTGCATCAGAGGAGGTGCCCGTTTTTGAGCGGGGGACAGGCTATTACAGGGCGCGATTTAACGATCCTTTCTCTACTGAAGGGCGTGCCGCTGCTGCGAGAAGCGAGCGCTGCGCTGCAAGCAGTAGTGAAGCTTCGATTTTTCGCACCTGGTGTGCTACAGTTCCTTGTTGGTCACATTCACTGGGCAGTCACGCTGGTTGCGAAGACCATGGTGGACGCTACACTACGCACGGACTGTGCCACTGCAGCTGCGGGAAGTCCACCCTTCGCCGCTGACACAGCGGCTGTAGCGACGTCACGACTTCCACCTGATACTGAATGGCACACCAGAATACCCGGACGGACTAGAGGCGGAACTCTTGAGACCGCCGGACACAAATCAATACAACACGAGGCCAACCTCGTCGGTGCGTGCGCTCGGCAGACGCGAGCACTGGAACCTAGCTCTGTAGCACCCCAGCGCTTCCCCCGTGTCGTAATTCTTCACCTACTTTCCGTGCTCCGATTAGTCAACCAGGCAGCCGCGGCGGCCACAGCCGCAGTGGGGACGGTCGCTGAGAAGCCCGCAAAAGCCGCACGCACTGGCGTGACAGCGACTCTAGCGCCGGTGGCACGAGAAATGGGAGGCAGGGCAGTCCCAAAAAGAGAAGCAGTGCAGACTCAGGCAGCCCCACCAACGGAGACACTGATGCCAACCACGACACCGCAGCACGCAGAACCACTGACACCTGGACGGCAAGGCAGTGCGGCACCCTTTGAGCAAGGCGTAAGGAAAGCAAGACACGAGACACGCGATGGTCTCGCAACAATATCCTTATCTCAAGACGAGGCTGATGCAGTGTGCAGCCTGCTGGAAACATGCTACAGGTATGTACTCTTGTACAGTGATTTCGGCACATTTCACTACTGCGCCCGTCTCCCCGCCGCTCCAGCACGAACACTCTATTCACATACGTACGCATGTGCGTCATAGTTCGCGTTAGCTGCCCATAGCTCTTCGGTGTCACGATGAATATTCCACCCTTTCAGTCGCGTCACCATCGCCTGCGAGTGCACTGCACAGAAGTGTGCACCTGTGGCTTTAGGTGGAGGACGTGTGACTTGTTTTATTTTTTCCCCCATCATAGATCTGCAGTTGAAGTGCTTTCGCAGCAGTCTCCTTATGGAGTAGACCACGCGCGTTACGTAATTTCTTGTAAACCTCCGGCTGCTCTGTTCTCCCCTCTTTCTGGAATGACACCACCGGCAATAGCCTGTTGATCGTAGTAGAGCGTAGCTGAGGCCTTTGTGTGGACCATTTATGACGGGTGTAGGACCAGAAAGTCCTCTCAGGCAGGGTCACATCTACGCAAACATCTACGTATGAAATTAGTTTTGTGCCTCTATTGTGTCTTTCGATAGGTCCGTGGCTTTCATTCCTTTGCTGACGTCACGGTACACGGCAGACACAAAAATTGGTGGAGACGACCCGCGTGTGGCGGTCACACTCGACGCTGTACGCGTGTACACTGGGTTACTGCGACGTCTCCACGGAGGGGAAAAAAGTGGTGTCCGCCTCTCTGCGAAAAACACCAAACACGTCCAAAATATGCCCTGTTCGTCGAACTGTTCCTTCCTGACCGCGAAAGGAGGACTCCTTCCTCGAACGCTGACTCTGCAGGACGCTGCGAGGCCGGTGGGAAGGAACGCAAACGCAGAGGAGACCCGGGCACAGCTTTTGTATCCTTGCCGTCCCTACAGCGGAGACACCTTCCTGGAAGTGCACCCAGCCGTCGGTCACTTCACTCAGACGAGACAGCTCGAAATTCCTGAAAGCTCGTTCTGCGCCATCTTGGCGAAGTACCTGGTAGATGTGGTAGGAATTTCGCCTCCGTCGTCTGACACCTGTCCGGTTACGCTGCAAAAAAAGTCACGCTCACAGGCCTGTACTTCAAAGGCTGAACAGCGTCCTTTTGAGAAGTATTTGCATCACACTGCAGACGGTCGCTGCCACCAACTAGCTCACAAACTTACAGAGGGTCAGAGCCCGCCTGCCCCGGGGTCTCGCGCAGACGGTAGTACCGAAAAGGAAAAAGTAGGTGAAAAAAAGACGCCCCTGGTAGCCCGGGGTCACGTGCTCATTTCTGGGAGAAAGACAACCGCAGAAACAGAAACGCGCGTGTATGTGAAAGACTCTGCAGACAGCTATGACGGAGCCGCTGAGAGCAAGTTTTTCGTTCATGCATGCAGGCTGGACGAACACGCAGCACCAGGGCAGAGTTTTTTATCTGGTGCACGCGACGCCACAGTACAGCAAGAAAGTCGTGCGCTACGTAGTGCGCCCACAGAGGGGACCGAGCCTTTCACAGTGGCGTCCACTAGACGTGTGTGCAACGCATCGATAATAGACGGAATGAACATGGTTCATCAGTGTGCTGGCAGATCCGTCGAAAGTGAGCTTCGTTTACGATTGAGCACTGAACAATTGAGTATGCTGTTAAGGACTGTACAGACACTGGATGAGCTTTCAGATGAAAATGATGTCGATACAACGCTGTTGCTGAAGTCGTTGCGGAAGGTCCTTAACCGAAAACTGAGGCGAATCGTGTTCCGCGAAGTACATCGTTCGACGCAAAACAAGCCCGAATTTTGCGTCTCTTTGTCAAAAGCCGACGAAACCTACGAAGGTGCTAGCACAACCGCTGAAAAAACGGGTCTTGTACCCACCAACACAACAGGAAAAGGACAACTTCGACGGAGTTTACTGACAGCGTTAGTGGCGCTGACGCTGGATGAGATGTCAAGAGATAGGGACCTAGAGAAAAAGACTAATACTGCATTAGGTAGGAAGTCTGACGTGCTACGGGGTGAAGAAGGCGTCAGGGACTCAACTGAGACGGGTTATCCCCAAGCCGCTGGAAGGGAGTGTCAATCCCTCTGTTCTGCAAAGCAGAAAGAGACTTTAGAAACAACAATTTCCGCAGGAATGCGACAGCCGGCGTGTTCGCTACAGTCTGCCGTAGGAAAACTTTCTTTGGTGGCTGGCGTTCCTCGCGCTCTACTGAGAAAACTGGTGGAACGAGAGTTCGTGCGCCACGGGAGACAACTTGCGGAGGGCCCAGATGGATGAGGCCTTCGAGTGAACAACCCGTCTATTGAAGACAGGGAGCGCTACTGGCAACAAGAATCGGAGACCTTCCGTACACACGTTAGGCTGACCTGACGTGGGTACAGTACATGCATTGTTGGTGTAGGGGACTTCTTGACCGTCCAATGATCTATGCACAAAGTCAAGCGTCGACTTAGCAGTTTGCATCTTGGGATCGCTCAGTGTGTGCCCCCGCACGCCCGTCGTACGCTGGAAGCCCAAAACGGTGGGCCATGTTCAGCTTGAGCCGTACTTCAATATCTGGACTGCCGTGTGCAAGAAATACGTGTATTTGTGTATACTCGGTATCTGTCTGCCCGGATGCGAAACGTCTGCGGGATTTGGTAAAAATGCTTATAGCCATTGATAGCAAGTTAGGTAGTATCTCCGACGGTACAAGTAATGTTTCAGCTTTCATTCGTTGCCTTATCTCTGGACGTCCTACGTGGTGTGCGCATACTCCTGGAATGCAAGAACAGAGGGTCGCCTAGAGAGCTCTTTCACATTAGTGATATGTAGCACCATTACTGTCGCTACTGTACAGCGTGCGATGCCGTGTCCCGCTTGTGTAAAAGTCAAGGTCGGCGTTGGTGTTTCACCGATAGACGAAGTTTGTCTTCCCCCCACATGCACAGAGAGGTCTGCGCTGCGGACTGCGTATTGCTGTTGCTACCCACTGGCACTTTTCCTATTCCAACTGCAAAAATTACAACCCCTTCGTGCCGCTATTTTTTCGCTCCAGTCGTTCTTAACAATGCGAAACAGTTTGGCGTTGTTGCGTTCACCGTCGCCTGAATCAGCTCAAGTGAAAAAGTGACGGATGAAGGCCGCCGCTGTACTGCCCGGCACTGTGAAGACGATCAAGAGACAAAACTGCGCCTCAGCCGCACAATGATACGCCCTGCGCGGGACACGACACAAAAACAACGCTTGGAGGATTGCCTTCAGCACTTCCGTCTACGGCAGGGAACACGTGACGATTTCACCCATTGTAAACTACACGACACGACCTCACGTGATTCGCACAACAGGGACTCGAGCGTCAACCTGCTACAAAAATCAGTACACAGGCAAAGAAAATATGAATAAAGAAGCGTACAAAGTGTTTCCACGATGTCATACCCCCACCACACACCCTGTCAGCACAAGGTTCGTGATGCATCTTCAAGCCGGCTTCATGCTAATCTTTCATGTGAGGCCCCTCTGACCGTCCAGAATTGGCTCTCCTCTGAGGCTGTCTGCGTGCAGATGCTTCAGCTTCTGGACGTATTGCTTGCTTGTCCGTCCGCGCCGCTAGTGAGGCTCGTCCGTCGCTCGATTCACCTCGCGGAACCTCGGCCCAGCTGCGGCAGAAGAACCAGGTCTGTGTCTCCTTACAGGAGGACGAGGGCCCTCTGCAGACGCACTCGCTTCTCTTTCGCTACCAGCGAATGACGCTAGCCTCGGTGAAGCAAGACTTCGTCGCCGAGGTTCGGACGACGACACGCGTACTTTTTCGCCTGTGGGTGACGCAGCATAGGTAGCAGCAGGTCCAAGGCTGCGTCGCGTGGACGTTTCTCTACTGGACAGAGCAGCTGATTCGGCTGAGGAAGGCGCCTCCGTTTTGGGATACTGCACACTCCGGCGTCTACTGGCCGGTTCCCGCGCTCGTCTTCTCCTTCTCCGACTCAGCACCCGATGCATCCTCCGGTGAAGACACACGTGGTCGCTCCGAGCTTTGACTTTCTATGTGTACAGGACTGAGTCTGCGTTTTTCTCCTCGACCGGTGTCTTGAAAGCCTCTTGCCCGTGCAACCCGCCGGTCGTCAGAGGAACCTGATCTCCCGCCGACGAGTGCGCTAGGCGGCGTACGGGTAGTATCTCCTGGATGTGCTTCTGCTGTGTCGGACAGATCCCCTGAAGCACCGCGTGTGCTCAGACTGAGAGTGCGCTTTGACTGGACCCCCTCGCCGCTGCCCAGGCGAACGGTGCGCTTCGTTTCGGGCTCTCCTGATAATGTGACACCTGAAAGACGACGTTCTTCCAGGTGGCGACGCGTCAGCGTCCTGCGTCTCATTTCCACAATTTCGAGCGCCTCTCCATCAGCGCTCGAAATTGGCGGTCCGTCTGCACCTCCTTGGAATGCCGAAGTTGTACTCTTCGTCAAACTTATAGTCTTCTCGCGTGGCTTGGTCGTTTGTATCGGAGAGAGAGAGCGCTGCCGAGTCTGGCCTCCCACAACAATTCGTCTCGAAGGCAGCCCCTCTCTGAGGCCGGGTCGCCGCAGAGTTGAACGGCCTCCTTGTCGCCCTCCAGGACCACTTAAGGTGCGTCGTGTGACAAAGCCTCGCTGAAGAGTACGACTTGTTGCAGCCCTATCGAGCCGTTTTTCTGGTATTTTAAGTTTTCTCTTTCCAAGATCCCTTCTGCCACGGAGCGTCGTTTGAATCTTCTTCTCTGACAAGTAGCGCATGCGTTCTTCTTCCTTCGAGGCGAGAAGTGCTATTGCCCCTATAAGGGGTTGGCGTGGTTCTCGCGCGGCCTCCTGCCCCACTGCAACAGGGAGTGACGGGACCTCGCCTGTTGCTTCTGCTGCCTCCTCTCTGGCGTGCTCTGCCTCCTCTTGTTGCAAGCCTATCAGCAGGTGAGTTGCCACTGCCTGCGCAACCCTATTGCGTGTTATCTCTTCTATTGCTTTCTCGAGTTGTTCTTGCAAGCGGGCGACTTCCATGTGAGCCTGCTGGACCATCTCAACGGTAAAAAAGAAATCCATGGGAGAAAATGATGGGGCTCCGGGAATTTCTTTCGTCCCCGTCATTTGCCGAAGAGTCTCATTCAGCTCTTCTATTTCGTTCTTTAGCTCCTCGTTCTCTCTCCGTGTCTCCGGAATTAAGGTGTTGCTCGCGTTGGCAATCCTCTCTCGGTACCAATAGTGGAGTCTACGAAGTTGTGCCTGCGGTATGTATCTCATAGACTGGACAGCCACGTACAATTCCATCAGTGTTATGGGACTGTCGTCGTAGACGTCGTCATCTAGCATGAGCCGTAGCAGCTCCTCTTCGGCTTCATTGCAGACGTACTCCTTCCCTTCAAACATGTCCACGTCCGCGTCTTCGTTTTCGCTGACTTCCGGCCTGTGATACCAATCCGAAAACAAATCCGGCTTTATGCTGTCAAACTCTTCCGAATCCATAGGCACCCGAAATTTGATCGCTCCATGGTGACGCTGCCAGAAACAATAGCAGAAGGCGTACCGGATGGTAAAGTCTAGCCAGTCGCCAGGAATGGTGAACTGACACCACGCAATAACCAACTGGGAAAGGGAATCGGTGAGAGCTGCTACAAAGTAAAGACGATTTTCGTAGTTGATCTTTCTGTAGGTCGACTCGTATCCTCTGCGCCTCAAAAGTCGTCGTATGTGAAATACACGTAATTTGGTCGCAGCCTCCACAACCATATCTTTGGTAATGTAGTTGTAGTAAATCTTGGCATTCCCGGCAGCATATAGCCGTGCCAGAGAGCGAGTTACGCGATTGTAATATCGCCAGAATGAGGGAATCCTTGCCAGATAGGGCCGCATGATGACGGTGCGTCCCCATTCAACGAAGAGGCTCCAGAGGACGTACAGATAGAAGAGGGAAGTGACAACGATGGGAATCGGGCCCACGTACTTGAAGGCGTCGAAATAGTAGCTTCCTTGTATGATAACACCGTTAACAACGTGCGCAAGCAAACCATAAAATTCCACCCGGTTCGCAAGATTATGGCTTCTCTTGTCGTATGGTTCCATTATCAGCTGCATCATGACGTACACGACGGAAATGGCCAGATTCGCAGAGCTTCGAAAAACTTCTTGCGCTCCAGCACTATTCAGGTGGATGTTCATCGCCATGACCAGAGCAAGTGCTCCTTTACGAACGGTTAATACCGCCTCCCAAGCCCGATATTGAACCTGGTACCCGTTGGTCAAAAAGCTACGCCGCAGTCGCACTTGAATAGGTTCGGCATCTTGACTGTGCTGAATATAAACTACGAGCAAAATAATAGTACCCACTCCCCACAGGAGAATACCCGAGATTCCTAGGATGAAACCTCCCAAAAACAAGAGATTGTCGGGATTACAACTTTGTATGGGCATGGCCGAGAGCACGAAAATAGGAGACTCACTCTTGTACCTTGTCGCCACGCAGCTCATAAGCTCACTGAACTGAATGATCAAGGCAGGGTAGTGCCAAAACCAGATGACGGTGTACGCAGGTATGAGGTCTGCCAGAAGGGCCTTGAACCCCGTCCAGCTGAATACAGTGGGAGAAGTCAAGTAACGAAACAATCCCAAACAGCGATCACTTTCGACCTTTCGTATTGTGCAGTCCGTCCAGAACTCGCCCCCGCGAGTTTCCCGCGCTTGCGTCAGAACTGCCTGAATACGTTGAATACGGCGTATCAACACGATTTTGTAGACTGAAACGGCTGCCATGCTCACAAGCGTAAGTAGTACAGCATCAAAGGCGGGGACTAAAATTTGGAATAGTCGCTGCATATACCAAGCATGGCGGTATTCCACTGAAAGCTGAAGAGCGCTGGTAATGCACGCCAGCTTCAGATACGCATGAGAACAGAAATAGCCGGTATAGAAAAAGGCACGATACAAAGGAGCCCATTCGAACAACGTAGATACACTTGTTTCCGGCATAAGACCAAAAACGGAAAACAAGAAATAGTTGGACAAAAGAATTCTAAGTAAAATAGGGTGCACAAGTTCTCGCTGCTCTACTGCGACGACGCTAAGCGATGCAAGCAGCCAGATGACCAGGCAAACGACCAAACGGATGGAAAAAAAGATCACTATCTCTGCCCAGAGAGAAAAGCATGCTACGCACATGCTTCTGTACCAAGCCGTAGAATATCCAGGCTCGCACGCGCTACATAGATATCCTGCAGATCCTCGACTGCATGTGTTGTGCGGGCCTCCATCACATCGCATATCTTCAAAGCACGGATGTATGTCTGGAATGCGTTCATACCGCAGATTCAAGGGGGGGTTTCCAATCTTGACAACACTCTTCAGTTCAACCTGCAGCATGCCGGTTTGTTCAACAGTGCGCGACTGCATTACTGGCAGCCGTTTTGACCGGTACACAGCCCTCTGAGGCGTGTGACCTCCCTCAAATGGTGCCGCTGAGCCAGGTGCGTGGCGTGACATATCCGTCTGTCGACCACCTGACACATTTAAAAAACTCACGTCGTCAACAATACTCCGGCTAAACAAGTCAACTTCCGTATCGGCTGCTGCTATGAATGTATCGCCTGTGAAATTTGCACTCATGGGGACGAGGCTTGGGTCCCAAACCGTGTCGCCGAGCTCCTTGTAGACAGCAAAGAAGCCCTTGCTGGGAAAAGGCACTTGGTGGTCATGAATGGTGATATCCACAAAACTATGGTCCGACTGTATGCCTTCCCGAACCCGCTTCTTGAGTCCTCCAGGACAAACTCCCCCTTGCACGCAATCGTGACACGTAAACAAGGCGTCCGTCCCTGTCGATTCCACAGCGTACTTGCCCACTTTGCAGAAGCACTGGATTTTTGCAACAGCCCCTTCGAAGGTTTCGGCGTCCTTCATGCAGCGGCCGGCACAAGGAGAGTTTTCCTGTAGCTCTTTGTAGGTTCCGGGTGCGCACTTGTTGCAGCTCATTGTTAAAGACTTGTCGTCACCGCCCCCTCCAACGTATGAGTATCCAGGAAGACACAAACATTTTTCGATGCTATCGGCAATGACGGTTGAGGACGGCACATTTGAACCTTCTGGACACAGCTGCGGGGGCATGTGGGTGTGATTCAGCGGTGGATCTAGCCACAGACCCGGGCAGTACATCTGCTTGTAACAAGGGATGCACTGGTGAAGCTTCACAACTTCTTCCAGTTTCTCACGCATCTCCTTCTCTAGCCACTTCGGCTTTGCCCAATCTAGAAGCGAGCTGCCCTTGTCGGCTATGAATATAACACCGGCGAGTCCTCCTCGTCCAGCCGCATATTTGACGTCCAAAGCAGCAACCTCTCCTCTGTCTGCCCGAATTAACAAATTACCATGCAACTCTACGGCTGAAGCGAATTCACCCTTACGAACTCCGTTGTGCATCCCAAATATGTCATGCGCTCGGGCTGTGGCGCTACGCGTAACACTA
Source organism: Sarcocystis neurona (assembly GCA_000727475.1). Lineage (NCBI taxonomy): Eukaryota > Apicomplexa > Conoidasida > Eucoccidiorida > Sarcocystidae > Sarcocystis > Sarcocystis neurona. The sequence goes on along the minus strand of KL647296.1, from coordinate 30,003 downwards.
CGTTTCCTATGTTCCGTTGCCACTGTGTCCAACAGGAAGCTCAGCCCCGCGTCCGATGCAGAGCCAGCACCAGGCACCAGATCAGACAGCAACGCAACACCACCTTGATGTTGCCGTTCTTTCTGTGTCTCATCTGCTGGAATCACAACCTCGGAGCTGTCCGGAAAATTGTCAGTGCGGTCCTCTCTCCCGCTGGGCAAGCCACCACCCTCAAACACACTGTAATCTTTTGCCTCGCCTTGAGTGTTCGCGTCGCCAGGATCTGCTTCAAAAATCTTCGCATAATCTTGCTCTATCTCATTTTCTGTCCCACCGCCACCTGCTACGGACCGGATTGACTGCGCACCTACTTCGCCGTTCGGCTGTGTTTCCTCGTCTCCTTCCTCTTCTTCTTCTTCCTCTTCTTCCTCCAACTCTTCATTTCCCCTGGGTGACAGTGGCGCCTCGGACTCTGTATGCGCTTCTTCCGGAGATTCCAAAATATCGTCTGCCTCCGCGCCGTCCTTGTTGTCGTCAGCATTACTCCCTGGAGACTTTGCTTCGTCATCCACGTCGTCTGACATCTTCATGTACAACCCAGGAAGACAGACACAATCGTAAGCGCTTATGCTAGCCACTGCAGCAGTTGTGAAGCTGGAGGGGCACTCCGTGCAGCTCATGTTGCTGGTAGTGTTTTTGTAGGTCCCGATTCTGCATGGCTCGCACTGTCCCGCTACAGACCGGTATCCAGGAATGCAATTGCACTGATCCACACTCGACGCTCTAGGGACGAGGGTGACCGACGACGAAGGGCACTCATATATTTGGGCTTCTTTATCTCCAGGGCAATAGGCGTTCATAGGACATTCCTGATATACAACACGTCTCCAGAGCATGTCCTCTAGCTGTCGTTCCACGAGACATGACGTGACTCCTGTCTCAGTGCTCTGCAGATCCAGTGAACAACACAGAGAAGAACAATGACGCTGCCAGAGTTTTCACTCTCGCTACAGACCTGGCAACAAACGTCATAGATCGTTGCGCCCCTCGCGTCCGCAAAAATGGTCTATGCGACATGAAGCCTCAGATCAGACACCTCACTGACTTTTCGTCCACTGCACCGCACACAAGTAGCTGCAGTAGAACTGAGACACGTGGCCAGTTATACTTTTCAAAAAGAAGGAGACTGGGGTGGCTCTAAGGACGCACCGTTTCTTGCAGGAGACGCAGTGATTCCATGTCATCCTTTGTAAGCTCCTTGCCGTAGAAGTGCAATTCACAAGGCCATCGGGAAGTTATGTATATCCCCGTGTGATTGGCGACCACCGTGGCAAAAGAGGGGTCCGCAGGGTGCCCATGCCGGAATGTTAAGGAAGTGCAGTACACGTTGCGCGCACAAGCCTCGATGCAGCTCTCTAAGGATTCGGTGTAAGACTGCATCTTGATTTCCGGCGACGACCGTTCCACAAGTGTGTCTCCAGGTAAACAAATGCGAGGCACGTTGGACAATTCATCAGTCATTAGCTCGTACTTTACTTCAGCAAGTCGGATGGCTGAAAAATCCACAGGACCCTCCGCCCCTTCTGACTGGTTTGCAACGGATGCGTCCGCGTTTTCAGGTTCATCGTTTTCGGCTGTCGACGACTCCATAACCGAACTGATGCCACTCAGGATCTGCTCTAGTTTTTCTGGAAAAAAGTACCCCGGCGATGCCACACATGCTGTGAACGTTGTGCTCTTCGTGGTTTTTGTGACAGTAGCAGAAGGACAGGGAATACACTCTGTGTCAGCTCCATCAATATGCTGAAACGTGTTGCGCGGACACTCAACGCAGACAATGGTAAGGTCCACAGGATTCCGCTCGGCGATCTTTCCGTACCCTTTTGGACACCTGCAGGAAACAAAAGAGTGATGACGAAGAGTTGGGGAGCGAAAATCGGGAAAAAACAGTGCAGGCAACATCGCCCCAAGTCAACAACCGCAAGCAACGTGGTGCCACAAACCCGCCTTACAGTAAATTGCTTGCAAAAATCTGGGCTATAGTGCGTGAGAAGTGAAGTTTGAGTTAACGGGGGAACCACTGCCTGGAATGAGACGACCAAAACGTCAGCCCTGATTTCGCGCATCTCCGTGCAGAACTGTCAAGAGCTTCGCAAACGGCACTGCGTGCCACCGCGCGAAGACACAGGTTACTCGTTCCGTTTTTACTGACCCTGTGGTTCGTTAACAGTGGACGTACCTGCATGCAAATGGCGTCTCCGCTCCTTCGTAAACAGTAAGCGAATTTTCAACGCAGCTCTTCGGTCCTAAATCTCTACCCGGACAGAAGTGATTTTTGCTGCAGGGAATGCACCCTCCACTGGCGGAGTCGAAGAAGTACCCAGAAGCACAAAGACGACATTCTTGGAGCTGCGTTGCACCTGGATCGGGTGTGTACTCCGCCACTTCCCTCTTGGTTGAAGCCAGGATAGGTGTGGTGCCTACTAATTGAGCCGGTTGAGGACACGGCGTGCACGGCTCGTTGCCGACTGCGCTCTTGTACGTCAGCCTACTGCACATTACGCACTCGTCTTCCTCGAGCGTAAAACCTGGCATACACTTGCATTTGTCTGCAGAGCTTGCCACTGTGCCGGACGTCGTGCGATTCTCGGGACATTTTATGGGGGGCGAAAGATCTCCCGTGCAATAAGATCCGACCGGACAAGGCTTGCACGTGTCTCCCTCCATGAAATATCCTGAGTCACTGCACCGCGGTTAGAACACAGAAACAACAGCGCAATAATAGTCAGTTCGCCGACACAAGTCAGTCACTTGCTTATACTAGAATCCAGTTGAGAACAGAGCACGCAGTTTCACATCCCATTTCTGAGAGTGACTTTCAACAAGCAAAGCACAACGTCCCTGACTTGCAGCCTGAGCGGTAGCACAAACGACGCTCAAATGCTTACCACACACAGTGGAGCGCTTCTTCGCTTCCAGCCCCTACTACCGAGCTGCGCATGTTCGTCGGGCATTTCCCCGTACAGTTGGAATCTGAAATTGTTGCTTTGTAAGTACCTAAAAACAGTGAGGGGAACAAAGGAAAGGCAAAAGTGGTACTTGTGTTTACGAGACTGTCACTCTTCGCGTGTATTCCACTTTTTCTATCTGACCCCGTGAATAGTCATGAGCCACGCACGAAGATCTGTTGAATACAAACTATGGTGCTTCCTTAGCGTTTCGGGGAGAAAACATCAAGTGGTACCTTATCAGAAGTATTCTACGTGGCCGCTGCGCACAAGCCAAACTGTCAGCAAATTTTTTTGAAAACTGCACTACGGGCGGACCATGCTTCCAGTGATCTGCAGTGCCATCACCCGCACATGCTTGCGCGCCTTCAAATCTACCTTCCTGCGTCTCTACAAGTATAACCGGCCCTTACCCTCTGGACACGGTATGCATGCCCCTAGAGTGCCAATTTCAAATCCTGCAATGCACTGACACTGGGCAAGTTGAGTAGACCCCACAGACAGCGTAGAGCTATTGGGCTTGTGTGTTTCGCAGAGCTGAAGATCCGCTTCCTGGTCTCTGAAAGTGCCTATTGGGCAAGGTTCGCAAGCAGCGCGTTCCGTATTGTAATAATCTCCGGCACGACAACCAGCTTCTCCAGTCAGTGTCCATGTGTAACTGCCAAGATGATCCCCGCCAATGATGGAGACTTGAAATTTGCCGGTGTGTGATATCACTCCTGATATCTCGCCAGTATTTGAATTTAAGTGCAACCCCATTTCCGTCATATTGCTGTTGTCTGTGTCCTCCTTGAAGAATTGAATTGGTGGACCTGCGCTCATCAGGACGAGACATGGGAAGCCACGTGCTCACACCGTGGGACTCCACTGACAAATGCGCAAACACGTCGTTTCACGGACCACCACCACACGACGTCTTGGAGCAGGCGGGCAGAATTCTGTGGTAAACGGTAGCCACTTTTTCGTGAACGAACAAGTAATAGCCTCGCGTTCTTCACAGGTGGAAAATGTGGTCCTAGTGTGGGACACTTTTCCTCGTGTGAGTGATCCACGAGACGCGAGATGCCGAGACTTACCGGAAACAATTGGGGTAAATCTGTAGTGGAGGCCGGACTGAACTTTTGTGCGAAAATCAGGGTAGGTAAAATATCGGCTGTCCACCAAGTCCGCAAGATTCATAATGGACACGTACGAGTTGCTGTCGCCCTGATCAACATCCTTAAACCAATCCCTTGATGCTACAAACAAGTTGTCCTCGATGAAGTGTATGCCAGTCAACATAAGCCTTTCAGGTATCAGAATTTGTCGGTAGAACTGCAAACTGTTCCGACGCGGCTCCAAGAAGACAACGCGTTCTGACACCAGCTGATCACCACACGCACACGACCAATGCCGTGGCCAAATCAACTTTCAATGCCTCATTTCTGTGCTGGTGTCGGAGTGGGACCTCACTGCAGGAAAAAAAGAAACTTCCAAAAATCAGAAAGTGACGTTTGCAAACGCAGGAACGCCTTTCCTAGGAAACAATGAAATGGACCGACCACCCGATCTTCAAAATGGTGCAACCACGTCACTGGTGGTCACACAGTGCAAGACGGCCCGCCACAACGGCGTCATACACTAATTCAATGCACTTAGACAACAAGCCGCTTGGTTCTGGATGCGTGAGTATGATCAAATTAAACTTTTAAAGGAAAAACCGGACGAGAACTGCGCGGCCTTAGGCGCTTACCTCTCCCACCATGAGAAGACTGGTAGGGTGTCCGGCAATCTCAAATGCTGCGCTGGATGTCGGGATGTAGCGGCCCAACGTAAAAGGATACGACAAGCCCTGGGCATTATGCAGTGCCACCTTAGGTCTGCCAAAATAGCTGTCCCAGGGCCTGCCGACAACTTCCCCTTGTTCACCGGAGCGCATCGCTTCTGTGTCCACGTAGATCAAACCAACAATGTGATTGATCAAGTCCGCAACTGCTACGGCGGTCTTTCCTCCTTCAACTTCAAGAACCTAGGGGTCAACGAGAAAAACACCACTACCTCTACCGTGAAAAAAAGTGGCCGACGTTGAGCCAGACGGGACAGTGCTGATGCAGTCGCCCCCCAGCACACAACGCCACAGACAGACGGAAAAGTACATCCATATCAGGACGTTACGCAAACCTCGAAAGTCGGGAATCAGCTAAGCCTCCGTTGGATAAACGAGCACGTTTTTCCGGAGAAAATGTAGAAAACCTTGAGGGTTCTTTAGCAGGAAGACGCTGGTGGAGCCGCTGAAACAAATGGCCGTACCTAGTGCAGGCTCGCGGAAAGCTCTATAATATCCATTGAGGCCGCGTGGCCCACGGCACGTGAACACGAACGCAAAAGTAAAAGCCGACCACAAATACGGTGATGACTCACCTGTATGCCTGCAGCAAAAAGCAGAACAGGATTAGTGGGGAAAAGCCGCCAGCGAAACTCTGGGTCATTGGCCGAAAGTACGAGAATCATCGGGCTTTGATAATCCGATAGAAATATGTAAGGGTACATCGCCGTGACGTCAATTGGTGTAGGCAGGTCGTGATTACGTGCCGTCACAGTTGGGACAGCAGGACTCACGCCTGCCGCCGGAGACGGCGCCCTTATTATAAGTTTGGAAGGACCCAGGAAATAGATGGCTTGCTGGTGATCCGTTGCGCATGCAACGATTGATCGCAATCCCTGCGATCACAGACGATACGACGGAAATGGACGACACCATTAAAGAGAGCAATCAAGCTCTTCAGACAATGGTATACTAGTCGTACCTTCCCTCACTCGCCTTCTCAGCTGACTACTACTAGTCATCCACTGTAGCTGACTGAAAATCAGAGCCCACTGTGGGAAGACGCGCATTTGTCGAGTACGCGCAAATGGGCGACAAAGGGGAAACACGCTCAACAAAGGTGCAAGGCAAAACAAAATGCAACCAAGTTACAAGCAACCATGGGCAGAAACGGGTGGTACAAGCAGCATGCCTGCGATGGCTGCACTAGACGCTGCGGGTGTGGTCGAGAGCAAAACCGGACTTGCCACGACTGTGGCTGCACACCGCACCACGAGACTCGGCATTCTCGCATAATGCTTGAATCCGGCAGGTGCACGCCGACGACAGGACACAGACTGTACGTACGTTGCAGTGACTCTCACTTGCTCATAGTAATCAATCCACCCCTCTTCCTCTCGATTGAATCGGAGAATGGGAATAGCTTTCGCGCCCGCCGTTTTAATGAAGCCGAGCGTTGCTGTCCACGCTCCCATTCCGTCTGGCATATAAAGTGTGCCTCCAGCTGTTCCGGACGCGTTATGTGTTTCCCCAGTATAACAGGGAAACATGATAAGGCGGTTGCGTGCTAAGACATCGTAAACAGATTTCCAGTAGTATTCTTCAACTTTGATGACCCCAACATCGTAAAAATTACCTAGACCCACATTCGTGACGCAGATAGGATAGAGCCCAGTAGAGTGGAGTTCCGGCAACCTGAAGAATTCATGAAACAGATCAGCATTAGTCGTCATACTCATTGACAATTCGCTAATTAGAAAGATCAAAGGCACATCGTACGAGAGGGCAAAACGCTGAAAGGTCATCGACACCACCGAGGCGAGCTCTGCCGCACTGATCTGACATCCGGCGTGCTTGTGCAAGACGGTCCGATACACACGTTTTGAAACATCACTGATTGTTTCACAACATACCTAGTAACGGATAATACTGGACGTTTATAACACGGTTTCGTCCCCTACATTTTCGGTTGTGTCCTACTGCTTTTGTGCAGGTTTCCGTTCTGATCAGGTCTTCACGGTTGCTGCTCACACGGAGGACCGCCTTACGCGGCAAATAATTTATGACTACTGTCGTGAGTGAAGCTACTGCATACTACTATGCAGTAGACACGATGGTATCATTCGTATAAAGACAAACATGCATGCAACAGAAGACCTTCAACAGCACTGATCGAAGAGAGTACAGCTTGCTGAAAATACTCAAATCCACAGACTGTTCGACCGACCTATATCACATTTTTCCTCCGCCGTCCTCGCGAGCCTGTTTTCGTTTGAGGGGAGTCACCTGCCTAACTGGCATACCCTCAGCGAAAACGCACGAGGTGCAGAAGTAATCTTACGGGAAAAGTATGTGTTGATCCGTGACTGCCTCGACCTGTTCAACCACGACTAGTGGCCGTTCTCGAAGTTCTGCACAGTCGCGGCCACGTCCTTCCTCGCCTACGTAGGCAGCATACGTATCTGTAGCGTTCGGGCTCCCGCGGACAACCAGGTGGTCCGCCATATTGACAACAGCCGTGAATATCTGACCAGAACGAAAACCTGGACCAAATCGGTCGTTCACAGCCAACAAAGCAAGGAAGCGTGCACCAATGTTACGCACAATTAATGTGATCCAGAATCTCCAATCACGTGCCATCTTCGAACCTCGGACGTATGCAATGTCTTGCTAGTCACGTGACACTATGGGGCTACCGGCACACTTCCCTTGCACGCTCTGTTTACCACCTTTGAATAACGGATCTCACAGGATGCAAATGGTGACAAACGTGCAGCAACAACTACTTCGACACTCGAGAGAGCTCCGCACCAGTAGGAAGAAAATCTGCCAGAAAATTCCAGTAGAGGCGTGACGTGGGGGTTGTGAGTGAATCCGAGGATTCTGAATCCGGGGAGACTGACAAACTTGCAAATGAAGGTTCACTAGGATCACTTGCATTAGAAGCGCTTGCGAGCATTAAATGTTCGCTGTCTGGGTGAATTGTAGCATGTGGCCGTGCACGAGTGGCCGGTGCAGAGTCCACCGCAGTCCGAGAAGGCTCATCGCGTATACTCGCACGAGTTCCTTCAGAGGTTCCAGGAAGGCTGTGTCCAAAAGACCAGCAAATGATGTAGCGATATCCAGGAGACATAGATACTGCAAAGCGCTGAGCGGTGCCGTCGTCGTCCACCCAGTCGGGAACCGCAATCGTAGCCTCTATGTCCGGAGCTGGGAAAATATGACGACGACAAGATAGAGGCCACACACAGAGGCGAACATACAATCAAACGGTAGAGGAAAGAAAGTGTACTCGTCAGGTCTGACGAGGAGACGAAGACGCAAGCAAATGGTAAAAGAAAAGAACTGGAGCTATCAGACGTATGTTCTTGCACCGAGTCCGCAAAGAACTCAACAGGCGTGGAGGAAGGTCCTCACATTTCACGTTCAGATTACTTGTTGTACTCAACACGTTGTGCTGGCATCCTTCTACGGCATTTCACTGCAGGAAACAGACGGCTAACAGGCAAAACGCAACGTCACCCTTGAAGAAGCACTGTTTTTCTTACTGAGGTAGCAGAGTCCTCGTAGGTCCCCACTGGAGGTGTCCGTCGACCTGTGCGTCACGAAATACTTCAGCTTGTTGGCTAACGACAATGAATTGCCTTTTAACTCCACCTGCTGTGTAGAGTGAGGAAGTACTGCGCAACAAAAAGGGCACCCACCACGTCACACACCCACGCTACACAGATTTCGCCCCTTCTGCCCAGAAAAAACCGCAAGGCCTCCACGTCTGCGCGTTGACACTGCAGCAGGGCGAAGGGTGGCTTAGGACAGAAAAATTGCTGGACATGTGACGGAGTACGCCAGCGCTTGGTCAGCCCTCCACGTCGGTAGTCACCGTGCTACGCTGTATGTTGCCTGGCAGATTTGCGGCGTTGCTTACCGGATGCTGGCGAGACATCCGCAGGATATGCTTGACACGTATAATTCAAGTGCCTCTGGGCTGCCCTACAAAGTGCATTCAGTTGTTCAACCCGCCAGCTAAATGTCTCACCGTGAAACTTCAGCGACCCTCTGAAAGGGCCGAGTACCGTGACGTTTCCCACCCATGCGTTGAACCTGCGCTGCCCAACGCATGCTCCTTCCTTGCTAGAACAGTAGCATACTTTCAAAGCCTTGCTGGCCTCTTGGGTAGCTTGGATTGGCCACGAAGACCACAGCCAGCGACTCTTGCCCTCCAGGAGAGGCAGATCCTGTATTAGCTGTCCTTTTCCCAAATCGTCAAGCTTCGTAACGGAAGAGTTCTGTGGCAGTGTGACAAGGCGAGGATCCATTTTTTCTGTTCCCTCCTGACCGCAGATCTTCTCCGAATCTACCACAGTGACACGATCCATGAAACGGACCGATGATCCCGTCAAAATAATGGAGAAAACTCCTTCTGGAATGATGGTTGTTTTTTCCATCTGAGGAACTGTGAAGACAACACAGGGCCTATTGTAATACACCTCGTTAGAGACACCAGGAACACCACGCAGAACGCCCACAAATTGAGTTCAAAACGACGTCACAAAATATGAGCCCTTTAATGGAAGAAGTAATGAGTGCTCAACGGCGATAAACTCTGCACTGCGAAGGTTCTTCGCGCTTCGGTGACCCTCCTGGCTGGAGCGCAGCACCCTGCATAGCCTCCCGTGCTCCTGTACTGTGCGACGTATGCTCTACTGACAAAGACGCTACCACCTACATTCCACGGCAATTGTGCCAATCTCCACTCGGAATTGGGAGCCCAAGAAGCAGCCAAGCCCACCGCACCAGCAAACTCTGACCGTCGGCGACGGAGCGGAAACCACGACATCTTTAAAGTAAACTTTGTCCGACTCTTGATCAGCTTCTATCACAGCCATTGTCACAGAAAAAAGCTTCTCCGTGCCAGCTTGTCCGCAGGAATATGGCTGGTCCGTGGTGGGATCTCTAGATGGCAGCACCATAATGTAGTTCTCGCTGGGAAGACTGAGGCCCTTTACGAGGTATCTTATTGACCTCCCAAGCTGAACGGGATAGGTCAGATTGCTGGGGGATGGCCCTGTAGCAGAAACGTACAGTGTGTACAGTATGTTCACATTTCCCCACGCAATTCCTTAGTACCCAAACATGGGGAGAAAAACCAAAAGGGCTCACTTACTGCCCCCTGTTCTACGAGTTACGCATATCGCCCGGTCTCATTGCGACGTTTCGACTGCATTGGTGTAAGCAGGACCTACCTAGGACTCGCACCGTGGCCACCTGCACGAAATAGCTGCTTTCCAGAGAGCAATCAGCCGTATTCCCGTCACAGAAACAAACAGCGAAAAAGGCGCCAGGGGACAACTCAGGAGTGTTTGCGTCGATTACAATAATTGCATCGTCCCATATGGCCCTCTGAAAACCTTCGTCATAATTCTGAATGCTGTCTGGTGGCCGGTTGAGGCTTAAATACTGGAACGCGGCAGAGTCCCCCAGACTCCAGGGCTGCGTTGTGCAGTTTACAAGCTGTGGAGGTTCCGCACTGTTGGGATACGGGACTACTCGGATACGAGATTCCATCAAAGAGGATGAGTCCCCGTCTCCTGCATAGTTGACGCCTAGTGCGAACTCTTTGCCACTCCACACTTCTAGGACTACTTCATTTTTTGTCGGTCCTGCAGTGTGAAGAAATATTTTGGTGCACGGTAAAACAACACTAATGAGGGTCCGGTGGAAATGGAAAGCAAGTAAACATAACTTGTTTTTCAAAAGCGGGGCACCGGCGCTGTGAAAACGGTCCCTTCTCACTGTTCGCTTGAGCGTGGCGTGCTCAAAAAACTTAACTTCTCCTCGTAAAAGCCGTGCGTGTGTCCCTGTAGTGCCAGCTGCGCTACACATAGTTGTATATGATTTTCCCATTGAAGATGGAGACAAGACAATGCACAAAATTGTTTCTGAGATAAAATATGTGCCGAGCGTAAGAACATCGTCAACTGAGATGCATTCGTTATTAATGCCATAGACAAACTCGCACAGGCACGCAGCTGGGGTGCGTCCACGCAACTTTGGAAGCCCGCGTACAAGCCGTACAATCCATCAAGCGGGCCTCAGCAGGAACACTATGCCAGGACTAACCTTTCACTTGCATCAAACCAATTTCTAAAGGATCGCCATAGGAGCCCGAGGCCCGCCAGCAGACTTTATAATTTCCGGCCACCAAGGATAACTGAGCTGAGAACGCAAACGTCTGACGGGCAGTCCTGATAGTGATATTGCCGTAATCCACGTTGTACTCATTTTCAAGCATCCAGTCGTGCACGGTTCCGGATGCCACCGCGGCGCCATCACCACAGGAGACCTGAAACGCAAGGCACCAATCACACCCTTCCCTGTGATACAACGCTGAAGACCAGAGAAGCTGCTACACCACGGTATGGGTCTTGGGTGTGCACCGGTCACAGGGCTGCAAGCAACGATGAAGACGGCAACCGAACGTAGTCATTTTACGCACGTAAAAACTGATACGGTGAAACTGGCAAGTCGGCGCCCGCCCCCATTCAAGAGCATAGCCGGTGATCGTCGGGTTACCACTTGGTGCATTCCAACGCCTCTTCGTGTACACCTTTCAAAACACGATTACGCTCTGTGTATACAATATCTGGCGAATTTATTTGGTGCGCCTCTGACAGCGACCAGGTATCGTGGCTGCCGCTAATGATTACAAGCTTCCCAATCAAGAGAAAGAATTCAGAACAACCCCTTACCTTCCTCAGTTCAATGGTTGAAGTCTCCATCCAGCGTTCAGACTCCGCCGTCCCGGAGAAGGTGGATATAACATCAACGTGGCAGCTTCTGCCTGCTACGCAGGTATAGACCTTATCCACCCCGTGAGGGCCGGTAACGACGAGAACCCCCACAAGAGTTTTGTACGCTGAGGCGACGTTACATTTATTTTCGTCCGGCTCTGCATCTTCCAAGTAAAACGGGTTATTGTTTGCTTCGGCTGGAAGAACATTCCCATCAGCGCGACAGTAGCAAACGAAATAGACGTTTCCTCTCAGAAGAAATGAGTACAGAGTCATATCGACGAAGCCGGCAGACGTAAGTGGTAGCCAGCCCTCCAGAGGCAACGGTGGGTCGAAGGGCGTAGTATGTGTGCAGTCCTTGTGTAAGTCGAGCTTGACAAAGTCCTTTGTAATATCTAGGGAACCCGTGTAAGACAACGCAAATGCAGGGTTCAACCCTGTTACTGCGTCATTATCGACCTCCACTTTGGCCGGGCCAAAGAACCAGTATCGCCCCACGTCCCAGGTGTACTCGTCGACCTTCGTACAGTCCCCGTCCACTCTCGGGCACTGGCACAAATGCGCTGAAGAGGATTCGACGGCTGGAGGAGACGACACACACATGCAAGCGCTCACGATAGTGGACCAACGACTGCGCCACTTCTTAGAACTCCCGTTGCTCTTGACCTTCACGAGTCAAGACGCTTCGCTTCTCAACCAAATGTCCAAACGCGGACAGTAAATTATCTACATTAGAAGTGTATGCGTCTGTCAACGAACACGCTGACAAAGCGTGAACGGTTTCGCGTGCGCACTGGAAATCTCCTACACCAGTTTGTATACCTAGCAGTTTCTTTTCCAGCGTAAAAGACACGCTCGTCTCCTTTATGTCAAACGGTAAGAAAAGTCCCTTTCGAGGCAAAGATTCGATCTCCCTTCCCGAAGCGCCGCATCCATTTGCCAAAATTTTAAGGGACGTGGTTTGGCGGAGACTGTATCCGTCCAAATTGTCAGCCGTGCACACAGAGCCTACCTGACACTCTCCAGGTTGACTGCCCTTCAGACCTGATTAGCACGAAGGCCAAAAAGCAACGCTAAGAACGCATTTTAGTTGTCACTCTAGAGGACAAACTCCAATGGTATGGAGTACTCTGCAGAGCGTACCCTACACTACAGATCAGACTGGTAACCGCAGCATTTTGTGGTTGATCTCGTTGTTGTTGCACCACGATTCCGCATACGAGAGCAGCTCACTGAGTTTCGAGCTTGCACAAGCTCTTCAGAACGGAGGTCACGCGTAGCAGAAGAGGGTGCGGAGATCATATTCGGCCCGGTGGAACAATAACTGACACTCAGCTGGAAAGATATGTATGCTTTGTAATTCAGTCCCATCAGCTGTCGTGACCAACAATGAAACGCCGTACCTGTGACCTTCACCTCGCCAATCTTCGTCTTAAAGTCTTGTATCCTTGTGCAGTCCGTCTCCGTTGTTCCACCGCACCAGCAGGCCTCGTAAGACGAACTTCCACTGTCCGGTAGTTCTATATCCCAAGTGAACTTCATTGTTGCGATGGCATTAGTACTGTCAGAAATGATGCCTACATTGCTCATCCCGTATTCATAAAACGAGTGTGGCCTCAAGCAGTTTGAAAGCATGGCGATGCGTTCACCGTTCTCACTTCGAAAGAATTTTAGGTGGAATTCGCACCTGGAACCGAGTGCACACCATCCTGTCCAGTCTTTCTCCGCAGAGCCTGAAAATGCCACAGAGCGCCTCGGTGTGCCCGCTTGTGCCAGGTGGTCGGATGGTGAGAGCACTTTCAGTACAAAAACAGCGTATCCTTACCTTGCAAATGGACTTCAGCAATTTTTATGCGTTCCGCCTCTTCTGAAGAGCAGTGCGCTTCGTCGTCGTTTTCGCAGTACAAAACTGACACAGACGGTGGAAGAAACTCCTTGTCGAGCAGAACTTTTAGGCGTACGACAAAATGGTGTCGGTCACTCAGCTGTTGAGTTCCAGTTTCGAGTTCAGGGAATTCCTCGCCTTCGGATATGTACACTCGCCCGTTTAGGCCGCTGAAGGGGGGATCTGGTACGAAAATATCCAGATCTTCGGATGGGCTTTTCACGAAAGTACCTATCCACGCATCTGTACGGAAGCACAATCGGTCGACAGGATGGACGATAATTCACCCAGCGGTTTTGTATACGATTACAAGTAGAAAAACGCATGCATCGTTCTTATACCCGTGGGTATCTTCTGCACAAACAATGCACTATGTGGCAACTGTATTCAGAGCACTGTAGTTTATGAATTCAACACTATGTACAAAAAGGAGGGCTTAGCCGTGTTAAGCATCCCGGCTCACAACATCTCGCAAGCTACCTCCGTAGCAACGTTCCCGCTTGCACGTCATACAAGTGAGAGGCAAGCACGCAGCGGCATGCGGATTATGAGATTCAGGGAACTCTTACCGTATACTACGAGCGTGCCAACCTCCACAAGATCCTTTGCTTCACACCCAGTGGAGGCTATCGCGCAGTAGCAGATGGAAAAATTGTACGCCTTCTCCGGCCGAGGAAAGACTGCATCCCATGCGATGGGCGAGCTGAATTGCCGCGTCTCTCGCTGATGCGGAATACGGTTTTGCGCAGACTCTTCGCTCATGACGTTTGCAGCAATTTTAGTGAGTATCAGAACACCCCTTCCAGGCAATTCAATGTTCGTAGCTGCGGCGCACACATTCACGAGCACAAATCCTCCGCGTCTATGCCCCTGCTCTCGTGCAACATATAAATGTCAAATGGCAGCCTTCAGGTCACGCGTTGGGCGTTTCACACAAAAATTCCCTCTTTTAGCAGTACAGACATGATACAACCAGCGATGACTTTACTCGCTGGGAAGACTAAGCGGCACGTCAACGTTCGGTGAACTGCCAGCAGATGCCAGTAACCATATTGTTATAGTGGTCTGCTTATGCAAGGTTGACTAACGCCAAGATGACCTTTTATCACCGCATCGAACACCTCAGAATACGCAGGGGTGTCCGGAGTACGAAACAGTTCCTCTCGTCTGTCCACACTTGGCAACACCCGGGCCCTCTGTCGAGAGACACGTGCTCGAGAGACAGCAGCAAGAACATGTGAGAGATCAGAAATGCAACTGTACCTGTGCAACCAGGATCGGCAGCAATTAGTCTAGACTGTAGACCATAACTCTCCTCGTTCTGTACGTTTAAAAACTCAAATGAGCATCGAGAATCATGTGAGCACGCGACATAAACTCCTTCTTGCGGAGCCACGACGTTCAGCTCCGCCACTTTTACCGCGAAGTGCGCGTCTGCAGAGCAGTCGTAGTGGTCGGTACACCAGCAGACATCCAGGCGGTCTACTCCGTTCGGCGGGATTCCCATGATAACGGTGTCCTCGTACACAGCGGTGTTGATCCAGTCTTCTGAAGACAAGGGAGACCAACGAACACCCCTTAACGCGCTGCGGCGAATTCGTGACACAACAACGTTGAAACACCAGAAGATACAAAACATTTATGATACAAAACATTTATAGTACGAACCAGGAGAGAAACCACACGCCAAGCGAATCAAGCGAAAACGCCTTCCGACACGCAGTAGACACTAATTTGCTCCTGAAGAGGACTCGACATACGACAGCAAGACTGTCGTCATCCAACGCAGCAGCATGTCTGCAACTTTACCGTTGCACCAGACGTTCGAGACTCTTTCGCGTAGTAATCCGACTACAAACGGGCTTTCACAGTGAGTTGACAAAATTGTCACAACACTGAATGCTGGTAACGGGCAAACCAAGCACCAAGACGTTAATCTACAACTTCCACGGGCATCGTACCTCCATTTAACTGAGTCAGTTGTAAGCGGTGAACGAAGCCGCTGCGACCGCACATATTTCTTGGTACAACAAGTATCCGGCGACCCTGCTGGTAGACCATATTCTGTGGGACGTGAGAGTCGAGAACGGTATCAAGTAGTCCGTTGAGGCCGGCCACAGTCAACTCAACGCGAAGGCGAACCCCTACGATTGCCACCATGTCAGGGAGTTGACTCTCAAGCTTCAACGGCCCTGCAAACGTGATTCTTCCCAACAACGATGGGGTGCTGGAGTAATGGGTCACGCCGGTACTGCTGTGTGTTGGGCTCCCAGTAGAACTCCAACAAATAAGCAGGGTGGTAACAGACGCGGACTGTTCAGCTCCAATCTCTGGAACTGTTATAGTAAACTTCATTTCCCTATCGTTGTGCTCCAGCGAAGGCGCAAAGGCGTTCCCTCCACCCTCGCAGTCACGCGTTCCTGTCGTGTCTTGTACCAGCGACAGCCGGCCATGTGGATCTTCCTCGAGCAAGAGACGTGGGAGCATTATAGTGCAGCGGTCTTCAACGAACGGGCAAACGGCGTTGACGTGCGGCAGCACTGCAGGGGCGTGGGGCAAGATAACACAAGCGCCATCTAGTCACAAACACTGGAGTACAACACATACTGATATTTTCGTACCAAGTGTAAAGACAGATCAATTTTGGCAACTCGAAGTAACAAACCACAATGAACTAGACATATCGCGACACTCTGCCCTTACAGAAATCTCCCTTTCATGATCACCATTCCAACTGGTGCTTAGGCTACGCAGCTCGCAGCCGCAAAGCATCTACCGTCACGTATTTTCAACGCGTGTGTCTCACCAGCCAAGCGAGTTGCCCACAATTAATGAAGTGTACGCATTAACATTCTCTCAAAAAAATATGCAGCCTGCGTGTTGTGCTGCTCTCCCGCTGCGCACCTCTCACTGTCAAAATGCCGATCTGGTCGGTGTAATCTGTCGGTGCACAATTCTGTACAGACCGTTTATCACACCAACACATATGGTAGGTCTTCAGCGAAGACGGGCCTTCGGGAATGCTGGCGTCGAGTTCATAACGATTGCCTGTCTTGTGGTGGAGTATACCTGAAGCAAACGCACACATATTTTGTGACACCTTATGCTGGTTGCATTTTTCTGTCCACCAACATCAAACCTGGTGGCGTTGACTGGTGTTTCAAGATTGTTGGGAGAAAACGATGCAAACAAGCGGCAGTTCTCCACACAAGGTGGCTCGAACGCTGCTGTCTCTAAAGAGAATAGTTTGAAATATTACTCAGATCAGCAACGTACCGCTTCCAAGGTCTGTGGCCAACGTCAAATCAGAGCAGTCCACAGTTTTCAGCGCAACTTCTACATCCGCCATATCCACACCCACGGCTGAAAGAAGAAGAGCGCAGGTGCTGCCGCTGAAACAAAACGCCGTCGTCGTCCGAAAACCTGAACAATAGTAAATTGAGAATGCGCAAAGAAGAGGAAAATGTTTCCTGGAACAAGCCTCATCAGTGCAAATAGCATTGTTTCGCGCATTAGTTAAAGACTCTCCCCCGCTAGCACGACAGTTCCCATCTCTCGTTTCACCACACTCTGTCTGAGGAAAAAAATTCCTCTTGCTATGTGGCCACATTTACGAAAGCAGACATATTGTGTTTTTCCGGTTATAGCAATGCTTGAGAAAACCCGTGAAGGCTCAGCAGGGCCGAAACGTCCTCTATGAACAGTAAGACCTTTGCGCAGTGTGCGAAGTTGAGAAAGAAAGGCGTCTGTGCTTTGCCACTAGGAACTACAAGCAAAAAAAGTATCTTCACACCTTCGACTAGGAACCGCAAGCCAAGAAAGTATCTCCACGCCTTCGACTGCAGCGCTAACCGGCACGACAACGGACGCTTGATCAGACTTGTGTCTCATCCATTCTTCCTGAGTGCGATCGGTATGAATGTCAGATTCCCCTTATCAAGGGCATACCGTAGAATTCAACATTGCCAATAGGCACGGAGAACTCTGACAAGTCGCGAGAGGCTTGGGTGCTTGGATTCCAGCAAATCAAATAGTTGCGTGTTTCCGTGATAGTGGTCGTCACCAGCATAACTTCATCCTTTGACAGATTTGGAATCGCACGCACTTCCGTTTCCAAGGTGCTCACAGCTCGCGTCACCTGATCCGCCAAGCTGTGATATTTACATGCAGAACGATGGAAGCAAGTGTTGGAGGAAGCAAGAGCGGTAGCATCAGAGCGAACAGACAAGGCAGTCTTCTGCTCGCCTCGTGGCGAAACCGTGCCTATTTGAAGTATCGCGGAACTTTTGCTTGCGGTGAGGTTGGGAACTGTGCTCTTTATTGATTTCTCGGGTGCGATTCCGGGGCCGCCGGTCGCCTGCAGATCAATGAGAACAAACGGTGAAATTCAACATTTACGATGTTGGAACATCAGTGGACCCTGCACAATGGTGAAATTTTCTCCGGTGCAACGCGCATTGAAAGCCGTTACAGCTAATCTTCTTGTTATCCCTTGCTTGGTCGTGCGCCTGTTCAGCAAGAGCACGTTAGAATACGGAACGATGCAACGGACGCAAAGCACAGCTTAGAAAGTGCAGCCACCTGCACAGCCTGACACGCCACTAGATCGTTAATAGCTTCGCATCATTTTCACCTATATTAATCGGCGGGTCGACTATGCACGCTGGAGTGCAGACCGCCTGATGGAACTGTGTCGGTGAGTCCGGTGCATTCTCACCCCGCAGCTTTCCAAGATAGCAACCCTGCTAATGGTCAGGTCCATTAAGAACAAATTGCGGCCTTTGACGACAATGTCACAGGGAATATCTTTTTTGCAGCGAACAAGTAAAGGAGTCTGCCCCCAGTCGGAGGGAATAGGGCCTGCGCAGTCAGACGCCATATTTGCATGGAACGATACAGCAAGTAGCGTTCACAACTAGACGCACGGTAAAGCAGGATTGTATAACGTATAGTGAAGAACCTGGTACGCAATTCCACTGTTGTACCCTGCACGCGAGAGTCACAATTCAAAGGCGAGAGCCTGTAAATGCGACAGCGCCCAGTAACCGACAGCATGTTGTAACGGAGGCGGCTGCCAGAGCAATTGGTGTGCCTGAGGAACTATTGCAGACAAAAGCTTGGAAACGTTCGCCTGATTACTACATTTCCGCGCTCCGCTCGCGCGGTCATTTTTGTGCGTGAACAACTGTGTTCCTACATAGTCAAGACGCGTACAGCCACAAAATTTCATGTGACACTTAGATATCTCCGCATAATCTTCTTCCACGTGAAAGCACTCCCACTTTCATGCTGCTCAAATGGAACCTCGTCTCTTGTGGAAAAGCTCTCTCTGTGTATGCGCCTCACCTATCCAGCTCACTATGCCGACTTCAGCGACGCACGACTTCAACCCAGGAGAGCCGCAGTATCCGTCATTCACCCAACAGATATGCCCATCAAGCTCGGCAGCCAGCCACTTTTTCTCTGTAAGAGCCAGCTCAACGGTTACTTTCGTGGCAGTGGACCGAGCCCGAGACAACTTCAGGCTGTTCGTTTCCTGGCCGGGGGCTGTGTAGACTGGGTTTGACGGATCAGCGGGGCACGCGTCCTTCCCTCCAGTCATAAAGACTGAGTACTTAGTTTGAAAGAAAGGATCCTGCAGTGAGAGTTATCAGGCCGAAAGCTCGAAGCACCCGTTGTTTAAGAAGCCGCCGTTTCCTGCCAGCAGGTCGTGGTTAAATGTGCTTACGCTCATAGCAGAAAACGTGCAGCACAAACACGTCTACAGGTACTGCCGCGAAGGGAACAGGAACAACCTCTGTAGTCGATAGTCCTGTGGGACCGTAGACGCATAAGAATGTCCTCAGTGACGTCCGTAGGAAGAGTTCACATAGACGTTACCATTTACGAAATATCCTCAAAAGACGTATAAAGTTGCCTGCTTCGTAACGCCCCCATATTGGAAGAAGAAAACTCACCAAGTTCCTGAAAGAGCTCCGCGCGGGTACTGTCGATTGCTGCGCGTTGTCGCTTGAAGAAGTCAAGTACACCGACTCTATCGGTGCAGGACGAAAGGACATCTCGCAGATCGTGTCTGCTGCCCCACCGCAGAGAAGGTCTCCCCATGCAAGAATCTCTGGATTTGTGGCACCTGGGACCAATCCCAGTCGATTTCTGCACGAATTTTAGCACATCCTCTGCAGCGCTAAACGAGTTGTTTCCAACGACACTGCAGTCCGACTACCTTTGCGCATGTGCTCACTGGCAAAACGGCCTGTACACTGAGACACCACGACAACCAT
Organism: Sarcocystis neurona; assembly: GCA_000727475.1. Classification (NCBI taxonomy): domain Eukaryota; phylum Apicomplexa; class Conoidasida; order Eucoccidiorida; family Sarcocystidae; genus Sarcocystis; species Sarcocystis neurona. Next base: position 10,255 of record KL647296.1, on the reverse strand, counting down.
CGGTTCTTCTCGGAACGTTTGCACCTTTGCACAAATGGTAAACTACAGTGTGGCACAGAAACTGATAGAGTTCAATGTAGAAACAGACGTTTCTCCATCATTTGCTATTCCGGTCAAGGACGTGAGTGCTCACTGTTGCTTTAAACCAGTCACACCGACTAGGTTTTCTCCCATCCAGTTCCAGCACAACACCATCTCCGATTCTGGCGCTCGCAGTGTGTACATTAGTATACTGACGTCAGCTGAACGAGCCACGTAGCTACCCACGCGACTTGAACCCTGCCCGCCACCCACGTCGCACTCCCCTCCATCCGAAGGTGGAACAACGTGAATGGATGTTCCTTTTGCAGCTTCTTCGTCGAGCATGCTCGCGACGTAGACGTCCAGGATCGCCTCGTCAACTGCGCTAGAGGGGGACTTTCGGATGTCTGAGAAACATGAACACACAGCAAGTTATCACCTGTCCTGCCGCATCAGGCTCGCATATATCTTGATGCGCCGAAAAGTAGTATAGTGTAATGACCGCACGAGCAGCAGCGAAGGGGCCTGCGGAGATCACTTGCTCACTGAAGCGCAGCAGAGCTGCATAAGGTAGTTCTTCACTGCCTAGAACGTTTCCCGTAATACCGCACCAATGGCACTCTTTCTCACAATAGGTCGGAAACCAACAACTGCTCCTCAAAAGCGCTAACCGGAAATGCCGGCCGTAGGAAGAATCTGCACGAGTCCGAGGTCCACACTATATGCCTCGGGCTTTAAGACAAGCTCCTCATTAGGATTCCAGCAAATGCGATACAGTCTCGGGCCCGCGTTTGCGATGGAAAAGGTCATGTGCTGGGCGGCATTCGACCACGTTCCGCTGAATTTACGTGTAGGAGACGCAGTATGCATCCGCTCTTCCATAAGCGCGAACTCGCTGTTGTTGCCACCTGAAACGCAACCAACTCCCACTGTCTACCAGTGACGTGCTTCTCAAAATGAATAGCGGAAACCCGATGGTTCCTGCCACTCTTTCCAGCCACAGTAGGTTTCAAAAACTAATTGGGGATGTTCGTAGCACCGAGTTCATAGCAGTGTCACTGAAACACGACCACAGTGCGAACCCAAAACGGATGGACTTACTCATGCACTTGTACATCCCAGATAAAAGAGCCTCCTCTCCTGTTGGACACGGATTAGGTAAAGCAAGCTTTCCGGGTCGTGCCGGCGTCGTGTCAGAGAGATCTTCGCTACCAACATACGGGTGTACGACACAGTAATTCCTCCCCTTGCACCAGTCGTCCAGTTGCGTCTGTACGTCTACACTCTTGCACCCTGAAGGGGATCCTGGCTTCTCCATTCGCCACGACGCCTCGACAATCACCACGGTTGTCCCCTCGTCACACACCAGCTCGACAACGCGGTCGCTATAAACGAAGAAACGGCCTACAAAAATACAAGCATAGTGGCGCGCACGACGCGGAAGCCAAATCCGCAAGAGAAACAAGAAACAATTTTGGAAAGCTTTTTCAACGACCACCAAATCACTAGTACAACAGCATAGTAAGTTCGTGTGCAGTGACCAGCCGCACAACGGTGGCTGCGCAGTCTGAAGACCTCACACGAATCTCCTCCTACGTTTTCCTCGTAGAGAACGTTTAGTCGCTGCGAAGTAGACTTTGTGCTACATTACGTGGATTACCAACCATTCTTAAAGGCAGCTTGTCCTCGTGGAGTGACGCGGGTTTGAATCCACATGCAGCAACTCGAACACCGAACCTAATGCGGGTGCACACATGCCATTCTTACACTGCTGAAGCACATGCAGAAATACTCCATGCCACCAACGTGCACAACCTCACCTTGACCAATCTGGGATTCGGGTTCAAAATGATTAACCAGCGGAGGAATTGACGATTGCAAACGCGAGTAGCCCTCTGGATAACGGGTCACTTCGAGTAAGCCGCGACCGCCTTGCTCGCCACACTTGTTCAATAAGGCTACGCGGCTGTACGAATGATCCAAGGTGTGAAGATTCTTCCCCTCAACTTCAACTTCGCATCCGGACGCGCTCTCGCACATGGTGACGAGGGGCTTGACCCCCAACTCCGGGCCACGCCAGTACATCTTCCCCAGCTTCAAGACGCATGGCCTCTGATCCATTGTTGGGCAGTCGTTCGTGGACCCGTACGTCCAGCAGATTGATGCCATACCACTGGAACTTACCCAGGTCTTGTTAGCGACAGGATACGCGAAGGTTAAGGCGCCACTTTGTGCTTTCCACTGCCGCGCAAGCATCCTCACTGCAGTTGCAGACTCAGCTACCGAACCATTAACCCCATCTTCCGCCGTAGTGAACAATTCGTCATCCGCCTCACTCGGGCATGGTGCGTCTCCACGCAATAAAAAAAGTTGCGAACTCGATGGTAGAAACCGCTACAAACAAAGCAGATATTTACAGTGTACAGGTTACGATCCAGCGCTAACTCCTGTGGACAAGATCAATTCAAGAATGGAGGCAAAATTCGTGTGTTTGAATCCTTTTCTCCTCGTGAGGCCAAAACAAAAGCTACGAGCACTTTCAAGAAACTCACAGGGGAGGCAGCGGAAGAACGTGGCTTTATGGTAACCGTGCAGTCCTCTGGGTCGTCCGCTTGGCTACAGAGCGCAACTTGAGCGTCCGGATGATTCAAAGCGGAGTCGTCCAGCTCCGCAGGAGAAGCGGCTACTACTGAGTCCACGTGTGTTCTGCGCGAGTGATACAAAGACACGTTATACACCAGGTGTCGAACACAATGATCTCTGTTCACTTCTTCAGTTATTCCCAAACATCCACGGTGCGCTCATGGGTGTCATTCGGCGGAACTCACTGACGTTGCCAGCCAGTACTGTGCAATCTGTATTCTGCAGTGTGTTTGCTCAGTATCCATCCTGATGATGAGGACGAGGCGTCCATAGGAACACGAACGCGGTGTGGCCTTGAGGAACATTTCTGATCTTACATGTAATCGTAAAGCCTCGTCCCCGTCTCATCGTAGAAGATGCTACGCCAGCACAGTTGCGTACGATCAGACCAAGGTGACACCTCGTAGTCAAGATCTACTGTTTCTATTACAGCCGTGGAAGCCTCCTTCGCGGTCTCCTCAGACATCACACTGGTAGACGGAGCTGCCTGTATACGCGACCGGACACTAACGGCTCTGCCACTGGACTCAACAAATGAGAGCCGCGCTTCCTTGGTCGTGGGATCGCCGCACGATTTAGAGTTTTCGACAACTTGGAACAAATAATGTTCGTTCATACGCTGTGCCGCTGGAGGTGGTTCCAGTGACTTTATATTTGATAATTCCATCAACACGTTAATCCGTATGTGCAGTCTCGTCCCCTTCGCGGGATCCGTTTCCCACTGGCTTGCTGAAGGAACACGCATCGGCGACGCCACACTGTTTAAGAAATTGTCAGGGTGCTTTACTTTTCACCTTGACGCGTCCAGTCCATTCCACGGTACGCACGGACTCACACACAAATACGAGTCCGTCTCGTTCTTGGCTCGCCCAAGGCCAGTGCACACTTGTATATCTGGAAGAAAAGTGCAACTGACGAAGGACAGAGCGCAGAGAGGCACAAAGTAGTGCAGCTGTCACAATGAGCTCGTTTACAAAAGCGCAGTAAGATGTCAAGACCATACGGATAGGCAGTCGTGTCAGGGTAATCACCGCACAACGTACTTTGTGAAAATTCTATCACACATATATTCTGTGTAAAAAGTGGCCTAGCCCAGTCATGCCAGGCTTACTACGAAGAACGTAGTATAAAGCGGGAACCAACAAAATCGTCTAATTTCCTCCAATTATTCATCTAGGAAACTACTAATGTTTCTCGCCGAACCTACAAAGTGGGCACTGCGGGAGGGTACCCACGTGCAGTTCGAGTACCGAATTACAGTGACAAAACATACCTTCCACCAAGGGTAAAGGCAGGAACAAAATCTTTCCGAGGAAGAACGTGTGGTCTAATTCACTATCGCTGCCAGTTCCACCCAGCTGCCTCCGTACGTTCCAGCAGAGTGCACCGACTGAAGCAGGCAAGTAAGCCACGGCAAACTCAACGCTGGTGCTGCTTCCCGTTTCTGGAAGCGTATCCCAACCTTCGGGCCCTGTGTCATAAACGAAGGACAGAAAGACGAAAAGCATCCGTATAAGTTCGCCGCCGCGTCCCAGGGTCGCGCTCATAAGCTCGCAATCAACTTCGGTGATGCTGGCTGACACCTTCAGAACACCACTGTTGGTCTAACAAATAGCAGTCGCATCGTAGAGACAGCGGTAGCACTACGCCAGTGTGAGCAGCGTGCGACTACCGGCTACTGATTTTTGATGTGAAGAAACGGACTTTGAGGCGTAGCTTTTTTGAGTTGCGCTTGAGTTAGATCTTCTTCAGATTCAGTGCTAGGCTTCGCATGCAAGTGGCCCACTTCGTGAGACGCCGGCGTCTGGATCAGAATCAACCGCCACAGTAATCAAACGCAGACGTGTACAAAAGAAAAAAAGCACTTTACTAGTCTTCTTTCCTGCGTGTGGCTGCGTAACACGAACTAAAGATTCCCAGTGGACTCACCGCACACGTGTGCTTGACGGCTAATAAAGGGATAGTGTAGTCCAGCATATCTAGTCCGTATCCACTAATGCTGATTATGCATCCGCTCAGTTCCAACCGCTCACACACCACCATCCAGCCCGCCGGCTGCTGCACCGGGCCTAGCCACTTCAATAACCCCAAATCCTTGACGCACTGTACTCCGTCAGCAGCGGGGCCACAGTCCCGCACTGCGTAACACAATACGGCTTTCCCTGTGCGACCGAGGAGATCGAGACCTTCAACAGGTACAGAAAGTTCCTCGGCAATAGCGCTTGAAGAGATTCTTGGCAAAACATAGGCTGTACCGGCTTGCTCCGAAAACACGCTGCTAGCAAAATTCGCCGGACAGGAGGCTAAGGGGTCTTTCAACATCGCCACCACTCCGGCGTCTGACAAGTACAGTGAGGTCTGCAATCGCCAGCATATTCAAAGGAGATACGTACCTGAGGTGTAAGTCAAAAATCTCACTGCAACACATTGCTCGTTAACCGCGACATGCAGGTCGACGTGCACAGGTGAAACACAGATGGAATAAAAGTCTGCTTATCAAGAATCGCTGGGCACTACTACCCCATACCCACCTCTGTAAAATAACCTCCTTGATATGTCGTTGATCTCGGGGCAGGTACTAGAGTAAAGCTGCATCCCTCTGAAATGCTCGCCAAAGAGCAATACGGAGCACCTGACTCCACAATCGGGAGGGAGGGTCCAAAGCTGTAGCCAAGCAATGCGCTGCAAACGGCGCTCGAAAACAGTGCAAAAACAAAAAACCCCACACATCGAAGGTATATAGCCTATAACACGAGCGGTCCACCCTGACCAAAAGGTATACCAACTTCTAATTTATAGTAGTAGAAGAGGGATCCGTCGGTGACACTGATACACGCAATGGAAAAAAGGCACATGTGTGTTTCTAGCATCTGGCACATACTCACTTCTGCCAGGCAGTACGTTTGCCGGAGGGACTCGAAAATGAGAGTGACCAGCAAAACGCCACCGGCTGATTCGCCTGTGTATGACGGTAAACCGCTTGTATATCAAAATCACCGACCATGTTAACCTCGGCGGGATTCTTCTCGTGGAGAAGGGTGGTGGTCTTGTCCACTACGTAGTCACACTTAGTCGCTTTGCTTTGGTCCGGACTCGGAATCCTGGTATATACAACTGAGCGATATTGCAGCGGCTGTTTGTTACTAGCCTTCAAAAAGACGGTGATCTCACAAACGCGACCTGCGTCGCTGCCGCTCTCGGTGACCGCAAGCTCTGGAATGAAACGTGGAACATTACAGCGGAACACATGCGAAAGGACTGACAAAGGTAAGAGATGAGTGGCAAATGATGCAGCCAAGTTAAGCTATCAGGCGCGCAACGACGGGCGAATTATCCACAAAATTCGATCGGGAGCAGAAGAATCACATTATAGCCATCTTCGCCGTTTTCGCGTCACACAAATCGACTCCTCGTACCTGCTCTAGAGAGAGGCAGCGTAAAAATAAGATATCCCACTTTCCAAAACTGCACCGCAGAGGCATCCATGGAAGTCGCTCTAGCTCCGTTAAAGCAAAGTTCTTGCATGCTGTGTTCTGCATGGAAATTACTCCTGAAATTGACGGATGTCGAGTTGAAAGCCGACGAGAGCTCTGCCGAAGATACGCGAGAAAAATCCATGTAGTCAATGTGGGTATACGTGTCACCGAAAGTCATCTCACTCCCTCCTTGCTCTGTTGTCACGGGTGGTGAATCCATTTTTCGTACCTGAAAGCACCAAAGCGGAGCAACACCACTGAATGGTTACGTCCACTTTACTTCGGATGACACTGACAATCATTACAGAAGTGAACCTGGGGAAACAAAACTTCCTTCGATATGAAGAAAGACACTGCCTTGCCCCCTTCCTTTCGACGTCGTTCTATCTTACCTCAGGAAACGCAAGTGCCTGTTCGCCTTTTAGCGGATTATTGTAATATATTCCGTAAGGCCCTAAAAATCCAATTCCTTCTTTGGGGTTCTGTAGAAGTTTCTCACGTACAAAGCAGCCAAGTCAATCGGTTGTTCCGTGCGTCACATGCAACACTCGTTGCTGAGCTTATTCAATATTTAGAAGGTGTCAACTCAACCCGTTTCCTGCCTCTACAGTGTGCTGCCCAAGTAGTGTTCGCCTGCTGACCTGACAGCTGTCGAAAGCACCCAGACGAGTTGAGAGGGTCTCAAAGAGATTCATGTTCACCCCTCTCACAGATATCAAGCATCCACCAGGATCTCCTTCATTGCACAAAACATTGTTGTCCTCCGTAGCTGACGTGTCAGCTTCTGGACAAAGCACAAAGAAGGTACCAGAGACAGCGACTATCGCGGAAGTCACAGCTATAAGTCAAGCTTCAATCTCTGCTCTCGATCGGCGAAACGCAACAAGCTTCTTGACAACCTAAAGAATGAGAAGATCCCGTAAGGAATCTCCCACGGATCGACCCTCACCTCACAGACCTGTTGTGCCCCCTCCTCTCTGCCCGCACCGTTCGACAGCTGCTACCTCCGAACCACATGCGCATTACGGTAAGATATTCATGCAAGAGTAGACGACGCTCGCGAATGCCAAGGTATGTCTATCATGTGTGCTTGAGAAGCTGTCATGCTTTTAGAAAGACAGTGGGCGAGTAAGCGTCTGCTGGTCACAAAACTCTCCTACAGAAACCGACGCTTGTGTACGCAAGTAGAACCTTTTACAGCTGGCAGCACAGATATGCGCCTGCGCAGCATCGTCAATGGGAATATGGATACGAACCTCGATCGTCCACACACGCGACTACGATCAAAACGCCCAAAATTCAGTTCAACACACAACAAAATGCTCACCCTCAAAGGCGCAATCCGACTTGTGCTTTAGCAGTCACTTCCTTGTGGAATTCTCAGTTGACTTACTACTACTCACAACGAAAATCCTACACGAATCACACGGTATGCTTAGGTCCGCAATGCTGCCGATACCGCGTGATTCTGTTTTACTTCGGATCTACAACAACACAGTAGTTGTGTTTGTCACAGTTCAGTGGAGCAACTGAGCAAAAGTAAACTTCTAGACCTGCTGCGGGGTCTTCGACAGTCAATTCTTCCTCCACGTACACGCTCACCTATCCAGTACAACCGCCCCACTGTCACAACACAGGGCAAGCCGAAAGGACATGATGATGGATCCGCGGAAGGGCTGCGCAACCAGCACAAAATTGCTGTGCGTTGCTTCTTCAGCCACGGCTTGAAAGCGTGCGGCAACTCAAATGCCACGCTGGAGCCCAATGCCACGCTCTCACTGAGCGGGATGGAGGAAGCGTTTTGAACAGCTGAGACGTCATTTTGGTCTCCCTCGAAGTCAGCATACAGGGGATCATCCACATTCGCAGGGCATCGAATGCCCTCGGGAATGGCGTACAAGCGCATACTCGACGGGAAAAAAGGAGCCTGTATTGCACCATGGCATCATATAGAACAAACGTCCTCCAAAACTTCCAACAGAAGAAAATGCCGTCGGTGTCCCACCCTGTGGATACAGAATACCGTCCTGCAAGACAGGAAACTCTAAGCCATTTGTCAACGGACAGTTCGATGGTCACTCGGCGACTGCTCGTTATCGAAATTGCCGCGGCCAGGACACGTGGAACAAAACTATATGAAGAACATCACGTTCGACGCCTACTAGGTACGCAACTGCAGTTCCACTGCTAGGAAGAAATTGAGTAGCTTCGTGCCACTGCCCAACAATGCACGAACAATTGCAGGTCAAAAATTCGAAATTCAACACCAAAATGAAGTCACAAAGTTTCTTGCACTGATGTTTCGTGCCATACCAAATCGTGGGGATTGTCGTACTCCGGCAAGCGTTCAGGAACAGCTTGAATCATACAAGGGGTCGTCTCTGGCAGGGCGAAGCATCGAGAATCCGCAGTGGCCAGAGTCCGCATGTTAGAGGCAGGAGGCAGGAAATCGATGTAGCCGGAGTATCCTGCGCTTTGATCGCCACTTGAGTTTTCTTCTATGACGTAGCATATTTTCCCAAAACCGACACGTGGCGTGAGAGTAAACCTAACGGAACCATCTTCAAGATACGTCGCGTCTCGATACTCTTGTCTTTCCTCAGATTTTTGTACCACCTCCCAGCTGCAGTTCGCATCCTCAACACCCTTTGCTGGATGTACAACCACGTAAGAGATTCTCCCCGCCGCACCTACATTCGGATTCTTGATAGTAAGACCTACCACAGGCTTCTTCACCGAAAGTGAGGGGAATGTCAACTGCATTGCTGCACGCACACAAACACGCAGCCAAGTACGCACAAGAAGTTTTAACCTTTGCGTTGTAGATTTTCTTAGTGCACGTGCTGCTAGATGTAGGTCGATAGTATATCACCCATGCACGTTCACACCCGTTAAGTAACCTTACTCGCTTCCGGTCTCTTCGGCAGGACTAGCGATTCTGCATGAAAAAAGGAACTCACACAATGCGTCAGGAGTGTACACAGGAAAAAATGTAAAATTCTGACCCTGTAACTGCTCCTCCAGTGGCCGGCGTATGAAACCAGATTTACAGGTACTACAACAATGTTGACCCGCTCCCTATTCACAGCTTTTCCTGCAGCGACCAAATACGCCTGCTCCTGCAGAGCCACTAAATGCCAATCCGAAAGCTCACCAGAGAAAAATAGACTCCCCACGTGTTCTCCACTTTCTTCGCACACCGCGTAAAACGTTGCCGTGGGGTGGTCCAGGGGCACAGAGACGGCAGGGTCTACACTGATGTCTCCCGTAGCACGGGCCTCGAACCTGCCCCGACAAACTCGGTCGTTGTTAACCTCCGGATTCAACGGTATGAAATGCAGGGTAAACCGTGTAGCTCTGCCCGTAACCGCGCTAGCGGATGGCTTCAAGTAAAATGTGCAAGCTTCCAGTGGCTTGGCCGCCAGCCAGGTACACGACACTATTGTGTCTGTTAACATCTTTGAACGGGCGGTGTCAACGGCGAAAGCAGAGGACGAGGACGGTCGTAATATAGCAGCAGGAATTTGCAGAGCATCTTTCACGGCGGCTGTTTGAGGGTCGTCTTGAAGCACAAGAGTAGCAACTAACTGCCGATATTCGGACGATGACGTGCAACGCACACTATCGCCTTGGTTCTTTACACGTGGCAGCCCACTGCAGTAGCATACATCGTAGAGCCCTGACTTCAGCTTCTTGTAACCCTCCAGTGACGTTAAGGAAACTTCCTCCGCTAGTGTGTATGGCCCAACCATAGTCTTCGAGGACATGCAAGTGCTCTTGATAGCGATAAAGGCTTCATTGGGAGAAGGAACTCCTAAAACGTTCACCTTGCGTCCAATGGCACTCGCCCTCTTTACCACCAAATTGAATCGTAGAACACATGCAAGACGGGTGCATGGTACCCTTGGACTGAGATGCAACGCTTTATATTCACTGGGGTGTCCAAGGACGCCGGGAGCTGTACAGAGAAATCGTAGACAGAAACTGAAAATTAAAGTCGTTGTATGCGCGCTGGCACCAACACTTCTGCGGGAATACAAACTAATGGTGGATCGAAGGCTGAAGCCTTCGCGTACACGCCTGCGCTACCCACGATTTGAAAACCGACATTCCTT
>KL647295.1:4044072-4152153 GCA_000727475.1 Sarcocystis neurona | reverse complement strand
GGTTCTTCTCGAAAAGCTGTCCGGATGTCGCTCTTGTGAGCTTCTTCGGGTTCGCCAGCTAGAGACGCCGACGTACTGTGTATCCTCAACTTTCCCTGGGGGGCGGCGCTATGATGTTCTAAGATACGACGTTGTATATCGCAGTGCTTACCTTTATTAAGTGGTTCTTGTCTCGACCATGGTGGTGCCTGTGCTCCCCCAAGCGTCAGCTGCCATAAGCGAGGCAGTGTACACTTACCGCACACGGGGCCTTAGGGCAGACCCTGACAGCGGTAAAACGAAGCAGAAAAATGGAGGCGGAAACTTCGTCTGCTCACCGTTTTCTATACTTTTGGTCTTCGTCATAGCTATGTTAGGCGCCCGTGGACGTACTGTTGAGGAGATGTTGCGCCTTTTGCGTTTTTCGTGAGGTGCCGGCGCTTCTTCGTCTTGCCACACACAGCAACACAGGGAGTAGCAGTGGCGGGAAGGAATTATGTGGTGACGCAGAAGGAGTGTCTGAAGAGGGCATGGAGAGTGGTATGCAGACTGAGGTTGACGTCGTCAGTCGCATGTACGTGGGCGGTCGCCTCGCGTCACACACGTATTTTCAAACTTTCAACGAGGACGTGTTGCGACGAGGAGAAGCAGCAGCCTCCGCTCCAGCTAATAGACCGCACGGAAGCAGGTAAAACTGCAAGGGAAATTACAGAATTTGTACGCGTTGCAACGAGGGGTCACATAACTGATCTGGTCTCTGCTGATCTAACAACTCCGTCGGCTCGACCTTTGCTGGTCAGTCCAGTCTTCTTTAAGTGTTTCTGTAGAACACGCCGTTTCATGAGTCGGGGAGAACAAAAGCCCCCTTTCATGCTCTTGCGCATTCGCACTCGGATACGTAAATGTGGCTTGAAGCGTGTGGGAGCCAAGTGGATCGAGAAAAGTGGAGTGAAGCGGGGCGCGACGACCAGTCACACGCCTCCATTCAGGGAGGTGTCCGACAGGGATGTTGACATGATGGCGGTGTCGCTAGACACGTCGAATCAGTTCTATTTCAGAGTACATGACGAAGTGACGGCGGTGGGGCTCCCTTACGCTGACGAGAACTACGTAATGCACGTGGTGCAACTCAACGACCAGAGAAACATGGAAAGGCTTATGCGCTCTAGTGTTGAAGAACCCGACACAGTCCGTAAGTTCCAGATTAAAACAGTCGGCCATGTCGTTCACCGAAGACAGTGACATGTTGAGGGAGAAAACGTCTTTGCAGTCGCGCTCCTGTGGTAAGCACAGGAAAACACAACGATTAGAGTACGTTTACGAAACGTAGGAAGCGCTACCATACGTAGCAGAGGACGAGAGTGGAAAGGAATTCACCGGTTTGTGCGCGGGCTGATCAGCTGCACTCGGTATACGTCGGTATTCCTTGTCTGGTGCGAAACGCCAAAAGAGAAAAGTGGATGGGGTGCGCGCGGAAGGGTGTTTAGAACTCAGACGAGACTCAACTCGTATGGCTCCGGAGTATGCGATTAAAGGAAGGCCCTGGTACTCAGAATTCGAGCATGAAAATCTTTCTGAGGCAAATAGGGGGAACGCTGATCACTTCGAACGGATAGGTTTTGCTGGGAATTGCTTCGTACAGATTGTCTAAACGGTGTGTTTCAGTACAATGTGTATATTTACTATGCGTTGTCCCTTTTTATCGGAAAAAATACTTCTGGTAATTCGTCCACCTATGACTCTCCTTTTCACAGGCCACTTTTGGAAAGAATAGGCCTTGTTGGCTGATACGTAGGCATACGCGTGTTTGTCTCTGCGTTCCCTTGATGCGCTAGTAATTCATCTTTTCTAAATGGAACTTGGGAAGAATTCCGTTTTGCGGATCTGCGGAGAACACTGTGAGAGAATGAACTGCTGCGTCTTTTTCAATGATGAATTGGACTCTGCCACATTCCTGACCCTTAGGTCTCCTCCCTTGGTCTCACCTTGCAGCTGTATCCTTTGACATTCTTTTTCTTGTAGCAACTACCTTCAATTCCGCAGTCACTTGACAACAGATCGTCGTTGTTCGGTTTTATTGCTCACTGCGCGTAGGCGTCTTTTGAATATCGTTGGTCTTCTTCTTCAGGATTTTGGCCTTCTCCTTCAGGATTTTCAATTTTTGACGAAGTTGTGGGTTCTCTGCGTGAATGCTTCGAAGACTTGCTAGAAGAAGACGCACGCGTTATGCGGAGGCACGGTAGCCACTGCAGCAACTGCGGCAGCGGCAATGGCGCAGGGCGCTGTCCACACCGGAAGGACGCTGGATATTTTCATCGACAGACCTTTTTCATGTCAGATCAGATAGCATCCCAAGGAGAGGCCTGTTGCTGATGATTGGAGGACACACAGCGAAGGAGGCGTAACGACAACAGATGAGTCAGTGTTCGGGGATTAGGTTTTGTTCACTGGAAGCGTTCCAGACACCTCAGCGGCACAACAGTAAAGAGACCGTAGCATACTGTACCAAAGTCGCCACACGATTTTCTAGTACTTTGCAAAAATATACGGGAACAGTTTCGTCCGCAAAGTGAGAAGGGAGCACGTGTGGGGGCGCATCGACACGGAATTGTCAGTGGAAAAACAGCGTGTGGATACTTATACAAATCGACGTTGAAACATGACATGGCTTTTCGTGGTGGTCACCAGCAACTGAACGTGGAGAATTCGTACTGGGGAAGTATTATGTGTGCATGTATATTTGTATATCTGTCTATCTACACATATATGTAGAGATCTGTATGTAGAGAGATGGATATATGGACAGATAATTAGAGGGAGAGGGATCGAGAGAGAGAGATAGACATATGGATTAAGAGACAGACACACACCTAGTAAGAACTTCTCAGGAGCTCTTGAAGTGGAGAGGAACAAACACGTGCTGCGGAAATTACCAAGGTGCAACCAGGGCGTTGGATTTCTTCTTCCAGTTTGTCAGACGAACACTGGCTCTGCAAATTCAATTTAAGTCAGATTACAGTCGCCATGGCAGGCACAGGAGAGTAAATATGAATGTGCCAACATTAGGTAGACATGTTAATGTGGAAGACGCAAGCTTATAACCGATATACATACACGTATATATCTGTATATGCATATATGCTTGTGTATATCCACGTATATTTTTAATGCTCACATTACCTACAGCACATCTGGTAGTAGGGAACTTGTGTATATTCGAAGAATCTACACGTGAGCGGTTCTGTAAGTCGAACACGTACGCATGTGCCACCCAAGGTCCCGGATCAAACGTGTGTATAGTGTATAGAACACTCAAACTGCATGTGCGCAAGTCCAAATACGATGCTTCAGGCACGTATGTTGACAGTATGTGTGTGTACGTGTACTTCAATGAGTCCACACTCTCCGGAGGCTGGCAGGCACGTATGTACCAATGTTGCAACCCCACATCAAAGTATGCATAAATTTCAATTTTGTCGCCTCTTTGCTTTCGCTCGCGTGTCAGTGAACCTTCGGCTTCTCGTGTATCAACGTTCTGTGCAACTAGCAGACTCTTGTAGGTGCACAGACTCTCCAAAAAACAATATGCGTACAATGACGCGTACAGCAGGGCTGTCGTGTAGAGCAAGGCACTGCTCATGTCACAACGCGTATATATATATATATATGGTCCCTGGAGGAACGGCGCGTACAACTGGACTGTCCAGGGAAAGCACTTTATATATATATATATAGGTGTACGTATGTGTATACATATGTTTATACATGTTTGTGCACACACACGACGAGACACGTAGCAGTATTCGTAGACGTATGCCGGGCATCGTCCACTTCAGAGGACGAATAAATATACGTTCACTACTCCCGTACGCTGACGCCCTACGGAGGAAAGTGTATGGTCGACTTGCTGCATCACTGGGACCTGCCTGGGTGTACATATATATATATATATATATGTATATACACCCATAAACTCTAGCATCCCCAGCAGGAATTTTCTGCAGGTGTCAATCAGCAACGTCAAACCATCCTTTCGTGGGCCGCGCACTGGCGCGCTGCGGAGCAGGTGGCCAGTGGGCGCAGCGTCAGAATCTCGGGGCTAAAAGGATGAAGTCACCAAGAGGCCTTGCACAGTGCGGTAAACTTACTGTTTTTTCTGCAGCCTATCAGGTTACTAATGCACTTTGTCGAAGTTCCTGTTCTGCAGGCAGTCACCACAAGAAGCATCCTGCCAGTGTATTTCTTAGTCAACATGTCTCTGCCCTTCACTCTATTTCTCTACGTGTGAGAATATATCCATATGTATATATATATATATGTGCACACACATATGTGTACAGCTATCAACGGACCAGCATTGCGCAGCGCCAAACGTCCACACTAACAGCTGCACTTTTGTGTGTCTGGCTTCTCTCACTCTTTCTCTAATTGTACATTGATGTATATAATGGAGAGTACACACAGGAGGAATACCCGCAACTTTCTGCGCAACATCGTAGTTGCCGACCGTTGCGTGGTGCATCGGCCTTTGACCTGCCGATTTCATTGTTCTCCAGGTACGTCTGCGTCGTTACGTCTCTTCGGACCTGTCAAAGCTTGCACATCTGAATATATATATTCTCTTGACGTCCAACAGAAAATGTGGTCGTTGTCCTTTCATTACCATGATAGAGACAGCGTAGTGAAAGCTGAGAAGGCATGTTTCCAGGCTCAGCTTGGCAATGCGAGGGAGGCGTGGTGTCCACCACATTAATTGCGACATACCTGTGTGTACAAACGTTATCAATGGTAATTATTTATATATATATATAAATACATACATATAGGATAGTCTATAAGTTGAGGGGTGGTTATTGAGCCATGTTTGGGGAGGGTAACTCTGAAAATACTGTGACAGTGTATCTGATGGCCTCTCTACGTTCGCAGGGGACACCCATCTAGCAAATTTGCATTCAATCCTGTGGGCGACCGAGACACTAATGCTAAAGCAAGATAGAGGCACCGCTTATTATAGTCCAACGCGAACGAGCAGCGAAATCGCATTTTCTCTTCCTTGTAGAGTCGACCCGACCGCATTGGAGCGGAAGACACTACAAGTTTTCCGTCGGCAGTGAAAAACGGACGTGTTGCTCTTCTGTGTTTCGGTTGGCTTCGCCGTTAAGTCAGCCACCGAGTGAAGGCGCACGTTGATGCGCTGTGTGCGGCAGGAGGAAGGAACTCTGCTGACTGACACACCCGGGACGTGGTATCGGCAAGAGCTGGAAGCCACACACACCACAGTACTGCGACGAGTTTGCAATAGCCGTCGACTACGTCCGTTACGTGTAGAATGTGCTCGTTTAACAAGTACTAAATGCAGAACAACTTTTTCAACTTGAACAAATTTAGGCTCTTGTGAAGAAATCGAACGGTCGCAACATTTGTCGGTTGCCCACCAGCTGTAGGTCACAGGATTACTCCCCAGATTGCACTATGTCGTGACAGCTTTACGTTTGTGACGCACCGGCGACGTAAGAACGAAGATGCCTCTCCTGAAACAGTTGTCCTACTACGCTGGGATGACAAGGTGTTGTGGACGCTCAACGTATTCACACGTGTGTGAGTTCACAGATTTCCACGTAAGGGCTTGACGACAGTGCTTCTCTCAGACGTTAGGTTAATTCGACTTGGTGGAACATTCTCGTTAATCGTGTATTTACATATTTGCCGAAGACCGTGGAACGGCATAATTATCAAGGAAGCACTCTTCAGGTGACACTCGCCACCAGCGGAAACATGGTCTTAAAATGTCATCCGATAGAGTAAGCTGGCCCTACGTTTTCACATTCAACACGTGCACCACGGTGCAGACACGTCCACAACTCTCATGTAATGTCCTCACCCTGGAAACCCGCGCCGGAGTGGCGACAGTTTTACGTTTGTGACGCACCAGTGATGGATGAACGAAGATGCTTGTCCTAGGACAACTGTCCTATTAGGCTGAGGTGGCGAAGTGTTGTGGACGCGCAACGTATTCACACTTGTCTGAGTTCACAAATCGTCATGGAAGGACTTGACGACAGTGCTCGTCTCACACGTTGGGTTCGCCACGCAGTGCATCATTTTTTGATTGTACTAGGTGGAACATTCTTGTAAATAGTATATGTACATATTTGCTGGACACCTTGGAGAGGTACAACGATTTATGAAGCACTTTTCAGGATCATACTTGCTTGCTCATCACCATATTTCTTGTTGCTGTCCACCGTTTGTCTTCACATCCTGTTGCATGAAACACAAGCGACCAACCTAAGCCGGGGGCTGGGCGAGCAACAGCTCTGTGTCTTTTGTCGTAACGATTCAGGCGAGTTAGTCAGTACCACAAACGCTCTAAGGAGGTGGTCGGTTCGATTTTTTCCGTGGGTTTCTTTCCGTTCTAATAATGCGTCAAGCTGTAGCGACAGCTGAAGTTGTTTTCTCGCCGTCAATTGAAGGCGCTTGCATTTAACATGCCCTCTAGGGTGCTCGCTGAGCAGTGGCGTATCTAATGTGGATTTTGTTGCGAAAACCGAAAAAGCTGATCCACCCTCGAACCACCACAACTGCATAGTCGCACAGAAACAGTCACATGTGCGTGGAAGCGCGGAAAAGCAGAAGACCATATATTCGTCTCCGATGTGTATATCAGCTCCCAACCGCAGTCGGAGTCCAGCTGTCCTTTCCCCATACAGTGAACGTTGACGTCTCCCACAAGTGGGGGGATTAGTCAGCTTCAGGGAACCAGAGTGTATAAGGATACGAACCCGACTGCATCAGTTCTTGCAACTCGGTGCTTCTTGCACAGCTCCCGGTGAATCAGCAGTTCCAACGTAGCTGCACACAGAACAGCATTATCACGCGAACCTAATAGATTATGAAGCTGCCCTCGTTTGACGTCTTCAGAGGAATCTAGGAAGTCGTCTCTTTCACGGCCTCAACAGATCTCCGCCTTTATCCGCCACGTACGCTCCGGATTTTTCCTGACAGATGATCGACTGACTCCGTAACAGCTCATGTTTAGTAGATCGTGGCATCAGTTGAAGGATACTAAACACGTTTGATGCGTTGTGATGAAGTATCGCACTCAAATTGTTGTCACAGGTATTCACGACCGTTGAGAAGCGCAATCTGTTCAAAACCTTAGTCGACTGAACAGCGTTTGCACAGTCGCTTGTTCAATAGGATTCTTCTGCCTGCACAACTGGAGGTAGGAATCCACGCTCTGGGGAAAATAATGGTGCACACCGGTGCAGTGCAGCAAAGTAGGTGTCAAAGGCTTTGCCAGAGCTGAAGGTAGCCACGAAGAGGACACTTACACGCATAGAAGCCTTGTTTTTCTTCCTGTCCACCTGATCTACTGTATTTAACTGCTTATGAAGTTGTTCACCCGCGTTTTACAAGCGTGCTTCCAATTTGACACGGGAACGTTCGTTTGATATGCATTCATTATAGTCCACGAGCAGACACACAGGAACACATCTACATAAATATTATGCCACATTTTCTCTTCATTAATCGCGGACACCGCACGTTCTCAAGGAACATCCCTAGAGGAAGCCGCGTCGGGAGGTTCCACAGTATCTGATGCTGCAGAAGTAAATTACTTGGGTCTACACTGCACGACCGGTACGTGTTCATGGCATACTAAAGCTGAAACAAGAAGACCTCTAGTTCTAACGCTTGCTGCATTTGCCGTCGTGGAAGCACCTGCTGAGCTTCACGCCGGCATGCATATATGCGTAGATGTGCAACTGCCGCGGAGGGGTAGAGCTGTTTTGAAGCATTTGCTTTACCGGATAATAAATTCCGCAGCGATGATATGCGGCATATAAAGAGTGGACAAAGCCATCTTGTAAGCCGAACACGCCTGGAATGGTGAACACTAGTTGCATCATTCCGTGCCTCGAAAGCCCGGCCCTTTAGCGGGAAACACGTCCATAGCTGACAGTAGGAGTCCTGATTATATACTCCTTCTTCTCTAACCATCTCACGCTACGGAAAACAAGAGCGAACGTTTCGTGGCATGGGCAAAGTTTGCCTAGCTGAATCACGAACTATAAGCCGTCGGAAGATTTCTGCAGTACGGACCATCTTCAACCCCACTCTGCCTGTCTCCGGAAGGAGTGGACCACTGTGTCTTTCTCTGTTTGACCCACGATCTACGAATTTGAAACGTGTCTGATAGGAAAGCTCTTCCAGGTGCTCACAACTGTTTCACACTGCTGTAGGCATCTACTTGCTTCACAGCTCTTTTTCGAATTGTACACCACTGAGGTGCACTCAAGCATGTGTTAGTATGCACAGCGAACACTACAACTACGTGAAATCAGGAAATCCATCAAAACGAATATTCTGACGTGCTGTAATTGTACAATTCGTCGCTGCCGCTTGTGATCGAATTCTGCGACAAGGGGGGCAACCGCAATCGTGACGTGGCAGATGCTCACCACCCCAACCCGGGAGCATACCCCGTAAGCCGAAGTCACGCCATATCGTGAGCCGTTGCCGGTCCACCGCACTGAGGATACAAGCTTATTATCATTCCTCAGGAAGTTGCAACGCTCCCTGTCTCCTCTGCTGGACCTCGTCCGACTCAGCGGCACAGGGGAGAAGAAATGACATTTACGTTAGTTGTCGTCTAACGAATCGTACGTCTGCACTCATCAATGGTCATGACAGAAAGTTTCTTGCTTACGTGGCAGCCGGCGAAGTCAGGAAGCATGTGAATGGACTCTCTATCTTTCGAGACTTTTAAGGCAACGCGAGTAGGGTCGCTTGTGTTTTTGTCGGACGTTAGGGGGATACATGTCCACTAGAAGAAGGCTGCGTCAAAACAGTGTAAAGCGAGAATAAATGTGGTGTGGCTGCTCAAATGATACGAATTCTGAAACGAGACTACGCAGCAGCGATAGACATCACGCACGTCATTCAGTGCGATCAAAACAATACAACACCAATGACAGATAGAATTTTCCATGCTGTCTTCGTGCCAGAAGCGACTTCTTCTTACAAAAGTCTCTTAAGGAGTACAAATGAGGCAGCACATCGTGTATATATATATATATATAGCAGAGGATGTTGGCGTCGGTGGCCACCCACGGGATGTGGACAGGTATCTCGGTTTAGGCGTTGGTGCAGAATTTCGTTCGTGGATAGCACCCCACATGCAGTTAGTATGTAGTCCCTCCTGTATAAGTGCGTGCTTTTGCCGGCATTCGTACAAGTATAAACATAAATGTGTACACACATATGTATGCCTGTGTGACGGTTTCTGTATTAGTACGTACCTGTGGTGATGTTCTTCCAGACGTGAGTACATATATATGTAGAAAAATATTTATACATGTACCTCTTAACACGTCCACTTGTACGGATGCCTACCCGAGTGCCCCTCGAAAAAAAGAGCAAAATCACCGATAACACGAAGACTGAACAAGAATCGACACACACGTTGTATAAGTGGAAGAGAGAGCGACACGTATTCATCTTCTAGTGGAGATGCCGTGTACCTACAGAGTTAGGCGCAGTCACGCCTTGTCGAGAGTGGCACCTGCATACGTGCAGGTGCTTCTCTTTCAAAACAGCGCGCCGTATCACCCAGCAAGCTAAATGATGCGCACGTGTGAACATCCCATTGAAATTTTATATACATATTCTGCTTCTCATGCAGGCACATACTGCTATCTCTTTGAAAGCACGATGTTCGCTACCAGTGAGTTTTCCTGTACGTTTACAGACTCGCACAAACCCGTCCCGCCTAATAGAGCAGACGCCGCTGTGTTCCTTTTTCTTATTTTGTCATAGCACCGCTACTTTATGTGGTCGTAAATCCGTCGGAAGTTCGCCTCAAACCGGCAGCTCTTGTTGCTGCAGTAGACGCTCCCACTCATATATCTGGAGAGATACCAATGTATCCACGTGAAGATTTCTTCTTGGAAATGGATGAGCGAGATCCACATGTGCTTTAGTATCCTCGTGAAAGGTTTGTTTCAGAAGGACTTAAACCCTTCTTGTCAAAGACAGAGAAAATACATCGATTCAGAGTAAACCGCCCCAGAAAGTGCCCTCAGGATTCACCTGCAAGCCACGGAGAGCAATATAGACATTCCTGTTTACGGTTGAGGAGGTTGACATTATCCTCACGAGAATAATTACTACCGGTTGTTAACGCGCATGTTGACTGTGAAAGAGCACGTCCAACGATCCTTGCGCATTCAAAGGGATAATTAAGATTCCCCCAGAGGACCGTACACACGGGCACGACGTAGGTACACCTTCTTATATTCATAGCTGCACAGAGTGATGGTGATGTACCAAAATGCACATGCACCTTTGTATGCTCAATGGCAGACGCTGCACGCGACAACAGCTAGCTGTTGGCGGAACACCAACATTAAGTTCTGCATGTCCTCCACTTCTTTTTCTCTTAACCATTTCTAGTGTGTCCCGTCTTGATATATTTATGTTTATGCTCGCATCTGAAGGCCTTCAGATCGTTTACACGGATGGGCAGCATTGTTGTCTCAGGAAGTATGTATATATATATATACACGTGTGCTTACGTGCAACTATCATTAATCGGTCGGACCGCTGGAAGATGAAGAGGCGCGTGTTTCTACTCACGCTTCTGCCTCGTCTACTCGGGGGCACTGGTCTCCGCCGTCAGTCGAAGCAGGCCAGCGGAATAATTTGGTGCCTGTTCCATGTCCGTACCGGCGTGCACGCTTTTTTGTATATATCACGTGTTCGTATCTGTATACGGCTGGCTAGCTAACCTTGCGCATATCCTCCGGTTTACTTGCTTACCAGTCCTACGCGCATGCAGTAGTTGCACACGTGCGTACGTATGTACATCTACACACATATGATAAGGACCTGGTGTAGACCTCTCCTGATAACATTCATTTTTAGTCGTGTGTGAATCTATACATATATTTCCACCACTGCAGGCATGCACTTATATGTAAATACCTCATTCACCTGCGTACACAAGCGCACCGGTACATTGAGCACTGTGCATGTCTACACATGTGTGTGTGTGTGTGTGTGTGCTCGCGCATATACACATGTGTGTACAATTTTGTATACAGCAAGTCTACAGAGATTACTTCGTTTTTCGGCACTATGTGCATGCGGCACATCCGATTACGAAACAGGCATAAGTTTTGGATGAGTCTGTGATGTATTCAGTACAAATCTCATTGCACTGTGTTTTGTTTGCATGTAGCACAAACTACTTGACTTGCGGAGTTTTTACCATATCTGACTTTCGGCTTCTCTGCACCACACACTCGAAACAACCCAGGGGCGCACAGCAACTTGGTAAATAGAGGGGCGGTGGTGCTAAGCTCCCTGTGAAGATGCTGCCCCGGCCTATGTGACAGAAGCACCTCTATTCTTACATCTGAGGGCGTCCGCTCCAAAGAGAGTCATGTGTACATTCCGTGTGTACACACGTGGACGTGGTGGCGAAGAAAGCGTATAGTTGCGTGTATGTGTGTGGATACATACAAGTTTATTTACAAGAAGACACTAGGCTCGAACTAGGATGTCAATTCTCATGCGTGCTAAGATTTGCCCGCCTAAGTCCAGTATTGGTGGCGCAAACGTGCGTTGGTGTTTTGTACGGCACGGGTGTCGCTGATGATTTGAATAAAGACATTCTTACGGGTGTGCACCTATACTAGTTCTTTCTACAAGTGTACAGGTTCGGGCAGCCTGTGACTTCCCTGTCCGTCGCACCAGTGAGAAAGGATACACGTTTTACGGATCGACACGTAAAACTTGTTGAGCATTTGGCGCTGAACACGTTTGCACTGGCGTGTTAGTCCTCTGTTCATGTGTAGGCGCACGTACTTTTGACGTGGGTCTCGAGTGAGGTGAGTTAGAGACACAATGAATGGAGGTGTGCGGAACCTACAACAACTATTCTGTTGTATACATACACACACCAGTAATCGAGTGATACAACTAGAGAGGAGAGGGATTCACTGCGACTTAAAACGAGCCTGTCTCGGCCGGGGTGGTGCTGGTGGCGAAAGCGCGCCTCTCCGGGCCATCCAAGTCTGCTTGCCACTTTGCTGGCACCAATCCATACCAGATGCAAAACCTTGTTTTCTTCCTTCACGCACATCTGTTCCTCTTCACACGCTGCGCAGCTTTATTTTCCTCCCGGTTGGAACCCTAGTATTTCACGTGCATGTACTGTTGCACCGCCCTGCTTCATATAAGAAAATATCGTATGCTTGGGACGCATACAGCCGTACTTCTTATTGCTCCTAAGGGGAAAGTTAATACAGAGTTCGGCACTTCATATAGTCCCCAGCAGGGAGGTAATCAAACTATATCGCCTCAAGGTATAGCCAGAGAGAGGAAAACAGAAAGGTGGAGAATCGCGTCGAACTCAACGCTGCAGCTGTTGTCAACTATTTGTGCCGCAATTCTTATCACTCCTGGGATGTCTTTGTGAGGATGGGCTGCTCGTGTTGCCTGGAGCACGTCACACATGCAGAACAACCCCAAAGGCGCAGAATCGATCCTTTGCGCGTCCTTCATTAAATCAAATACACATGGGACCTACTTGCATTCTCTCTGGAAATTATCACAGCCGCCGAGTGTGACGACATAGGAGCAAAGTTTACACAAACCGCTGGGAATAGGCCACACGCCGTTAAACGCGGTGAAAAACCCGTACTGCTGCAGCACAACTTCACCAGCAAAAAACTAGAGGCGGTTGTTCGTAGCAGTGTGCTGCTGCAGCAGGTGCAGCAGCGACGTAGTTCTTCGGAATTCAGAGGGAGCATACACGCTCGCGTTGTGCCGCTGCAGCAAGTCGACGCCGAGTACACGAAACAGGACAATCCAACAACTGACGTTGCAAGGTTGTTTTGCTCAGAAGCCTACGGGATCTCCTTTATGTGCGCACGCGCGCAGACACCGCCAGCTCTTACTAGTACAACACACAAACCGACTCCTTCACTCCCGCACTATATACTCAGGCGTGTGGAGTGCCTGCCACTGAAAAATGTGTCCGGTGCGTCTTTTTCATGTAAGGACGGAAAGAAGGAAGAGTGAAAGACAGGGGAGGGAGACGGGTGGACGGCCAGACACGGCAAGCTGCCCAAGACACTTTCAGACACCTTACACAGAGGGAACCAAGAGGCACCCAAGAGGCAAGCGTAGACAAAGAGGTCTAGGGTTGCACCTTGGTTGCCTCTGTATAGGGTGCCTGAAAGTATCTTGGGGGCTTGCCGTGTCTGGCCGTCTACCCGTTTCCCTCCCCTTTCTTTACGCAGAATTGTGGCGATATTCACGTGCCTAATGCAAGCGCCTGAAGGGTGACGTGCGCCGTCGTGTGGCCTTCTCTCTTGTCGCTCTCGTTGCTACGCCGTCTGCTACCGGTAGCGCTTCTGTTGCTGCGCTTCCCTTTGGGTTCGATAGCTCTGCGGGAAATTTTGCGGCAGCTGCTGCTCCTACTGCACCTGGAAGGGAGACCGCAGCACGGCGCGCAGACGTAGCAGCAGCAGCAGCAGCAGGGTTAAAACCAGCAGCTGCTGGAGCTGGGCGAGGACCAGCTGCGCAACATTGTGTAACGGCAAACCGTCACTCCCTGCATCCAAACGCAAGAAAACCGCGTTTTCGGGCACCCATACGGAGGCGAGACCACATCCGTCCTTCTTTAGGTTTATGTCTCCTGTTTTGTTGCATATCCTGTATGAGTCCAGTGGACGTGCAAAGTTTTCTACTTTTGAAAAATGCCGATTGTACTGTTTCGTTCCTCAGTTTTTCGTCTAATTCTACGTGACATATTTTCCACTTGAAATCCGGGGTATTGTCAACTTTCAGGCTACCAAGTGCCATATTCTTCTGACGGGCTCACTCTTGCGCTTGCAGTTTCTCGCTAGGCCAAATTATTCCTACGCACTGCGTATCTTCGAGTTCTAAGTGCAGTCCGTACGGCTAATGAGGAGCCGCTAGAGGGCGACATCCTGACGAATAAACTGGGGACGTCTTCTACGTACACTGCCGGGTCGAAGCCATGTCTGCTTGGTATTCGGGAAAACTTCATAGTGCCTCAGATTCAACCACGCAGAAACGGAAGAATACAATCGTGTGCCTTCATTGATTATGCGAGATATCCTGAAGAAGCTATCAACCCAGACAGAAACGCTGGATATCACTGGAAGGCACACGCGCGTCGCATGGGTGCGCTGGCAATGCAGTAGTCTCTCGTGACATGGCTGACAGCACTACAGTCTGTACGGTGTCAGTGAGCAAATTAGGATCTTTCTTGCGAAAGACGTGACTGTCGTTCTTCATCCTCTTGATGACTTACAAGGTACACTTCACCTGATGAAAGTTGTAACCCTGACATCACGGCGAATCAGTTTTATCCTTCCGGAAAAGACGAGAGTGTGCGGGACCTTCTTGGGGGATATGCACAGCTCGCACAGAGCCACTGGAGGAATTCACTGTGGTGCTGCGTAGAGCTGAAGTTAGTTCTCTTTGTGACGAGGAATGCAAGCATTGTAGGCGCATATGGTATGAGAGGCAAATGCATTATTTTTTGTGGCTTGCGCGAGAATGCGCAGTAGGCAACTTTCGTCGCGAACATGTGTTCAAGCTACGTCTCCGGAAAAAGTGACGCCCTCCGGCTGCGTGTTAAGAATGCACACTTTTGCAAGACAAGCTGCAACATCAGATTTCAGCCGTGACAAGTGTCGAAGTGTTGTATCGATGAACTAAGCCAATTTTTTTCTAGGGAGAGACCAATTGCCGCGATTTCCTTGCTGACAGAATCTTTTTCAGACGATTGCGTGGATTACGGTGCACACACCTCGGAGAAGCACGCTCGGTAAACAGAAGCGGCTGCGTATGAGCAAGATTCCTTCTCCTGCGTAGAAACCTAGCTACGTTGTCCTACTATCAATATCTCTATTCGGGGTCCCAACATCGGTGCTCATAAGAAGGTTTCCTGTTTTCACTACAGCACAGGTATGCAGTGAATACAATGTACTTTCCCTGTCCCTGCGACCCATAACGCAGGGGTAAAGGCAGAGTAGCGGCATATGCGCACGCATTCTACTCCACTTTTTAGAGAATATAGTTCTACGAAGAAGGCAGCAGAAAGGGAAAATTGTCAGTGGAGAGACGTGGCTGACGCAAGGGAATCAATAAAGCAGTTCAACAAATTATTACCTCTCGAATGTGAACTAACATGATCTCCACGTACGCGGCGAATGAGCGTACCTCAGACACCACAAGATGGCAACGCTTCAACAAAGCATTTGGAGATGCGTGTTCGACGGTCTTCTGCCCCACGCCGCCACTACGAGAAAATAGGCATGTATGATATTGTGGCGAAGCGAAGGTGTGCACGAAGCACACGACGGCGACGTGCTCTGGACCATCGGACCACTCCACCGCACTTGCGCGCCGTGTCTTAGATTCACCTTTCTGCAAAAGATTATAGGGAAATGGACAACTGAAGTAAGTCAGGTTGCGCCAACGGATTCAAAAGCGCACGGAAGTCATATCGTCACAGAAAACGAAAAACTAACACACCGGAGCTGCAGCCGCGGCCTGCCGAAAAGACACTTCTAAAAGCAGTGCTTATAAAAAGTCGCCTATTACAAGAAACGGGACGCCCTCCGTACGCATATTACATGAAATTCACAGGGTGAAGTTTTGTGTCTGTGAGTGGGTCGATGTGCTCAAAAAACGTAACACAGCTCAACGCGTGACTGCCTACCTAAGGTCCTTCACACCGGCGGTGTCGTACGATTGTCGCAGCCCAACAAAGTTTATCCTGAAGCAAGTGGTTTTGATGCTTGTCAGGGCGACGCAGAACTTTTCTGAACAAAGACACTAAGGTGCAGTCGCCGGGCATGCAGGCGCTAATGTTGGGATCATGTTTTAACTATGTGAAGGAACTGGCAGCACTGAGTCGGACGTCCTTCACGAGTGCATTACATCCTATTCACACGGTGAGATGAGTAATAACGCCTTCATTTCATAAACAGCAGCAGCAATCGTGACGCGCGAGCTGCGCGGGACGCAGCCCAGGGCCTGGTACTACTGGAGACGTCCTCGCTCTCAAACGAGATACGCCTTCGCAACGTATTCTCCGTATAGCAGCGGTTGTTGCAATACAGCGACAGCAGAAGCTGCACAAGTTCGTCTTCTCAAGACATGATAGCAGTGAGCAGGTCTACGGACATAAACATCCACAGGTTTCTCCGCCACAGTGTACATAAACTACACTGCTCAGGAGACGGCCATCTGATCACGGCCCTACGTGTCCAGCTTCCTCATTGCAACTTGCGTAGCCTGGAAGAGATTGGCAAGGGTGCTTGTGTTTCCGCTTTCCTCGGTGGACAACGCTGCACAGACACCAAGGGTGGAACCCTGCAAGAACACGCCAGCTATACGTTGTGAACTCGAACGGCTTGGAGCGCAACGCCACGTACGACCACACTGCTATCGCCATATTCAGTGGTCCCGGCACGTATTCGTGGCCCTACATGCGTTGTCACACCTCACAAAGAGGCACACGCACAGCAGAAACTCGTGCGAAACTACGAGCGTGCGAAGAAACAGAATCTCCATCCTTGTCTGCACGCAAATGTATCTCCGCATCCACCCACGCGAATCTGACTTCACATGTCCGTATCGCACCCCCAACATTCAGTGTACGTAGAGCTGTGCAGACGTAGAAGTGGAGGACCAAAATTCTAAGTTCCACCGGGCGCACAGAAACCCTCTGTACACCACAGATGCGTTCCTAACGGACGCACTGAAAGCAAGTGTGACGGGATCTGGAGTCTCCCACGGTGCACCGGGTGATACATTTTCAGAAACAGCTGAAGTTTATTACCGCAACTAACGCGGGTATACATGGAGGTTCACCACGTTTGGTGCTCCTATCCGCTTAGAAAACCGCACCAAAATCTCGTCTTTATCAATCACCACTATGTTTCCACGAAGCATACGGGTCGGAGAAACAGGAATGCTTCTTGAAGGGGATGACACGAAGGCACAAATCCATCCACAAATACGGATAACAAAAGTACAAAGAAGCCAACGAGTGCAGGAAGCAGAAAACGTCCGTAAACTTCACTTCGCAAGATAAGGATTCCATGTAGCTTCGTGCCGCCAGACCATTCTTTCGGGGAACTCGTCTTACCAGGTCGTCTAAAGACGTCTAAATGCGTACTTTCTGTAACTTGTGTTTCGGTGTCCTGCTGTATTTCAGATGCACACAGACAAACGCTGAGTATACTTGAGTGCAAATGTATCCAGTCACTATGCAGAAGACACTTGCGTGTCCTGCACTTGTGCGCACGCTTTCTGGTATTTTTCGACATCGACGCTCTCGAGTAGTTCTAATGAGAGGCGCTTGTATGACTGATGTTAAAGTCGTTGGGATTCTTTCGAGAGAAACAAGCGTGAATGCCTTGTATAGGGATGAAGTGAATTGTACTTGTCCTGCTACACACACCTACTCGGTTTACACACGCAGATGTCGCTGGGAGGAGTGGGAGGAAGTCTTCTGTAGCGTAGGGAGACCAGGTGAACAAATTATCGTAGCTAATTATATGCTTTCGAAGGCGGAGCAGATGGTTCGTGCGCAGCTGTGCTAGCATTAGTGAACTCACTTCCACACTACGGTGCACAGGTTACTGGGATACACGAAAATTCAGATGCGCGTTCATATGCGAAGTTCCAAAATGAGGAAGAACGATCTCCGCTGACGCACTAGCACATCCGTGCCTAAGGTTTCGAGTGTGCACAGGTAATTGCACATCTATGTACACGATAGTGTAATGCAGCATGTATATGTGGACACTGTATTAAACGTAGACGGTTTGACAGGCACCTGAATTGCGAATGTAGGAATGATTACGGAAATGCTTGAACGATGTTACCCTGCGGCGCGCCCGTGGCAGAAAAGAAGGAATCTGTCCATTTCCGCGTCCTGCCTCTCTTATATTATCTGCCGTAGACCGCTTGCTGTTTCGGCCGTCCTTGCGGAGAAGAAAGGATGAGAAGATTTAAGTTTTCTCCGGCTTGTCTAACAGTAAGGGCAGATGATCACTGCACTTCCGTGAGGTTGCCCCCCAAACTTCCACGCAAGGATAAGGATGCGTGCCATCTTGACACGACGGTGCGTGTACACCGCGGGACACGAGTGAGCCAGCTCTGCGTGTAATCGGGTGTATCACGAAGAATGATTTCTGGCGAAAACAAACGGGCGTGCCGTGGGTGGATAGCCGTAACGGGTCCTTGCAGGTTGAATTTTGGGTCGAAACTGGGGGCAGGATCGCACGGTTTTGGGGGACCTTGTGGTTTGTCAAACCGACGAAAGGGCAACAAAGCATTATTACCTGTCACTGCTCGTGCAATGCTGTGTACTTTGTTCCAAGCACGAGGACACCTTGTGGGGGGTTGTCCTTGCAGATAGACACTTCGTAGAGCGCACAGCTTGCGGCGCCGTTCGACGTGCAGATGTTAGGCTATTAACGTTGCGTACGATGCCATGTTGGGAGCTAGCACCACGCTGATTACTTCAAAGGGAAGATTCGGCCTAGTACTAGCAGTCAGGAACGCGCCACGAGCAATGCGGCGGTCCTTGTTCCAGCCTCGTTTTAGCAGAGAAACTGTGGCACGTTGATCCACATGAGTGTACCACCGTAGACTCAATCAACGGAGCCCCGAGCACCCGCTCGACGGCACGCGCAGCATCCGCACATCAGAGCAGCGGTACCTGCCCGGCGCCCGGTGTGGAAAACCAGAGAGCGGAACACTCCTGTATTCCGTTCCTTGGTGTTTGCTACGCCTTCATATGTCGGTGAGCTTTTTGTCACAGAATGTTGGGATATGCAGGACAAATTAGAAGTGGGATTCCCTGTAAGCGCCGCTGTGCTTTTAATTTTCTACAGGAGGTTACACTCAAGCCACTCTTGCCGGCTTCTTCGGGCCCACCAGCTAGCCAAGTAGATGTGCTGGTTGCCCTCCACCATTTCTGTGGTGGGTCTCTCGGTAAGAAGCCAGTCACCTGGTATTGCTGTCGCGCGTACGTGGCGTGTGATGGTGTGGTCTTACGAGTCTTGACATTGTACATTGAAGTGACTACCTGTATTAGGCCAAGCTTCCCCCAATATGGTGGAACCTGTGCTTCCCCGAGCGTCAGCTGCCATACACGCGGCAGTGTACGCTGCTCGGAGGCGAGGGCTGGGCACGGAGCCTGCAAGCAGCAAAACGAAGCAGAAAAATGAGGTGGGAAACGGAAATTTTGTATGCTCGCCCTTGTCTATACTTCTGGTCTTCGCTGTAGCAATGCGGGGCGCCCGTGGACGAACCTTCGAAGAGATGGAACGTCTTCTACCTCTGCGTGAGCTGCCGGCACTACTTCGCCTCACCACATACAGCAATAGAGAAAGTAGCAGTGGCAGGGAGGAACTCTCTGGTGATACCGAAGTTGAATCTGAAGAGGACATAAGCAAGTCGATGAGGACTGAGCTCGACGTTGTCAGTCGCATGTACGTGGACGGCCGCCTCGCGTCAAACATCTACTTCCGATCCTTCAAAGAGGCCTTGTTGCGAGAATGCAGCAGTGGCGAGGAGCAGAAGGAGCAGCTGCCGGTTCAGTTAATTGACTGCAAGAAAGCAGAAGAAACTGCGAGGGACATCAACGCATTTGTACGCGACGCCACAAGGGGACACATAACTGACTTGGTATCTGCTGATCTAATAACCCCGTGGACTCGACTTCTGCTGGTCAGCGCCGCCTTCTTTAGAGGTCCCTGGCGCAAGCCGTTCCACGAATATGAAACAGAAAAGGCCACCTTTTATGCCCTTGAGTATTCGGATGAAGATATTTTTTTGGAGCACGAAGCACACGAAGGCGAAGATGATCTAGCAGAGAAGTCTGAAGAAAAGCGCAGCGATCAATCACACGCATCCGCCCAGGGACGCGAGCCCCGCCTTGTCGCACAGAATGTTGACATGATGCACGTCTTGCTAGAATCGCCGGCTGAGCTGTACCTTAGAGTTGACAAGGCAGTGACGGCTGTCGGTCTCCCTTACGCTAACGAGAAATACGTGATGTACGTGGTGCAACCCAACGACCCGAGAAATTTGGAAAGGCTCATGCGATTTAAATCTGAGAAATCCCAGACAGAGAGTAAGATTCAGATTGAACCAGCCAGGCACTTTGTTCACAAAGGAAGGAGATATTTTGACGAAGCAGAAGTTCGTGAAATAGCGCTCCTGTTGTGAACAATGGGGAATACAAAGATTGGAGTATGTGGATGGAACTCAAGAAGAGCTATCGTGTCTACCACGGGAGGGTAGTGGAACGGCATGCAGTGTTTGTGCGCGGGCATGCCAATAGCAGTCGGTCGACGTGGATTTTCCATGCTTAGTGTACGACAGGGAAGCAGAGAAGTGGCGGGGGTGCTCGTGTGGTGGGCACAGAACCGAGGCGACGCAGCAGTTTTTAGGCTTTGCCACTATTCTTTACAGGGAGGCCCCTCCGGCCGATATTACGTGCACGCGCACTGAGAGCTTATGCATGGTGCAGACACGAGCGGAGCCCAGTCACTTTGGACGCATTCTGCTTGCTTAGAATGGCCTCCTACCGACAATGTACGCGGTATCCTACTGCACACGTACGTATCTAATTTTCATCGTCCTCTTGTGTGAGGCGAATTAAAGCTCCTTTCTTGTACGTACACATGTGGCCTTCCTTTTCCAGTCAGTTTCTATTTTAAGAAAAACCTAGCGGTTGACCCACGTAAGTGTACAAATTCGTGTGTGTATGTGTGTCTACGGTGCGTCAGTCATTTGATTCTTCTAAGTGATTCTTAAACGGTGCCCCTTTTGCCGGTGTGCCGAGACAACTGTAAGCGCGTGAGATATTCGTTCCTCTGCTATGCTGAATATGTCTATCGTACACATTAGAAATTATTCCGGTTAATCTCACCCTGCGGTGCCCCCTATTCCTCTCAGCTTGCGACTGTATTAGTGAAGTTTCCGGCTTCTCCGGAACCCATCCGCAACTCTATACGAGTCGTCACTCGACAACACGCATACGTTATTCCGCGTTATTTCTTGTCATACCTTACTCTCTTCGGTTGGCTCTAAGGACCTTTTCTGAATATTGTTGGCCTTTATCTTCAGGATTTCCGACTCTTGAAGACGTAGTGCGTTCTATGCGTGAAAGCCGAGGAGAGTCGCAGGACGTAGAAGCATACCTGTCTCTTCCCAAATTTGCACTAAAAGCCGCAGACAACTACCTAGATCTGATTCCAGTTTTCCGCCGTCTGCTGCAGATCCAGGCCCCTTTCGACCGTAAAGTTGCGGACTTCAGTGGGATTAGTGGAGACCATACGTTGTTGATGTCGGCCTTCGTTCACCAAGCAGACATAGAAGTTGACGAAAAAGGCACGGTTGCAACTGCAGCCACTATGGCGGCGTTCGCGCTGAAGATGGCCTTCATTCCCAAAAAAAGGGTAAACATCCTCATCAACAAACCTTTTGCATTTCAAATAAGATACCATCCCACCGAGGAGCCTAGTGCACACGGAGGGGGGACATCAAGCAAAGAAGGCACCAATACAACAGACGCGCCAGAGCTCGGAGACTACGTTTTGTTCACAGGATGCGTTACAGACGTCCTAGCGGCGCAACAGTAAAGAGGCGAGCAGTAAATTGTAGCACCAAAGGCGTCAGAGAATCGTTGCGATTTTGGAAAAAATATGAGCACATGATTACCCATTACAGGCGAGAAGGCAATGGGTGTGACGGAGCAAGACAAGGAAAGCACTAAGGAAAACACAAGCGTATGAAGGTGTAGGCAGGTCAATAACAAAGAAACGATGGAATGTGGTGCAGCTTGGCATCAACCAAACATGAAAATATCATCCTTCGAAATGCTTATATGAAACGTGTGTACGTATACAAGTACACATACATACATATATGTATATATATATATATACACTCAGAAGTGTATGGTGATGAGTACTGGAGAGCTGGAAGTGGACACGTACAAACACATATGGCGGAAATCGTCAAGTTTTAAAAGGGCGGTTGATTCGTTTACGCGGTCAGCTGAACACTGCGACCTGAAATTCAATTCCTACGAGACTACGTTTTGTGCAATAGTAAACAGTAGAGGAAACTCGGATGTGCCAACAGAAGGTGGATGTATTAATGTGACGTATGCATATGTATACTCGTCCACGTATGTACACACAAACGAGCTCACATTTCGCTACAGCATATCTTGATAGCTGGAATTTTGTACTGTAGCGGAAGAGGCACACATTTGCCGGCCACGGACACGAATCAAATGTGTCTATAGCATACTTAAACTGCATGTATGCAAGTCAACATACGAGTCCCCAGGCACGTGTGCAGAACGTATGACGTCTACTTCAGACGGTGCACATTTCCGCGGAGGGTGGCAGATATGTACGTAAGATTGTCGCATGCCGGTATCATAGTTAGATGCTTAAATTTTAGTGCTGCACCGTCAGTCAATTTTATCACGTGTGCGCGGCGGGGAGGATGGAAGCACATTCACGCATGTGTGAGCGGAACTTCCCCTGCCCGTCTACCCACGTCCTGTGCGATTTGCACACATTTGTCTTCGTGGATACGCTTAAAAAAAACAAGCAAACAATGACGCGTACAACTGGACCGTCATGCGAGGCAGAGGACTGCACATGTCTAAACATATATATATATACACACTGTGAAAGAGGAGGCCGCGAAGAGGCCTGATACAGTGCAATAAGACCCACCGACTTTCCTGCCACCTATCCTGCAACTAAAACAATTTGTCGATACTCCTTTTATGCACTCAGTCCACAGAAAAGACTTCCTGCCAATATATTTGTGAGTCAGCACATCTCTCTCTGTGTACATATACATATATACATATATGTAATACACACACATACAATATATACGTGTATGAGTGGAGCTGCATGGCGCAGCGCAAAAACGTGCACACGTGTAGCTCTCTGTGTGTCTTCTTCAGTCGCTGTATGATTATATATATACATGTAGTAGAGGAGTACATATAGTGGGGATCTGCGCGGAGCCTGTCCAACATCGTAGTTGCCGCCCGCTGCCTACTGCACCCGCCGTTGACTTCTTGTATTCGTTGTTCTCCAGAGAGGCACATGCCGCTGCGGAGCTGTGTATCAAATCCGGCAGAGCCTGCATTCATCCCTCCGCACATTTTCGTGAGGGGCTTCGTACGGTACAATCAGTAGTCGTTCTCCCGTAACTCCATTCGAAGAAGCGCCTTCTCGTGATGAGTGTGGAAAGGGGCTTCAAGTCTCAGCTTGAAGGCGCGATTGGGGCCCAATACCCAACACGAGAACTGCGACACATGTATGGGTACACATGTATGTTCACGTGCGGAAGCTATTGCAGTTAGGAGAAGGGCACTGCGTTTTCAGTCCTGCGGGCGACAGGAAATTTAATATAATTGATTACAACAGCACATATATGAAACAGAAGCACCATTTACTATAATCCGATATGAACGAGCAGTGAAACCGCGTGTTATTTGTGTTTGGGAATCAACCCGACAGCGTTAGACCGCGAGACTTTGCAGTTGGTCCGTTGTGAGGAATATAACACGAGTCCAATATTGCTTAAGAAAAAACCACCTACGCTTGCCGCATATCAACGCCCAGTGTATGTACACGTTTTATGTACTACTATATTTATCACATCTATGATTCATCGCGATCTGTACACTATTAGCTGCAAAAGTATTACACATATTAAATGTGTCGGAGGATACACAGTATAGTGCGGCACTACCACCTACGACGTATACTCTCTTGCTCTGGTTCTGAAGCAGTACCACCTGACGCAAATAGCACGGGACGCTGGGGTTAGCGTTTTTCTGTGGCAGAACGGGGAGCAGGATCGGGAGCTGTGAGGGAGTGTACCGTAGGCACACTGAAATATACAGGTACATGTACGTAAGCACTCTGCATCGCCGGGAAACAGTACGTGCCAGATCGCTGCGTGTGAATTCAAAGGAACGCTGCGTGCGTACCTACGGCGTGGAGGGTACGTGGAGATGCCGCGGCCCCGCCTGCGGCTGTGCCACCACATAAACAGGCGGCTACAGTCAGCTCCGTAAAAGATACGGAGGACGTGCACACGCGCTGGCACGTCAATTTCTGGATAGTCTGTTGTATTGTCTATGTACGCTTTGACGCAGAAGGTTCACTTCACCGGAATACCAATCCTTCTCTCTGCGCATGCAGCAGCTGGTACAGATTCGACCTACGCCAACTGCGGGTATCTCTGCAGTTTCGAATAGGCTTAACCAGAGGCTGCCACAAGAGAAGCTGCTCGCGCGCTTCTCTTCAGGACTGGCTTTACCCCCAAAAAGGGGGCTTCGAGAAGATAACGGTTTCCGGAGCTCCCGAAGTAGAAGCGGTGCTGGAGGGAGTTGCATGGAAAAAAGAGAAACAGCACCTTTTCTCTTTTGTGCCATGCTTCCTGTGTTCAACTTAAGGAAACCTACAAATTTTAATGTTCTGAGCAGATTCTTAGTCAATTTTTAGAGCCGTGTAGCTCCAGGACGCGCTTTGTCTAGCGTGCTCTCACGGACGTCTACCACGTGCGGCACTGCGTTTCGCACGGGTAGGGACGCAGTCTCCACCAGCAGGCAGTAATAGATGGAGAGAATGGGCCTTAAAAAGCTGTTCAACAATTTTTTAAATCCCGTAGGCGAATCTATCGCAAACGGTGATAGATCTCAGTTGGCGGTCTCAACCGGTGGAGCGATCTTCGCCGTTGACTCAGTACCTTCAACGAAACATTCCTGTCGTCGACTGGTACCTTGTCAACATTTTACTCTTCTGTCGCCGAAGGCTTGATTTGCGCCGGAAAAAGTGCATAACCGGGCGGGGTAACAGTGCAAATATCTTCATGACGACGTGTCTACCCATTTGGCTCTTTTTTTCACTGCACAGCTGAGGCGATGCGTCACGGCCGCCACCAACGACGCTGCAAAGAGGAACTGCATCTAATAAGGCGATAGAGCTATCGTGGAACTAACTGCATTGTAGAGGTGAGTATATGTATATCCATAGAAGTCGTAGGACTACATAGTCGGCCAATAAAACTTACGTTTGTCTGGGCCGCGACAGTGCCCCTCCACTAGTTCAATCTTCATATTGAGAGTTCGCAGCGATTTCCTTTCAAGCGGACTCGACTGCGGGATCTCGTGTGCGCTGCATTTTTGTTATCCCTGAGCCTATCCTCATAGAAGGAGGAAGTCGACAAGTCTGTCTACACGAAAGATTCCAACAAAATCAATGTCACGCTGGGGAAACTGTTGCTCATCTGGCAAGTCCACCCGACCCCCGCCAGCCGGCGGCTCTCAGTAGTTGCATACACGTTACACATGAATGTGTCTGCGTCCCCGTGGGTGTGTCTGCTCGGGGATATGTCTACGCACAGACGGACCTCACGTAGGAAGCGGATGTTTTTTCTCCAGTGTATAGCCCTTCGTCTCTCAGTTGTAAGGATGTTTTAGTGTATATCTGTATGTGTATCTATGAATCCGTACATATTTAGGTGGATTCCGCAGGGGAAAGGACAGAGAGATATGTATGCGACTCAGACAGGGCGCATGTGTGTCTGTTCACCGCCTTGCATAAGTGTGTTTTTGTAGCTGACGGAAACGTTTTGCACTTCGTTTGCGGTGAGTATCCGGGTCTTTTCAAAGTAGCGGACGCAAAAACGTAGAATTGGAGCGGCAGGATTAACAGCAGGAGGTGCGGCAGCAGCCTTAAGCAACACCACCGGCCGCAGCAGCGACAACGGCACGAACCGCACCGGGATCAGCAGCATCCGTAGCAGAGGCCACATTAGCAAGACGTGCTAAACAACGACCGTAGCAGCAGGAGCGGCGGCAGAGGCACCAAGAGCCTCAGAACCACTGCAGAGGTGCTCGTGCTCCGGCTGCAACTGGAGCAGCCGCAAGATGTCTGCTGCGGAAGCGAGGGAAGCTTGCGGCGGCTGCAGGAGTAGCAGTAGCAGCAGCCAGAGAAACAGCAGCTCAACCAGCAGCGGGCGGAGGCACAGGCAGTGGAGGAGCCGGTATCCTGACGATGATTCGAAGAACAGCAGCAGCGGCGACTGCGGCTCCGCTGGGGACCGCCCCGTCCACGCGGATGATCGCAGCAGCCACAGGAGGGGCACCAGCAGCAGCAGGGGCAACAGCAGCATCAGGGAGAACACCAGCAGCAGGGGCAACAGCAGCAGTAGGGGCAACAGCAGGACTCCCGAAGGCACCAGAGGAGGAGGGAGCGGCACCACCAGACAAGTCACTGCCAGCAGGGAATATACGAGCAGCAACGACTCGGATAGCAGCAGCCACGACGTGGTAGACGACAGCAGCGGAGAGCGGAAGAACAGCGGGGACGGGGCGACGACTCGGTCGTGTGGCGGCTGTGCGACGTGCAGCAGCGATGCTGCTGAGAATCGTCGGCTGCAGAAGGTTGTAGACAAACCTGTTCTAGATGGCGTAGCGTTGCTGCCTATAGAAGAGTTTTTATCTCTTTCCTCGTGCGTGTCTGCTGCTTCCTTACCATCGTCTTCTTTTCTCGCCGACGGGTCACGTCCGGTGCCTCTTCCTCTTCCTTATTCTGCACATCCTTCGGGCTCTTCCGCGTCTTCGCCCTCTCCACCCGTCGTCTCTTCTTCTTCCATCGCAGCTCTTCCCTCGCCTGCTGCTTCTCCTGCTTCCATCGCTCCTGCTTCTGCTGCTGCCCATTCGGCTGGTGCGGCTGCTTTGTCTGCTGCTGCTACTGACTCTGTGACAGCGGCTTCTCTTCGCTCGATTCTCGCTGCCTCTTCAGCTGCTGCTACTCCGTCTTGTGTCACTGCGGCTCCAGCTGCAGCAGCTGACTTCTTTTCTTCTACTGCCCCCACTTCAGCTGCTGCTGCCTCACCAGGGGGTGCAGTTCCCTTCTCCGCGTCTGCTGCGGCGTCATCAGTAGCTGCCGCGTCTCCCGTGTGTCCCTTCGTTCCTGCTGCGGCTGCCTCTTCTTCCTCTTCGTCTTCAACTTCTTGTTCATCTGCTGCTCTTGAAGAGACCCGGTTTGTCGCCGTGGGAGCTGGTGTCGTCCGCGATGCCTTTCTCCTCGAGAACGTTTTTAGCGAGAAGGAGTGCGCTTGGCTCTGGAACAGAACGGAAGAAAACGCCGGCTACACGTACTGGGACACCACAGGCACTGCGGCTGCTTCCTATCGCAGTGCGTTCACGGTGGAAATGCGGCATCCCCTTCTTGCTGCTGTTATTTGGGTAGGCGCTGCTGCTGTTCCTTCCTTTTTCACAGGGGATGGTAGAACGCAGAACCTTGTCGTTACTGTACTAGAAGCTGCCTGGGCCACAGGCCTCCTGCAGCCGCCGGCGGCTGGAGCGAAGGAAGCAGCAGCGCAGGAGAGAGGGACCCTACATGACTCAAGGAGAGGACGCGACTGCCACTGCTGCTGCTGCTCCCGCTCTTGTGACTTGCGCCTTCTCTTCTTGCCGTACCGCTGCCGCTGTTACGTGCGTCGCGTCTCCTTGTCAAGATGCTCGGGGTGCTGGTGTTGCTGGTGCTGCACTCTACCGCCTCGCCAACACAGGTAGCAGCACCTCAGCGCCCCGCCCCCACACGCTATCCCCTGCCCCGCAGCAGAAGCGGCAGACGCTTCCTGCTGCTCACTCACGACGACCCAGTCTACCCCTCGCGCATTTTTTGCTATACTAAGGCACGGCAAGCACACAGACATATACACGCACGCACCGAAGGAGGGATACACGTGTGTACGTGTACGTATTATATGTGCGTATACATGTAGGCGTGGCGAATCAGTACGTTTTTAGGTGCTAGACGCAGAGACGTTTGTGGTAGGGAAAAGGTGTGCGTCCGAGGGTGCCGACTTTGCCTTTCTCGTTTGTTACCGCTGGTGCCGGCGACACTCGCGTTGCTGCGGGGACTGGCGATACACTGCGGCTGCTGCTGCTGCTGGCGATACGCTGCGGCTGCTGCTGCTGCTGGTGCTGGCGACACTCTGCGGCTGCTGCTGCTGTTGCTGCGGGGACTGGCGATACACTGCGACTGCTGCTGCTGCTGGCGACACGCTGTGGCTGCTGGTGCTGCTGGCATTGGCGACACTCTGCGACTGCTCCTTCGGTTTTGGATTGCCCAGAATACTCTGCGGTAGTTGCTGCTGTTGGCGATGCTCTGCGGCTGCTGCGGGTACGCATGCGTCACTGGTGCAGGACCGAGTGAAGAGGCATGTGGTGCAGACGCTCAGAATCGATGAGGAGGATGAGGCACGAGCTGAACGCGATCTTCTCGGGGAGTGGATCGCCTGTGGCATCAACTCGACCTTGCTCTTCGCCAGGTATTCCTTTCCTGCAAGAAGTAGTTTTGTACCCGGACATGAGAGCATACGTATTGTCCTTCGTACGACGTGTGCACGTGTGTAAGTACATGCTGGTGACTGCGGATGGGGCCAACTCTGTACGCAGACATGCGTGTGTATGTTTAGAATATATGTGTATTTAGCAGATGCGGAGAAATACAGCGTGGAAACACAACGGAAATATATACAGATACGTGTGCGTCGTGGTGCGTGAGGAGATGTACACAGGAACTTCCGTTCATGTTCGTGGCCTATTTACTGTGCAGCATGCAGTTTTGTCCACTTATTCTTTCACCGTACGCCCGTGGATACATATGCATATACGTAGGTGTGTCTGTTCGGCAGTCTCTTCTGTATGTATGTATGTGTGTAAGGCACTGTGTTTTGTGTTTTTGTACTCGAATCGTGTGCGTTTCTCTTCATACCCTATTTCACTCTGTCTGCCTTCTGTTTCTCTAATGTCTGTCTCTCGGTGTTCCTTACGTTTCTCTAGCATATTTGTCTTCCTCATCATATACGTATATATGTGGATGCGTCTCTGTATATACCAAGGATCAATGACGCGAAGAGACACGCGAGAAGAACAGGGCGGCCGTTCATTTGTGGAACTCAGTTGTTTTCTCACAGCTGCAGAAGCGCGTGCACCGACGCGTTTACACGCACAGCACAAATCCGCTGGTAGAGAATTCTGCTGTCTGCATGTCTACTGAAGAAGCAGATGCTGATATTTCTGTGTGTGTGCGTCGGCTCATAGGCCCGCGTGCACTTGTAGATATCTTTTCCGCCTCCAAGCCGCACCCGCAGCTGGTGCGTGGAGGAGGAGGAAATCTGCGTAGCATCTTTGTCGTAAGGCGAATACACGGGGGCGTCGCACACACA
This sequence comes from Sarcocystis neurona, assembly GCA_000727475.1. Classification (NCBI taxonomy): domain Eukaryota; phylum Apicomplexa; class Conoidasida; order Eucoccidiorida; family Sarcocystidae; genus Sarcocystis; species Sarcocystis neurona. The sequence continues at coordinate 4,122,810 of KL647295.1, read as the reverse complement.
GAAGGACCAGAGAGCTGGCAGTCGTGTAGCAGCTGCTGCTGCACGTATGGCGCCGTCGCGTAGCCCTTTTCCACGCGTGAGTGTGTCTGTGTGTGTGCGCACGTATTTACTATTGCCGTCTGTGTGCCTGCATCTCTCTGCACGCTGGCATGTGTGTCTCTGTAGCTGCACGTGTCTGTAGACAGTTTATAGGCCCGTCTACCTGTAGAAATCTGCAGGACTGTTGCTCATCTCCACAGATAGGGTCAGTCTGTATATACATACGGACATACGGCTTCTATCCTAGCCATCGGTTTGTGTGTGTATGCGTGTGCGTTTGTAGTACATCTGCATGCGTATACGTACCTCTCTATGTCTCTACACCTGTATGTATTCTCTCTCTCTCTATATATATATATATATACATATGTGTATGGATGGAGAGGCGTACGTACATCTGAATATACGTTTATTTTCGTAGAGGTACGGATAAGTGCCCACACACAAATAATCTGTATACATAAACGTGTACACCGATGCAGGTCCCTATAGATGTGTACATATATAAATTCAAGTACCTACGTGAATCTATGAATTCATATATATATGCATAGAGGGCGACGCATGGCACTGGCTTGCAGGTATACGAACGGAGGTCATTTCAGCCCTCACACAGATGGCTGCACGGCTGTGGACTTCAACACGCGCAGCTTCTGGCCTGCGCTCCTCTACTTGAACGCCGTGACGGGTGAGAAGAAAAAGAAGACTGGTGAACAAGCAACTTCTGCGCATCTTCCTCGCGACAAAGCAGAACGTTTCATGTGAAGACGCGGGCGGCTCTCTCCCGACTGGGGGCAGTGGCGCAGAAGTGACGTGTTACGTCCACCAGATAGCGTGCGCAGACGTGTTCCGTATAGTGTGTCTGCGTATCAGCTATGAAGAGCTTGTATATTTCTGCTTCTGCAAACACTCTACAGACGTTATACGTCTACGGCTCCGAGGTTTCCCTCTCCTTCCGCGGCCAAAACATATGTGTCTACATGTGCGACACGTTGACGCCGGGCCGCTGCGTTCGCAGCGCGTCTCGGTGTGTGTCTGGCTGCGAATCCACACATGTCCTTCCACCTGCTGTCGAAGTGTATGTATGTTTCTCTCTCCCCCACAGATCGCCTTCACTTTTTTAGTCCCCATATATGTCTACATTTTTAGGTGGGCCCGTTGTTTGTTAGTACGTGTGTGTGGACGTGCCTGCGCGTAGACACGTCCCTGTGTGAGTGTGGGTGCGACGAAGATAAAAAAGAAGAAAAGAAGGCGCGGGCCGCGATGCCTCACGACGTCAGGAGGAGTCGAGAGGAAGAGTAGACAGTCAGAGAAAACGCGAGACCTGCTCAAACGTATTTTTGCGAAGAAGAAGAAAAGGGCAGGAAGCAAAACGTGTGATGTGGAAGCCCAGAGTGCGAGAAGGGGGCGCTCGCCGTAGGCGCTCGGCGAAGGCCCGTGGGTCGTCCTGGAGTTTATTCCTCGCCTTCCGCACTGCTACTTCTTTGCGGCAGATGGCGAACTGCGTTCTGGCGAATGTTTGCAGATGGCGGCGAGACTGTTATAATCGATGACGCACAGAAGTCTGCACCCATGGCTCGAGATGACGAGGGAAGGTGAAGTCAGCCAGCCGTCCCAGCTGAGGGTCCTTCCGTTACGAATGCAGCCAGCAAAGAGCAGCGCGAAGTTTTCTGAAGTGCTCATTTGCAAGTGCATCTTCTGCATATGAGCAGCTGTCGACGTCTCTCTCTACACACCTGTTTGTCTGGACACGTGTATATATGCAAGTATACGCCTCTGTCTGGGTGCGTGTGTATATACGCATCCATCTGTCGGTGTCTGTGCTCGTGTAGAGACACCGAAATTTGTATGCGTTTATTCGTGTGTATTTACCTGCATGTATGCGTATATTTGTATATTCTACAGAACAATATGTGGAGACGCCGGCCGCAGCACGACGTTACGGTGTGTCATGTCCCTTATGTAATTCTATGTCAATATGTAAAAGTTTGCAAATCTATCTGTGCAAGCACGCGCGGGTCCCCGTACGGCGATTTATTCTCGTGGATAGCTGCATATATATGTGTGTGTGAATCTCTTACGGTGAAGTCACGTGTGTAGTGGGTAAATGAGGTAGACGCCGTATACGTGTTTCCACATGTGTGTACGTGCGGAAATGTCCGTCGTCCCCGCCGTGCATCTACGTATGTGCGAATGATGTTCCCATTCTACACTAGTACGTCTTCCCTCCCCCTTTTACGTATACTTGCGAATCTTCCACTGAAAAATAAATATAAAGTACGCGCACAAAAATAAATATACATGTTGTACACTACCATTTACATGTATAAATGCGGATATGTCTACACGTATACGTATCACATACTATTGTATGCGGACGGGTCGCAATGTGGCGGTGGCGCGTGTGTGGGAGCTGGCTATCTGTCTCGGTTCGTCCGGGTCTGCGTATCTGCCCGTTTGTCCCTATGTGTGACATACATTTGTAGGTGTGTATGTCTACCTTGAGGCCCTCTACCTTGAGGCCCTCCCGCTCCTACGTGCATACATATACGGCATCATAGCCGGGCATAGACATGCTTGTGCTGCTGCAGAAGACGTGTGCAGCGCTTCTTTCTCCGAAGGAGGAAGCGGGCAAAGGAGACAGATGTTGAAGAGAGCATCGTGGCGTCTTCCAGGAAACTGCACTTTTCTGTGCGGCGAGAGCTGTGCGATGTTTTACAGGCACACGGCTCAACCGCAGTGGATCGTTGAAGCAGTGAAGCCTGTGCCAGGGCGCATGCTCTTTTTCTACTACACGCAGGTATGGAAACTCTTTTCTCTCGTTGTCGCGATCTTCCACCCATGGTATGTCCGAGCAGGGGTGCGTACATACCTATGCTTGTACGTATGTGGATGGCTGCTACAGTTCACACCACGTGTCGAGAGATATACATCTGCACACGTTTTCCCAGTAAAGACGTTTCTAGGGTCCGCACCTTTTATTGACCACACGCAGGTGCCTGAAAATCTTTTCATCCACGACTGCGAAAAAGTGGATGTCTTCTGCCTTTCCTGCATTATTGCGCCAATGTGTGTGTGTATGTGTGTGTGTGTGTGTGTTTGTGTATGCTTATGTGTGTTCGTCTTTATTTATGATGTATGCATACATGTAAAAAGATAGATAGATATCTAGATACACATGTGTATTTATGCCGTACTTCTGTGTTCTCCGTGGTCGATTGGTGTTCGTACAGCATGTAGGCGCAAGAGGATCTGCCCGCCCGTGCCAAATCTTGCCTACAGCGCTCCATTCCTACTGAGGCGCACGAGTATCTATACATATATGCGCACGTGTACGTCTCTACCCAGGAAAGAGACAGTGAGCGACCTTAGCAGCAGTTCCACTTGAATTCAAACTTCAGCTGTGAAGTCGTCAGTCACTTGCACATCTTCTCTACACAGCAGTGCCCATATAGATGTGTACATATATATGTGTATATGTAGAGAGAGAGAAAGCGAGGGATGCGTGTATGCCGTGACGCACGTCTATGGCAGGTCATTTATCCGGGTGTATGTGTTTGTGTGTGTGTGTATGTGTGTGTGTGTGGTCCATTCATTTGCGCGTTGGTACTTTGGAAGTCAATATACCTGCCAGTTGTTGATTTTGTCGCTGTCACGCAGCTGCACGAAAGCAGGGGCGTCGGTCCAGGAGCTGTCAAATACATCATTCGAACGGATGTGGTGTACACTCGGAAGGTGAGTGCGGCTAGCAATGGCCACGAAAAACTTTATGCGTTCGCGTTCCTACATTCCTTCCTTATTGCTACTGTTTTTAGTAGAGTAAAAACAAAGGTATGCACGTGTCAGTGCACATATACGGAAACACGTAAACCTACACACCTATATGGATTCGTTCATGGGGAGATGCGGCAGCGCATGTGTCAGTTTGTACGTATACACACTCGAGAGTCTTTTGTGCGTAGCAGCCGATCAATCTGCGCGTGCTTGATCAGAGAGAAACAGGAGAATCTGCGAGAAGGGAGCCGGCTGTCTCAGATCAAGCAAGCGGCAGATTTCTCTGTGCAACACGTTTTCTGCAAAGACATCACCCACCTCTGCAGACCAGCCTTGTCAGTCTCTATACCGCAGCACGCTGGCCAGGGAGCTGAAATTCAGTTCATTTCTTGTCTGCCGCATATCCGCTTCCCGTAGAGGACGGCGTGAGATGCGTTCGAGGATTTTTTGTTGTCGTGGTTCGCCATGCAGGTTTTTCTCTACTGTGGTGCGGCTTTGTGTAGAACGGAGACTTTTTCTTCCGCCCCTCCAGGTCATACGTGCGCAACGCCTGCTAGAAACACACCCAGTATACGTTCACCGTACAGACCTTGTATATGTATGTAAGGGCAAAACGAGAGACGCACAACAACGTCGAGTCTTTGAGTACAAATTCGGGCCGCCATACCTGTTTCGAAGATTACGTCCCTACAGTTGGTTGTCGACTCGTGGTTCGTCGGTTTATCTGCGTGTATACTTCTCTCTGTTGAAGCGTCGTACACAGGTTCGTACTTTTGTTGCGCGACGTCTGTGCATCTCTGTGTAGCTGCGTATGTGGAAGTCTGCATCGCGGAAAAGAGTCGCGTTTTTTGAAGAACGGACACACACGCCAACGTGTTGATGAAGGTGTACATCTCAGTTATTGTGTGGGTCTGCGCATCTGCGTGACCAAGTTCTTTCATGTGGTACCCGAGGAACGACGCTGCTGCGGTGGATTTGTGTCGCAGCTGCCGTTGCTGACGGGTCCCGCAGACAAAGAAGCCTTCACACTTTGGCAAAAAGCCCAACTGCTTGCAGAGGAAGGCATGACCGAGGAAGCTGTTTCTCTGTTCAGAAGAAGCGTCAAAATGTCTCCTGCGTTAGCGGAGGTGTACGGAATGTAAATATAGCCAGTAATCATCCCACGTGTTCGTTCTTACAAGGAAGGACGTTAGCGTCTACAGCAGGAATACGTTCGCTTACGCTCATCCAGTGCTTCTCTCCCACCTATGAATACGTATGCGTGTATATATGTATATATGTACATATATGTAGATATATTTGTCTGTCTCTCTCGTATATGTATATATGTGTATCTGCACGTGTGTACAAAAGTGCATATTTTTAAACGTGTGTATCAGAGACATCCAGAAGTGGAAAGGGCATGAGTGGAGGAAGAAGCGAAACGAGTGGAGGCGCAGGTGGCACGCACAGCTGCTCAAGACACATACTGCGCTGCTTCGATATAGTACAGCAGCGACTCGTTCAGTCTATCCGTCCTGGAGCTGTGTTGACCCGCACGTCGTCCACCTAAGTTGACGCTGCTGAAAGTAGCTGTGTGCGCCGTTGCAGCAGTCTAGGTATTCTGCCCTCACGGTATTCGCACACGTAGCGGAACATCCGTGTGCCACCAAGAACAAAACAGGTGAATGCATTCTAGTGTACGGATTATAGACGTGCGCTGCATTGCAGGAGCTTTGTCGTTCTCGAATGACGCGTCATGTTCTGATGTAACGTTGATGACTCTTCACATTTTTGTGTAGTTTACACAATTCCAGCGGAGCGACCGTATGATTATTGCACGTGTCATCACGTGCCGAGGATTTTGACGCTTCGAGCTTTTGCTGCTCCCTCCCAGAAGCCTTGCGTGAGCATCCGCACGGTCTTTGTCTAGTGGAAGTGCCTTCAGTGTCACCTCCCCGTGTACTCTCAGTCTACTCTTAAAAGATTCTGTATTTCCTATCTGCCAGCATCGACGATTTTGTGCGCTTGAGACTCAGACGCAGCGAACAACGTCACACAGCGGTTTCCTTCCTAGGTTTCAGTTCGCGCTGTGTGTGTTTTTCGTGGGCTTAACATTCACAAAGATAGCATTTCTGTTTACATTTTTGCACCGGCCGTACCAAACAAAATTTTGGAAACGTCTTCAGTTAGCTCGATGCACGACCGGGGTTCGTGGCCTAGCGACGATCTATTGGAGTTTCGAGGCTGGGTCTTTGGGGGTCTCCAGCACGTGTTTTCATGTGTGTAGAGCACGTTTTCGCATAGTGGTCCTCCATGCAGCAGCCCCTGTAGTTCCTCGTTACACCCACTTTGCTGCATACGGACAACGGACATGTACCGCCAGGCACTGCGACTTCTCCTCAGCCTGTAAGATCTGTGAACACCCGGCACACGGGTGTTTTGAGGACGTGCTAATTTCGAGACCCTCGAAAGACGACCGCTGTGCGTCACAGTAGCTCTGAATGAAGCCAACTTGAACACCCAGGAATAATTCAGCTTGAGGGTACGTTATGGGAGCGCCAGACCAGCTCACGTATCTGCTCGTTGCACACTCTACGCTGTATACGGACAACAGGCATCTGCCACCACGTACTGCGATGTCTCCTGAGACTCTACACACGTTGACGAAGCCTACCTGTACTCCCTGTATCTCGTAGTTGTATCTGTATGTGGATGCGCGTCCTTCTAGACGTCGTGCGCTAGGGATGCTTGACTGTCGTCCAATGCAGCTGCCCCTCCCAGTCACGACGCATGCTGCAGTGAGACGCTGGTTATAGTCGATGTTGGTTGTGCTTACGAACTGACAATGAAACGTGCTGAATCTTCATGACCGCTGCTATGACACTTGCTTTATGCCCTTCTTACCGGTGTATACGCATAATGCGTGCATACGTTTCACTACGTGGGCTTTGTGTACGTGACCGTTTCCGCGCCATTGTTGAGGCTGTCTGCACCGTGTAACACAATGTCCTGAATACCGCCGAATGGACGTCGGCACAACTCGCAGGCTAGCGTGTGGATGCGACAATGGAAGATTGTTCTATGTGGCCGGGTGCACCACAGATCGGCATCAAAGAGTGAAGTGCTGACATGAAGCATCAGTGTTTTGAGAACGTCACTAGGGGGGCTGCTGCTGCTACTGATATCCCTGTGTGTTCCACATGGACACTTGAGAAAATGGAGTCGGTGTTCATCATCAGGCGGTGGATCCTGTTACTGGCGCATCATCGCCCTCACGCTTCACGTTGCACGCAGCTGCTTAGGAAGCATACGCATTTGTCGGCACAGGCGCAGACACGTAAAAAATAATCTGCCTAAAAATAATGTTGCAGTGCTTCATGCGCACACACGATATTTGTATTGTGTATCACGAACGTACTGCCTATTCCTCAAAATATGTTGACCACTGAAGACCCGTCGTTGTCAACGGATAAGAAGCAGGCCGATGAAAATGCCACCCTTTTCATCCACTGAACGCACACACGTTTTGGCGTGTACTACGTCAAAAACACCATGTTGTTTCCGTCTGCACTGTCCTTAGGACGTCCTGTGCTACGCACGTCTACTAGGTCTAAAACACCAAGTTTTCCCTCTGCACTGTCCTCAGGAACCCCTCGGCAGTGCAGGCGGAAGTTTTGTGCGTACCTACGTGAAAGAGCGCCGTATTCACAAGAAACAACAGTGCTGCACACCGTAGAACCACTTATCTGTCCGGGGGCAAGCGTTATTTGTAGTGAAGATACGGTTACGCGAATGAGAGGCTCTCTTCTGGTAAGACCACAGGTCAATGTGGCGGCGGGGCGCAACGTGAAGTACAAACTCAGCAGAGCGGCGCAACAAAAGGGTCTTGCTTTAACGAGGTATATGACACTTCCTTTGCAAAAAAGCTACTGTGAAGCGCCGTCGGACGTTCGCAGTCCAACGTCTACCGCTTTCCAGACATCAAAATCTCCTCCGTATTGACTTGCGGCCACATATGGACAAGCTGTCGCTTAAAACATATTAATTGGGTCCCCGTCTATCTATCTATCTACCTATCTATCTGTCTAACTATCTATCTATCTATGTACATATATATATATGTGTATACACGTGCATGTGCAGTAATGCCTTTGGCGTATGTAATCAATATGAGGAGAGGCCCCACGAGTCGACCGCCTAAATATTCCGGATGTGTGAAACAACAGTCGCGTAACCTGTATTTGTGCGTGCACGGAACAACGTGAGGACACGTAAAAGCCGCGTGCGTGTCTGCGCTAATGGTGCCCCGGGTTTGAAACAGCGCTGCAACCGCTAATCTATCCCTAGTACAAGAGGTATGTATCACGGAGGCGAGCAGAAATGTTGCTGACTCGTTCAACCGTAGTTCACACACCTGCTCGCAATCCGCCGTGGCTTAATTAACGTGCAACGGAGGACCACGGTGCATGTGGGTAGCGATACCGCGTGCTTAGCATCAGCGAATCGGATACGTGTGTATGCAGGAGGCTACCCAATAGTGTATTTGTAATTACTCCAGGCCCGGCAGAGTACAATAGCGCTCGAGATATCCACACGGACATACATACGTGTACGGATGTGTTTTGTGCCTTTTGAATTCAACTGGACACCGAAGGAAAACGAGGAGAAAGTCGAAATGATCTATAGGTAATCCTGTGCAGGCTACCTTCGCCCACCGCAGTCCCAATTGACACCACTTTTCATTCACTGTTGACGAATGTCGCGTGGTCCTAGAAAACTATATCAGCGTTGTGCGATACACTTATCGAGAACCGCTCAATTCTAGTATATGATTGTGGGCAGGTCGCCCCGGAAAAAGTTTCAGTTGACACAAATGACACCAATGAGTTGACTCGCTCGGGGTGATAGGAGGGACTCTATGAACGACCATTATGCGATACAATGTGTACCCGAAACACAAGAGCGATGTGTGCTTCTGTAATAAGCACTGCTTGCTGCTTACAGAAAGTGTTCAGTAGGTCACAGATTATCTTCTACTCGTTGTTGCACGCTTTTCGGTGACTAACGAGGGCTCCAGAACAAATCCGAGCAGACTGCACGATATCTAGGCCGTTGTCTATCAAGGGGCATTCCTACATGAAGATAACAAAAATGTGCTTCTCTATCTGCACACGCGTGCGTGACGTAGAATGCGTTCTGTTGCAAGTGGCGAAGAAAATTATCTGGTTAATAGACATGACGGCGAAAACAGAAGATATCCTATTTCGGTCAGCACCCCTTCGCTCATCTTAACCACGTGATAGTCTTCGGGCTGTGTCGAATAAAGCGTTAGTTGTTGGCACGCGGATTTGTGCACTTGGAAGAAAATGTACGGTTACACGCATTGAATGTATTCCTGCTTCTGTGGTTTCCTATTACACAACTTAGCGCTGAATGGCTCTACACTCCGCGCACAACACGCATGCCTTAGTTCAAATGTATGACTACGTGGACACACACGTGGAAATCTCTGCCGTGGAGTGGGGCCGAAAGAACGCACCCGTGCTTCTGGCTGTATCTACAGGAGCATGCGCCAGCGTTCGCGAGACACAAGGAAATGAAACTCTTCCGTGTCTCCGGAGGAAGTAAAGCGTCTCTCAGAAGGCACCGCTCCTACGCGACTGGACAAATGTAAACGGCTTGAGCCAAACGCAGTTTAAATCGTAGAAGAAGGCCGCGTGCCTTGTGCTGCACACACTTCACAAAAGCGCTAGCGGCCTGTGCTATCGGTTTATAGCCGGTTGCCCTATCGCATATTTCTTTCAGTGGTGGCGATTGACAAGGAGCCGTTCGACCGATATATCGCAGTTACAAAGCTGGTTTTCGCAGTGGGGCTGAAGTGCCAGTTTGCAGGTGTTCCACACGCTCCTTGTAATGCAAGTGAATTGAGGTTTGAAATCTACCGCCGTAACGCTTTTGGATGCCGCGAGTGAGGCGCTATCTCAACTGAACATTTGTCCGTGCTTTTATAGCTACGGGCAATGACAGGTGTATGTATCGCATAAAAGTCCCTATGTAGTTCAGACAGTAGCACGTAATTCAGAACTGCCTTTGAGAGAAGTAACGAAAGAAGTGGTAAGCTTGCCGTATGTGTTGCTTTGTCTTGTGAGGCCGAATTTATGCACTGATCGTTATAACGTTGCGCATGCTGAATAACTCGCGCCAGCGTGTGTTGAATGTCTCCAACGCTTTGCAGATGATACAAGGTGCACTAGTACGTTCGACGAGGGTAACCGTATAGTACAGTTATAATCGAGTAAACGTTGTATTCATCGAAGTTTCTATTCGTCCGCCGTTGCCGATTTCCTCTGCATTGTAAGCCCGTGCTGAACGAACTCCACTGTTCACTCAAGGCAGTGTGTGGCAGTTTGCGTAGCACTGTTCTCGCAAATCGAACGCCCTGTAAGTGGAGCCGTCGGGAAGCCTAATCAGTACCATGAAGAAGTATGGCCCTTTGAGTTGAAGAACTGCGTTTGTTTCTTCAAAATATACGGTTAGAGACTACTTTACTATTCTGTCTCCTCAGCGGGTATTTCTGCCACTCCGCTTTCTTCGCGGAGGATAATGGATCAAGCCTTTTCTTCGCCGTCGCTGCGAAACAGGATAAACCTTCCACAGGGAAGCTTCTCGAATGCGACTCGTGGTCGAAGCATAGAGCTTAGCCCAGCGGAATCCCTTCCAGATCATTCGACCAAGACGCTGTGCTGTAGGCAACTGGAGAGCAGCACCAGTTTCTTGCAGAAAGCCGCGTTCTCGGGATCGCCTGCATTTTCCCCATTTTTATTGAGGAAAAACTCCGTTGTTTCGCCCTCCAAAGTCCTAAATAGCCGTCTGCCCGCTAGGCCGTTCTCTGGCAGTGTTATTTCTTCTGCAGGGGCTAGCGTAAAAGCTGGCGCTAGTTTGAGCGGTGCCGCCGTACACCGGGTGATTCGCGCTGGAGGCCACGAGCTTTACTCTCAAGAACGAAGAAGTGACTTCCAACTGCTACAACCATCTTCGCATCCCCGTGTCATCAATACGGCTCGGTCTTCAAGTCCAGCAATTATCAACGCACCACCTAGCGCGGACGCAGAATACGCAAGATTCTACGTCTTTGATTGGGACAACACGCTTTGTCCAACGGAGTGGCTATGCGAGTTGTACGCCCGAAGCGGCCAGAATCTTTACCTGAGCAAGAAACCGTGCCAGGCCTTAAACTCTCCTGCAGCTAAACCGAAGATCGAGCAGCTGCAGCAGCACGTGAGGAAGCTGCTCCTGAAATGCCGAGAGAAGGGAGAAATCGCCATCGTGTCCAACGCAACAACGATTGGCCTCATTCGAACTCTGCGTCTGCTGCCAGTCATACAAAAAACCATTGACGAGCTCCGTGAGTAAAGACCCCTTGAAGCGGGGAGAACGGCACGAACACAAAAATAACACCGGAGTAGTGAAGAGAGAGCTACGCAGATATTCACCCCATGTGGCACAAGCAAAACAGATCAGAGCCACGCAGACACCTTTTTAGTAAAACTATTCGCTGTTCCGTTACACCAAGCACGCCGGTCTATGGGCAAGCGCCTCGCCGCCCGCGATTCTGAAGTAGGAAAAACGCGGCGCCTCGGAGTCAATATCAGCACCTCAAATGGTGTTGAATGCAGCGCAGCAAACAAAAGACAGACGTCTCTGCTTGGGCACCAGAACAACCGAATAGGTCCTCTCTGTACCATGGAGTCAGACAGACCGGGAAAGTTTTTTTCAGATTGGCAGTACGAAGTGGTGACGGCGCCACCCGCTTTTTTCAAATCACGCGAATTTGTTATTTCGGCCGATGACGTTTCTGTAGAAGGTTGTGAAGATATCACTTGGTAAAGCACAACGGACGTAGGAACTACCTCCAGAAAAGTAGTATTCCCGATGGTATCTCCAGCTTCAAGAGCATTTCAGATAAGCTCCGTCATGTTCTTTGGGCGCATCTGATACTGTGGAACACGCCACGCCTTCCAAGGCTGCCGACAATGGTCAAGACGGTATGGTCATCTCTCCCAGTACGTTGCAGTGTCACCAAACGTCGAACTCCCAATTGCAGGAGGAGAGAAAACCACATACGCACAACATTCGCTAGAGTAAAAGAAAGTGTAAAATTCGCCCGTCACAGTGTCTATGAGGGAGAATTTTTATGTGCAGATGTATATATATGTATACATATACACTGACGTGGGATGAGCTCATTCTCTCTGTTAATCCATAAACATTTACATACGTGTATAGATTGAGAAAAATATGCACGCAGATGTGTGTCATACGTACAAAAGCAAAATCGTGACGTCTTAAGGCCATCACCCGCAACACGAGTATTTACTCATCTGCTCAGGTGCAGTCGCGTGCGTTGTACGGTACTCCTCTCCCCTGCCTTAAGGTGGTTGGACCTTCACACGGCATGATTTTGCTTCTGTACATACGATATACGTCTGCATGTTTTTTTCTTCTATACATGCACATATGTAAAATGCACGTATATAACAGCATTTGTACCCAAATGTCGCGGACAAACTCCTTCAAGCTTTGTATGCGACACGCGTGTCTCGCTTCGCAGCCCGTCAGGGGCGCCTGTGTGCGTGTTCTGTGCAAGCGGAATGTCGATGTCGTTGGATCCGCATGGTATGCGGCAAAAATTTGCATTCTTCAAGAAGTCTGTCTAAAAAGAAATCGCTTTTGGAAGGAAGTCAGCATGGCAAAATTCGATTCGCACGTGCCTTATGTCGGGTTGTAAGCATTGAATTGATCGAATGATGAATACTACTCCTGCGTAGCTTGGGCTAGAAATCCACATCTTTTTCGACAAGTGACAGTGCAGTTATTCGTTCCCTACAATGCTTTGCCAAACTCTTTTTCTGGCGGTACAGATATCAGCGTAATCTCGTCCAGAGACATGTGCGAGCCTCATGGCCTGCCTCTAGAAGACTGGAAAGACACAGCGTTGATTCACATGCTTCTTGACTTCGCCGGCCGCCACGTAAACGAGAAGCTTTCAGTCATGACAATTGGTAAGAGCAGAGATAAGGTCCTTTCGACGACAATCAATATAAATGTCATTTCTGCTCCCCTGTACCGCTGAGCAGGAGGTACAACGCAGGGAGGTAGGTTGAGGGTGTCACACAACGTTGCAACGTCCTGAGGAAAAGCCATACGTTTGTAGCCGCTACACGGTAGATAGCAACTGCGCATGATATGACGCAACTCGTATTTACGGATACGCTACCGGTGTGACCTGAACAATTGTCAGGTAGACTTGACGCAAATTAGCTACGCGATAGCAGTTTCCCGGCTTGACAGAATATATGAAGATGCGACAGCCACCAGGTGTATAATCACAGTAGGCAAGAGTACACCTTACGCAGGTTCTCCCGCAGCTCACATACTTGTAGCGTTAGGTGTGCGTACCGCCCACTTGTGAAACCGTCTGATAACTGTAGGTTTATGGAAACGGTGGTGATGCAAGCGAACGCCTACAGCAGCGGACACTAGTACGTGGCAGCCACGAGCATCTGGAGGGACGATTGTACCAAACACGATTCACATACGCACATCGTGGACAACCTCAGACGTAAAGAGAGGAACACTAGCCACGCCCTTCTGCAAACTTGCGAAAGAGCGTAGAAGCCGTGCAGACTGCAGAATTTCTGTATGGACGACCTACGGTCCGTGAATCAGCTAGGGTGTATTTGGCGATGCTACGGAATATATGGTTGTACTCCTCACTGCGTGAGACAGGAAAGAACACAGAAGATACATTACTAGGATTTCCACTTTTTGCTAAGATCTAGTGTCTCGTAGAAATAATGGACTTCTGCGACATGGGACCGTGCAACTGCTTCAGCTGTTCCCGCGTGCTACAGGTGCGAGACGTACCATTTCCAAGTTTGACGCGTTTCGTCGTTACGAAATATACCATGTGCTACAAAAAATGATCCACAATAGCTCGACTCCTACGCAATCCTTCTACGATCTGCAATGTTCCACATACAGGCGTGAAGGTCAGCAGATGCTTTCACTACGGGGGATGGAGCAGAAAAGAATACTGGAGGTTTTCTTGTTCAATCTTCAGTGTGCCGTGCACGCTTTTGCGTCTCCCCACCTCTGTCCACGCAACTTTACTTTTTCCGTGTCAGCCTCTGTGGATATCCACGGTACGGCTTTCGGAGCGGGTGCCAGTGCTTTGAGCGCTGTCCTGTTAACGAAGGACAGAAAACAAATCTGTCCACACGTTGACGTTCACGTGTGTGCACGCCTGTGTACTGTTACTACGCATGTCATATGACTGTTTTCCTCCGCACCAGCAGAGATGTCGATAAAGCGCGTCTGCGGAACTACGTATGAAAACCCGCGGCCCTAGTTAAGTATTTATTTCCAAAAACTTGTTTCCTTGTAGAGAACTACACACTGTGCAGGGGTGCGAATACCTCCTTATTTAACGTACAATAGCGCACCGGCGCACGCTTCTACTTTTGTCGGTGTGTGGTTAAGTGTCTCCATGTCAGGCATCAAGGCGCTGCTGAATAAATGATTGTGCGTGCGCTCCTCAGGTGACCAAGATTTTGAGCACGTGGCACTTCTTAACGCCTCTGAATACCTCCAGCAACAGTTTGGTCGTGATAGTCGTCCAAAATGTATCAAATACGTTGAAAATCCGTCAATCGATGCCGTGATAAAACAAACAACAGTTTTTACCGACTTACTTGATCAGGTTTCAGACGACGAATCTGGCACATACATGATGGATCAAGACGGAGCCGTGTGGAGGGCGTGAAAGAGACGAACTGCAATATTTGTCTTACGGCACCACACGAGGGCAGCTTGGTGAAGCTTTCAGTTCCTCCCAAAATCCTGCCTACATTGTGCATGTCTGTCGAAGGAGCGGAATCTTCGTGTGCTGCACACGTAGTTTTGCAAGTATTTGTACACGTGTGTGTACAAACATATTTGTGTACCGGTCAAGATGACAAAATGCCCCTTGTGGGAGTCGTGTTTGTACTCTGTACGGGGATAGGCCTGTCGATGTCGTACAGGTGGGCGCACGTGCACATGCGGATTCGGTAGTAGAGTCTTTCCCTTTTGCGTGCTTTTATGCCCATGTTGTTGCTTCCGCGTGTCCACGTAGTGATGTGGGATGGGGTGTGATGCTGAAACAGTTTTTTGTTTTCGCAACGTAGTTCTTACTAGCGGGACCACTGCTTATAGTGTAGGTTAGAAAGTACGCTCACTGCAAGGGCGTCTCGTCTGAGGGAAGACTAGCAAACCCAGATTTCGCCACAGCTTAAAGCGTTACCTTATCACAAAGAGATGGACAAAACGAATCAAAGTGGCCACGTCCTAAAAGCGTGTGTTGTATGTAGTAGCTCTCCGAAATGAGTAAAACTAAGGACGCGCAGTTCTTGCCTGCTCACATCATCTCCGGCGTCAGGTGATCCCCTGTCATCCATGCGATAGCAGAAGGAGACGAATAGATGCGGTGATGGGTAAACAAAGACTGTAGCGAAGAAAATTTCCTTTACTTTTCCGCTGGGTGCTGAGCACAGGTGCTAGAAAAATTTGCACATGAATAATTAATGAGAGTGTGACACGTAAAAGAATAATAAGGTAGTGCAATCCGCGGCGAGGGTAACGTGCGGAAAGACCACCGTCGTCAAGTTCATGAACTCACACGTGTACACATATGTATGCCATACAAAACACTTGGCAGGTGGAGCGTAGTGGTACAGCTGCTACAGAACAAGTATCTACATTTAAATTTCACGGGATCAAACGTAAAACAGTACCCCCTTCGGTATGTGCCGATGTTAGGTTCACCGGCGGTGCCGACATCCGTGTGCGCACATTACGTACGTTTGTACGGCTTTGTGCACATATGGAGAATGCTCATGCAAGTATCAGTCTATTGTATCAGGAGGCATCTCACGATTATGATATCGCTAAAGGCAAGAACACCAGATCCACTGGGTAATGTAGTGTGACACGCAAACGTTTGATCTAATCTTATGGGGCAACCAGCAAATGTAGCAACCGCTTGAGTTTTCCATAATAGCCTAAGTGCATAAAACGTGAAGGTGCTGTTCCGCCTGTGGTCTACGCGTGCTTTAACCTCTTCTCACTACTGCAATGTCCGTGTACTCCACTCTGCGCGAGTATTTCACTGCACGTCTTCCTGTTAGTGCGAATCCGTCGCCTTTCCCCACACGGGGTTGAAAACTGTAGCTTCGCCCGGTGGCACAGCCGAGCAAGCTAAGTGGAACACAAAAGTTTAAAGTGTACTCGAGTACAGGAGGACAGAATGTAAATACGTCATGGTCGGCATGCTCCTTGATCGGGACACGCAACACACACTTGAGCAGTGGCGGCGCTACATCGGTCTTTGCAAGTGCCTGTTCTTTTATAAGTGAAGTCTAATTTACTGCTGCTGTTGTTCTGACTACTTCCCGATTTACAAAAAGCTCTCGCATACACACACAGAGCACGCACGGAAACAGAGGTATCCGGGTAATACTGCATCAGGTGCGCTGTGGGATGCAAAGTCGCAATAAAGCGATCCACACAGACACTCTTTGAGGCATTATTTTAGGATGGGCGACTCAACAACTATGGCCAACGCTGAGCGTCAGAGTACAAAGCACTCTCCAGTATTTGTGCACACCTCTTCACGTATATGGGTCAAAAGCATCCATTATAAGACACTGTGCACATGGGGGATTCACGTCAGCCTGAACGCTGTACCACTGCAGGAAGACGTCCTGCCAGTAGTATTGTTGACTGCGGGAATGATGTCGGAGAAAGAGGTCGCTTTCCTGCTTGCGGGGATCCCAATTGCAGCAGGTGACCACTGGTGTACACGGCCCAGAAATTGGGCCGTAAAAAACCATAATAGCGCCTCCGTCCATAGAAAAGAGATGCACGAGTACCACTGAGTTCAGCCTCGTAAACGTGGAACAAGCATGGTTCGATACACGTACGAATACACGTGTGTGGTTGTGTTCAGTATGAGAGCGAAAGACAAATTAAGACCCACATACTCCACTGTCGCAGTTGACCACGACTTCTGAGATACATGTACGACAGTGTGTCACTCTACTTGCGTAAAAATGTAATGCTGAGCTGGAATTCAGCGGTACACCGGTGTCCCCGCTACGTAGGAAACGCGCTGTACTGGCCGACATCGCTTGATTATCCACCGCTCACTAAGTAGCAACCGGCCCAGCACGAAGGCCCGTTACGAAAGCACAAAAATGATAATGCGCCGACCAGAACACTTCAATTTTCGTAAGGATGTGCCTGAAGTTTGGACGGTGTTAAAGGCGTGAACATGTCCACAGTGGAAGCTGAAGTCGAAGGCGAAGGAATGTCCAAGTGGAAGCCAACACATCCTAGGGAATTAATGCGCGAAAAACTGCAGACGGAAGTGGGAGCACCACCTGCCACCGTCACTATGACACGATGCACCACCATTGGTTGCCGTTGTGACACGTTCTACAATGTTGACTGGCAGCCCACTGAAAATAGGAAAAGGTGAACATGAAGAAGAGAAAGGTGGAAATACATACCAGAATAGGAAAGGGGCAGACAGGACACCGCTTGCTACGGGTGTAGGACTTTGTGGATATCATGCAGGTTTTAAACATGAGTGTGGACGAAGGCAACGGTTAGTTCCATTCCCGACACCCTCCTCGTCACGGTCATTATACAGCAGATGGACCCCACGGCTGCCAGGCTCCAGACGAGTGCGTCCTGAGCTGCTGAAGACGACTTCTCCGTCCTTGGTGCGAAGCTGTGCGCGGCACAAGGATGGGGTCGAAAAAGTGTGGGTCACTTGATGGTTGCTAATGATGTCACGGTATTACGAAGCGGTTGAGGACGTGTCCAGATAATTTCCAAGTGTAAACATTCCTTCGTCGTTACCAGACACATGCACACACACCGGGCAGTGGTAGTACTACCATCAGTGGTGGTAGTAGTAGTAAATGCACCGCAGTTTCTTTATGAGAGCAGGATGTACCGTCAACATCCACGTGTTCCGTTATCGTTGACCAGCGGACCACCATAATAGATAATGCCCGGCCCACAATGCTGTGTGGCGGTGGACCGTTCAAAATCGGAATAACCTATCCATAGAATATGCGTTTGGTACTGCGTACCACATATCACGCTTTACAAGTGTACCAGAAACCGTGGGAGTACTAGGTAGGGTTAAGCTGTACGTTCTGTTCCCGTCGTCGTCGAGGGGGGTACCGGGAACTTCCTAACGTCTCGCGTGCCCACGGAAAACGAGAGCATGGTCACCACGACGAGATACACGGTTTCAGTGCGTAGAACGTGTTTAGTGTGTTAATTTAGTGGAACACTTCGACCGTGTATCCAGCTGCTTATATATAGTGTACTAGTTGCTGTAGCTCTTCAACATCTCGTCGCTCAACCAAAATATACTGCTTAGAGATGGAAGTCATTTTGATGCGTCTTTTCAAAACCGACACTATCACCTTGAGATTACGGTGGTCCCTTATTCTACGTTGCCACTCGTGCGTAAGTATAGAACACGAAGTCCATCATGCGCTGATATTACCACGCGTGGTCACGTAGTAGACACCTTCGGACGACACGTTTATGCGCAAGTACACGCCCAAAGACATCTAGGTGGGAGAATGTTACAGTTAGCGAACAGGAGGTACCCTACTATTGCAGAGCTCTTCTAAGAGAATTCGTCAGCCTCCAGAACTGCTAACGAGACGTTTATGAGCACGTACACGTCCAAATGCATTTGGGTGGAGGAAGAATACACGTAAGGGACCAGAATTAGCCTACCCTTGGGGGCAGTTTTCAGTAAAGCGTCTTTCTCAACCACTGAACACATACGCTTTTTAGCTATGCGCCACGGCTTTTGGGCAGTCCTGTGGGCATCTGCATTGTTTTGAAGCGCTGGCACGCCAATGGGGTACCGCTGAATGCACCTACCCAACCATATTCAAGAGTGATCCTATGTGCGTTGTTCTGCATAGTCGCTGGGTACACCTGTGTACGGGTATGTTGCACACAAATAATGTCGAACATGAGGGGATATATGAGCACACCGGTGCTGCGTAACGCCGTCGTTTCGCACAGTTCTCGAAAGCCACACAGTCAAAGTTCGATATCAGACTTGATTACTAGACACGGCGTGGTTTTTCTTCAAAATAAGATACACTGCCTCTTTTGAAGAAACTGAATTCTTTACACTACAGCCCTGTGCTCGTGCGTGAGAGGACCGCACGCCCTGTGCAAGACTGTCATTCGCAAACACGCTGAAAAGCCCTTTTCTTGACAGAAAGGCACTCTTGCCTCACCCTAATACGGCGTACGCCAAGAGGGGCCACCTCCCTCCTATGAACTCTCCGGTTCAAGGGATGTCGCACACGACAGGCATCGAGACACAGCAGGATACACGTTAACGTATGTGTGCTTGTGTAGAGATGTACACACTTTTTTTTGGTTCAAAGATGGACAACGTGTACGTGTACCCACAGCTGTGTCCTGTTCCTGTTCCTTTTTGAGCGGTGAGGGGCCTCGTTCCGTGGACGGGTCCGACCGTGTGCCAGCCATGTAGCAAAGTGCGCGCACGAACAACTGTATTTAGTAGCATCGCGACTCATGTTAGAACAAGCCACAGCGTTCGTCTCGGCGGCGTCCTTCTCTTCCTATTCATTCTTTTTCGCTACCCAAAGCGATGCCATTCGATATTCTCCTCGCACACACATTGCTCGAATCTCTCTTTCCGTGTGACATCCCCGCACACAAATTCACATGATCTTCTCGACTTCGCGCTCTGCACGTCGTTTCATGCATCACCTGAGTGGCTACAAGATGTAGCTATCGCTGCAAGGATGTACACGTACTATCCTGTCACTCCCCATCTACGCGCATTATATCGTGGGATATCAAAACATTATCAGAGGTACTTCCCTGACTAGGCCGCGCGAGAATGCGTTCCATAGCCTCCATCCATCCCTTCTCTCCCAACGGGGAGACACGATGCAGCGCACGTGGAAGCGTAGCTAGATGTGAGCACAGATTTCAAACGCCATATTCGTCTCGTCTGTATAAGGATGCATGCTGCACACGTAGGCGTCCACACATTTTTCGGGGACCCACTGTGTAGTGCGAAGCAACGAGCCACACTCAAAATTACACATCCATCCATCGCGGCTGGCTGTCATCATGTATGCGTCCGCGCATACACTTGAGGTACCTGCCTTATCTGTCTTCGTCTGCCACAGAGAAGTACGGAAAGCTGTAATGTCAACAGCTTGACGCAGCATGAAGAATAATATTCAGACCATCAAAACCCCCGTTCAACTTTCTCATCAAGTGTCGTAGACGAATATCCCCGTGCTCTCGCCCTTTCCAGGTCGTCATCGCTTTCATCTTTTCGTGTCCTCCTTCGCCGGTCTGGCTCCTCGATCCCGCCATACGAAATACGTACGTGTCTCCCACCCCGTCTAGTCTCTTCCTCTTCGTCGTCAGATATGTACCCGTCTCCCTCTTCTCCGCCGCTGCTTGCAGAATCCAGGACGCCGTACTGCGCTGTACACACACAGCACTCACAGCCAGAAACAGGCATTCGCGATTGTCTAGAATTCATTCACACGCAAACACGTGCAATTTTATACTTCTCACAACTTTGGACGCAACCTGCTCAACCACGTGTGTGCGCTCCAGAGTGATACACTGCCACCACCGCACACAGAGATCCACGTTGCGACAGTAGAGAAATACACTGCGGTGTTTTTTTTGTCTGTCGCACGCCGGCGGTGCCGCAGATGATGGCGACAGCACGCGGCAGCCACTACCCTGAGTACTTACTTAGTTCAGAAGTGCTGCTGGTAGCGCTAAGAATGTATACGTACCCACAAACGCACGGCATAATGTACAGACGCGTGTGTGTCTCTGCGTCGCACGTAACAACTCTCCCCGCTTTCTGCGTCTGCGGAGCCGGCACCCAATCCCGGTGCGGTGGGCCGCCTGTCTCTGTCCGGAGAAGATGCGCCCGCACACGACGATAGAATGTAGTAGGTTCGCTCCGTGTGTGTACGTGCTACTGAGTAGGCGGTGTAGTGCTCAACTGCAGCTTTACAGTTGAGTATTCTGTTTCGAGATATCCTAGAAGATGGTGGAGTGTCACGGGAGCACCAGCGGGGGCGCTTCCACAGCGACAGCGAAAGCCCGCTTGCTGGTCGCTGCCCTCTCCCTCTAGTTTCCCTCCTCTTCCCCCCAGCTTTTTTTCCTGCCTTTCCTGCCTACCAAGTACTTTTTCGAACTTTGCAATAGTGGCTTTCTCAGCGCCCCAGTCTCGCTGGCGTCCGATGAGCTGCGTCATGCAGGAGCCGCCACGATACAGCAGCACCGTAGGAATCTTGCTGTCCGGGTAATGTGGAATCACATCCTCTGCCCTGGCTTTGACGAACTTGACGTCGCGGTGTCTCTTTGCCACTTCGGGTAGCACGTTGTTCAAAGCCTCGCTTGCAGGCACGCTGTCTCGGTACAAGTGCACAACGACCCACGTGCCGCGCTTGTTGCTTCTAATGCTTCCTGTCTCTGTATTCGCAGCAGCTGACGCGGCACCAAAGGAAGAAGAAGCACCCCACAGGGTGGAGAAAGTCGTTATACCACCGTGTCCGTGTCGACCTCGTTCCTCTCCTCCCTCCCTTCCTCCGTTCCTTCCTGTCTCGTCTCGAGAGCGATGCGTAGGGTCCACAGCAGACGCACGCGTCACTTGCTCCACGAAGTCGTCCTTTCCTACGTGAAAGACCTCCCCGAAGCTGCAACAGCGAACAAACGCGAGACGATACGACATGTGCGAAGACGCTATTATAGTTAGACAGACAAAGCAGATAAAAGCGATGACATCCACACACGGTGCAGCATTCCCGTAACGCGGGACACGACGCACCACTCCTAGACTCTCATGTAAGACAGCCACTACTGCAGAAGAGGCTGCAATCCGTGACACCTATCAAAATTTGCTAGAATACACATCAGCTCACCCGAGGTGACACGCGTCCACTCCCCGTCTTTCCCTTTTTTTCAGGCGTATGTGTGTGTCTGTGTGTGTGTGTGTGTTTACTGAACCAGCAGGCAGTCTGCAGTAGTTCACGTCTGTACACGCATACACATACGAAAAAAAGTAAAGTACTCCAGGCCCGAAACCTGGGCACACCACAGTCTTGCGCCTCTGTGTCTGCCCTAAGTGCATGAACTCTGCGAACACACGAAAGACGACATAAATGGCAAGAAGTATCCGGAAGGACACCCACGTATCTCTCTGCGACTCTACGTCTGCCTTGTTGACGGACCTTTTTCCATCTTTCCGCTTGCCTTCTTCTGATGTCTCTCATTCACTCTACAACTATTATACGCGAGTGGGAGAGCGGAGGCGAGTGGTACCACTGGGAACTCACAGCTGCATGTCGAGGAATGTAGCATAGAAGCGGCACACCGCAGTACCAGAGCTACTTCAGTAGGGTGCGGTTCATCGGCGTACCGGTCGAGTTGTTTCCTTCTGCGTATTTCGGCGATTCTCCTCCTTCTGTACTGCTCAAGCACTTCATCGTCGATGTCGTCCTCAAGAGTTGCTAATTCTCGAAGATTTCTGTGTTCGAGTGAATCGATTGCTTCAGCAGCGTTTACTGCCCGGCGCGTAAGTTCTTCTTCTGTCACGCGCTGCGGCAGCGGGGCGAGATTTCCAAACTTTCGCTGCAGGGAATCCCACTCAGTTTCTCGGACCTCCGGGTTCGTTGTGGACATCTTTGACGGTTGCTCCAGAGAACAGAAGGCAAACTACCATTGCACGACGTCGCCCAAAACGCAGAAAGACCGCGTGTGTCCCGCTGCCGCCAAGCTGCACAAGATAAAATAAATGCAACGGACAGTCCATTCACAAAGTGGTGTATGTGCCCACCCATAATTGAGCACTCACACGGGCTGCTCACACATGCAGAGAGATGTATCTCTCTGGATACATTTATGTACTTCTACCAGTACAAAGTTTACGTATACACGTCTACATGTGCGGCTACGTAGAAATACGTGAAATTTCACTTTCTCTACAGACCTGCATGTTGTCCTACGATCTGGAGGAACACTACCAACGCCCCGAGCCACGCAAGATCCACCAGTGTAATCCGCTGCATCAGTATATATATATACGTATAATTGTATGCAATTCTGAACTCTGAAGTGTATGTTTTTTCCTGTGTTTATAATGGAATTCGTGCAGTCCAACTGCCCCGCTAAGTGACAGCACCATCACGAGACGTGGTGCGCCAAACACTACCAGTGATCGTATACTTACATCTTAAATGGGAGGCGCAGGTAGTTCACGCACAGCCTTGCATGACAACACGTTACGTACCTCTTAACGGAAGTGTGGGAATGCTAATTCGTTACAGCTGACGCATGCGTACTACGGCAGTACTCAACGTAAATTTTTTTCTGTAACCGAGGAGATTTTGCCGATCTTGCCCGTAGACACCGGACCTCCACAAAGGTAGAGAGCTTTCCTTGACTGCCTAAATATTCATCTGTCCGTCTCTCTCTCTCCACATTTCTATTGTACGCTCATAGGTTTGCATAGATACATAGAGTGACCGCTAGACAGGTGACGCCACATGCCCGTTGCAACTACAAGGTAGGGAGCATTTCTTCTTTCGTAACGTTCACGGTTACCCCCTGTGTGTCCATGCACTCCACATGCAAGCATGTGGAGTGGAAACAGGTTTTTCACCGCCGGCACAACGTTGAACGCAACCCTTCTGCAGAAGAGGGGAAGATATGTCCGAGATATTTGCAAGAAAACTGCAGCAGCTTGAAGTGTGCCAACAAAATGCCCAGCCGCGGCCACACTGTCAGATCCAGGAGCTATCCGTTGAAGGGGTGCAGCAGACATTTTAAACTCCGTTTAATAAGCATCAGGCTGCTTAAGAATGTTCCCGGTCAGTATTTGGTACACGAATGCGCGAAATCGTTGGTCAGTAGCAGGGAAACTTAGCGACAGCAGGCGACCACAGCGGAGGGCTAATCGATGTAGGAGTGTTTCCTGCGTGCTCACGCATTCCATTGAGCTTCCACTGGGTTGTCTTCTTGACTTCAAATAGCAGTCCTAAAAAAATGTTGAAATTTCATAAAATTTGGTGTGCAGGTCCTTTCACGTGCTGAGAAAAAAGCATTTGACAACCCACGGTTAATTCGTGTCAGTAATAGCGTAGGCTCACTTAATTTGTTTCACTTGAGAGTATTCCTCTGTCGTTGGAGAGAGCTTTGAAATGCCGTTGCACGGATGTGGCTCGCTAGCTGCACCCCGATCCCTTCACCTTTTATCGTTCGTGTGCGCGTCGAACTGGAGGTAACGTCGACGTGCCGTCATCCGACTTCCTAGCGTTTCGCGCGCCGCAACAGAACTCCTAATCGCTCCGACTATAAACCTTTTGCCCGTCGTTCCTGCAGTTAAAGTCCTTCTGCCGAAGCGTACGAAACAATTTCTTTTTTGCTGACTGCAGTTCGAGAGAAAAAAGGCGAATGCACCGATTTTGTTGTTAACTTTCAAACGCGAACTGCAGGTTGCGTCTTAAAGTAGTTCGTACAGCCAAGCCACGAGATCTAAAAGTCGTTCGCGCATCAGAGCTCCACCGAGTCAAGTCACCGTAGATCTCAGAAGCAGGGGCAAACGTGAAAGATACGCCGAAATGGAGAAAAGACACGTGTGTGGCGTCCGCACGCATCTGAAGCGTGCCGGTTCTCGACAGGGCACCCCTTGTTAAGCATCATATAACGAGGTGATACGCATGCACAAAATAGAAGGTTTCAACTGTGAGCCGTTGAACGTCTCAAGGTGGTCAAGGATGTTGGGAAAATGCGCTGATACGAGGGAAAAGTCACGGGTTTGCGGGATATAGAAATAACGCTGTAGATCTACGGGAGGCGGAGCGGCGCGCCTCCAGGGGCTGCCTAGCAACGAAGTGTACTATGGAAGCTGCTGACACTTCTCTTCCTTGTCCGGTGGGGACCCGCGTTGTGGCTCATGTTACACCATTCATATGGCGACTAATACGGGATATTTCATTTTGTTGAGTGAGCATCGCGCCACCGTGATGTCGAACACCTGGCACTGTACAGCGCCGTTTACAGTGCTACCACCCTTGCTCGTCGTGTTACACGAGCGGTCGCAGTTCACGCTGATGCCGACCAATTTTCCGGGAGAAAAGGGCTATTTCACATCTGGAATTTCAAGTTTTAACGCGTAAACGTGCATTAGGCTTTAGTCAGGACGCTTAGGCAAGCCGATGTGAGCTGCTACCACCGAATCTTCCAGCACTGCACCCACGGCGGTACCTGTGTCCAGATCTGCATGGCTATCGTTGTTTCACGTGTATCTCAGAATCTGCAACATGGTCGTAAGGGCGGCCGCGTAGAAGTGTTGCGTGATACTACGTTGGACAGGCATAACGTCTATATAAGAGCCTTTCCCGTCCGAGTCGAACAGTCAGGCAAAGGAAAATTTATTTTATGTTTTAGGCTTCAAGTACTACACGCCACCTACGCATATCAATTACGATTGTGTAATCCTCGTGGTTTACTTATCTCACTTGATATCCCAAACACTGGTGCCATGTTGATCCGAACAGTGAAACCTTTCCTTGTTGTGTTCGCATGTCTCGTCGTTCCATGCGGCGAAGTGCCAGACACCATTTTACAAATCGTGTGTCGTACAGACACGTTCGTATCATAGATTTCGTGCAAAGGAATTCCTCTGCGTATAGTATGTGTGCTCAATCGTGCACACATACATAAATATATGGGTGTCTGTGTGTACCAGGTTTATTCATGTTGTGTCGGGTGGCTGTAGGTTTTCGCCGACTACTGGGAAGTTGTCCAGATAAGCTAGAGAAGAACAGCTCAGTTTGTGCTTAGGAGACCATTTCTATGCTCTCGTGCCCTTACTCATCAGGGATCATGACGCAGCAGGTCATGTGCGTGCCTGTAATTTGCTGGCGTGCATATTTCCTTACATTCTTTACGTGAGGGGCCCCTTCATCGGCGAACTGAATAAGAAGAAGCTCTTGGCGGGGTTAGTCGAAGGAGGGACACAGAGCGGAGTGAGGAGTTGTGGTGTTTTCACCGACATGTATGTGGTGAAAGTACTACAGAGTTGATGGGGATCATGGAATCTTTTCAGCGCCGTCGCTGACTGCAGAACGACCCACATTTCTAACCACAGATGGTTTCCCCACTGAGAAGCAGACGGACGCCTTTATGCGTCATCACTAAGCTACCCTGACAACGATTATGCTTAGCGATAGTCTAGCGGTGAGCCACCATTTCGAAACGAACCGCAAAACAACATGTCAACTTCAAGATGGATTTCACAGGTCCCGCCCCCGACTGCAATTCGTCTAGAAGGTACGTGCTCTTACTCAGAAATTGCAGTGTTCAGTTAAAACGCTAACGTACCACTTTGTCAGAACTGGACAGCGGGTGTGCGTGTGACTAATCTAAACGTATGCACATGCGATCGACCTTGGCCTACACTCGCAACATTAACACTGTTACAGGCGACACCACTTGTAACCGCGCGTATAGGTCGCGACAGTAGGAGGTGCCCATATCGCTCGTACTCGGAAGCGGCATTTTCAATGGCGAGTAACCGTTGCTGCGTACGACGGGTTGCGACACGTCGTATCTGACAAGGCACTGAAGATCTGACTTCAACTTGGCGTGCTTCATACACACGACTACCTGAGTAAACGTACGGGCACGTACATGTCTGCAGCTCATCGTCTGCACGTGTACGTAGTGGAGGCGTTTATGCGTCGTTTCTTCCTTTTATTTCTTTGTAATTTCTCTCCAATTATGCAAGTTCCAGAAGGAAGTCCCTCATGGGTGTACAAAATTATGTTTGTCCGGCAATTCTGCGAGCCACGCAGTACGCACATCGTCTCCGTATCACGCGGACTTCAGAAGGAGGTCTTTCATGGGTTTATAATTATGTTTGTTCGGCAATCCTGCAAACCACCCAGTGCGCAGATCGTCTGCCCAATTACGCCTTGCGTTACTGATGTGTATAACCGTAAAGACACTGCACATACCGTAGGACAGTGTGAAACGGCAGTTAACCACACTTGTTATGGACACGGCACACTTCGAGGACATTGAGATGCAAACCGATCATGTGTCCTACAGCATATAATATTGATGTACACGATAATGACGATACGCGAGTAAACACATGTGTCGAAATTGAAGTAACAAACACAACCACCATGCGCAACTGAGAGATACTTTCAGATGCTTTTCGAGCAAGACTTTCCGATGCTTTTCGCTGTATGGCCGCCGGCACCACAGGCTGCCTTCTCGCAGCATCGTTCGATACCGTCGTCTGCGAATAGTATGATTCAACCGCAGGTGACTAGCTATTGAAGAGTGCGGCGGTGTGCTTTACTTTCGGAACGCAGTGGCCGCACTGAGCATCATCTGCACGCGACCGGGTGTGTACGGATGCCACTCTTTTCACTGTGTCATAACCTCGCTGCACATACCGTTCTGTAGCCATGTACGCGGGATAACCAGCTGACAGGAGACACAACACATTGTAAGCTCTCCCAACAACGAATATTCAGCACTTCGAAACTTCGCGAGAATAGCACGAAGAAGAAAACTGAAAAATCGTACGTATGGCCCGACTATCATACGTATTTGATAATTCACAGTCTATACGACCTATACGCGAATCTTTAGATGCCAATATCAGCTCCACTAGCACATCTAGTATGCGACTCCCTCCATATCCGTGTACGTTTCTGCTATTCTGTATAATTTTCCTGTACGCCCTAGATACGACACACGACAATTCCATCATTCTCCAGATATTCATACACGAACCTCCTGTGGAGCAACTGAGATACACGTACGGGGACTTGCAATATAATGACATACGCATACGTACTGACACCACCCATGTAGATCTACGCCTCCACGGTACGAAGGACACGCGCATACGTGTGGACACCACTCGTGTAAACCTACGCCTTCACGGTAAGAAAAACCTACGCATACGTACTGACACCACCCATGTAGATCTACGCCTCCACGGTAAGAAAGACAAGCGCATACGTATGGACACCACTCGTAAATCTACGCCTCCACGGTAAGACATACCCATACGTACTGACACCGACATACGCATGCGTACTGACACCACTCATTTCAATCTACGCCTCCACGGTAAGAAAGACACACGCATATGCGTATGGGCACCACTCATGTAAACCTACGCCTCCACGATAAGAAAGACATACGCATACGCGTATGGACACCACTCATGTAAACCTACGCCTCCACGGTAAGAAAGACACACGCATACGTACGGACATTCGCGTATGTACTGACACCACACTCATAAATCTGCGCCTCCACGATACTACCCTGTACGTACACACACACATGTGAAGAATAAAAAGTACGCAAATCCATCTACACACGACCCAGCGTTCCCATATACCTACACACATTACACACATACTTGAATGACCACGTATGAGCTTGTTCGGGATGATGCGGCCCGCAGGTGGCGCGACTTATCGTATGTGCCTCCTTCCTAGTGGCGACCAACAGTAGACAAGTCGCATTTTCAGGTATCAAAACGTTGCTGTGATAGCCGCGGCGAGGGCAAAACGCAGACGAAAAGAGCTGCCGATACAGCCTGAACTCAACGGGGCCTTCTTTTTGCTCCGCGGACGCTGCTGCACCTCCACACTAGAAGTTCTAGCCTCCAGAGAAGTCCTGCTACCGAACGTTGTGGCAACGAACTCGACCCTCACTTCCGCGACTCAAACCCATCTTTTCATTCGAAAATGCGGCGTGCATAGAAAGAAAACATGTGTTTCAGTGTATTCTAGTGGACAACACGCCGCCACACGCACATGCAAACACACAGGTAAATAGCGAAAAAGCCATGTGTTTAATAACACTTTCGTGGTATTCGGATCAGTACACCTGAGTTTAGACGGATGTTTAGCTGAGTGGCGTCTTCGTACTTCGCGGTCTACATCATCTGTATGCCAGTCTTCACACCCGTATCCTCATCGGCTACAGTAGCAAATGTAGTGTGCGACTCCTCCCATGAAAGTCTACGGTTCTGGATACGCGAGATATCACACACGACACACAATCCTGCAAGTGTCGACGTTCATGTGCATCTAAGCCGACATTATAAATATGTTTATTCCATATGCGTACGTGGGTACGAGCTCGCAATACAGATACGCCTATGGATGGATACACACACTCGTGAACACGTACGTGTGCGTCTGCGCTACCGCGCGTGTCTCTTGTTCCACTGCCGAGTTTCAGCTCCAGTTTCTCCGTGGTATGTTTCTTATTCAAAAGTCTGCGATGCGCGAAGAGTTCCGTTGTGTCTCAGATTCTTCTTCGCACGTTTCTGTCTGTGCGTCACTTTTTTTTTCTTATCCCTCTCTCTCTTTCAACCGGGTTTCTTCCTCTTCCACCACAGGTCTCCTCTCCGTCGTCCTCGCTTCCTTTTTCTCTTCCACACTTTCGTG
Source organism: Sarcocystis neurona (assembly GCA_000727475.1). Lineage (NCBI taxonomy): Eukaryota > Apicomplexa > Conoidasida > Eucoccidiorida > Sarcocystidae > Sarcocystis > Sarcocystis neurona. Next base: position 4,093,366 of record KL647295.1, on the reverse strand, counting down.
TCTCTCGCTCCTCCTCCGCCTCCTAATGGCAATTCTGCTTCTTCTCGGGATGCCTCGCAACGGGAGGACGACGGCGCGAACGTTACGCAATAGTGACAAGTTAATACGCCACACCACCGCTGCTGGGGTTTTCCTCAGACAGCACTTCGCACTCTGCTGAAAACCAAAGTTCTCCTCCTTCCTTCAGCCCACGACCTCCTCTTCTGCAGCAAGCCACTGCCTCTTCCCCTCCTTTCGCCTCTCTATACCGCAGCACGCCGGACTCAAATATACGAGAACATCACCTGCTGACGACTACACCTTACCGGTTGGCGCCTGCTCTTCCACTGCCTTTCTTGCCTGCCTGTTGTTCTGCAGAGTGCTGCAAATCACATCAATGAAATTGCTGAACGTCGTTCCTGTGCAAAGATGGATATATATATATATAATAGAGAGAAAGACCTATACATATGTATAATACATAAATCCAGAGCAAGCTCTGCATACGACGGAGTTGTGTCTGTAGCCAGAAGATACACACACATGCGGTGGTCGCGTTGGTGAGACGGCCATGTACATGTGTGTGTGTGTGTGTGTGTCTGTGTGTGTGCGATTAGTATATACACACAGAAACGTATGTGTATGGTGCAAGTGTAAGTGTGTACAGAATTGTTTTTCTGGGTAAGTATGTGTATCTACGAAATTCTCCGGTATCAGTCGTGCTGTCCACAGCAAATTTTTTTTGTGTGCTGCCTTTGCAGCGTTTTTAGCGCTCGGCTGTGTCGTGCCGCCTCCCCCTTTTCTTGTTTCTCCCTCTGTGGCAGCTCGCGAGACCCACGTTTCTCTTGCTGCGGCTGCTGCTATTATATGTCCTGCCGCTGCGGGTGTTCTCCCGCGGCAGGGTCCCCGCCTAGCGTCTTCGCCCGCTGGAAGAGGCAGCAGCAGCGGCAGCACCTCCTCTTCTTCTTCCGCGTGCAGCAGCGCCGCGTGGCTGCTCCTTCGGCCTTGCCCTGCCGTGGCTGCGTCGCCGGTCCGTTTCTTCTGGCCGGCTGTCTTCTTCTTCTTCTGTGGGTTCTTCGTATTCGGTGTCGGCGCTTTCGTTATCCGTCCAGGCAACGCCATCTGCTGCTCTCGCTGCTGCAGGGATGCCTCTCCGTCTCCTGCCCTCTCCTGTGCCACCACCACCTGCAGCAGCGGCAGAGCTTCTAGGAGCAGCCGCACCAGAAAGACCAGCAGCAGCCCCCCGCTGCGCAACAGGAGCCGCAGCAACGCTTCGGCGCTCCACCCCCCCACCAGCAGCAGCTCGTCGTCTCGCAAGAGCAGCGGCAGCAGGAGTACGGTCGGCAGCAGCAGCCGCAGTCAACGGTTCGGTGCGACCCGCAGCCCCAGCAGCAGCTGTCCTGCGTTCTCCTCCTCCAGCAGCAGCAGCAGCTCTCTCTGCAGCAGCAGCAGAGGCACGGCGTTCAGCAGCAGCGGCAGCTCTCTCTGCAGCAGCAGCAGAGGCACGGCGTTCAGCAGCAGCGGCAGCTCTCTCTGCAGCAGCAGCAGAGGCACGGCGTTCAGCAGCAGCAGCAGCTCTCTCTGCAGCAGCAGCAGAGGCACGGCGTTCAGCAGCGGCAGCAGCTGTAAGGGGCTGGCGCTCTGCGCGAGCAGCTGGACGGGCAGCAAGAGGATCGAATGAAGAATCTCGCCGAACAGGAAAAGCTTCGATTCTGCGGCTGCTGCTGCTGCCGCTGTCTGCGGCATCTCCTTCCACCACGTCGGGAGGGGGGATGAAAACCTTGGGTATTCTACGTCTCTTCGGTGTGTGCTGCCCCGCTGCTCCTGTTCCTCCTTCACCGGCGTGTTGTCGTTCTCTGGCTGCTCCTCCTCCTTCACCGGTGTGGAGTCGTTCTCTGGCTGCCCCTCCTGCTGCCTGACCAGCGTGGCGTCGTTCTCTGGCTGCCCCTCCTGCTGCTTGACCAGCGTGGAGTCGTTCTCTGGCTGCCCCTCCTGCTGCTTGACCAGCATGGAGTCGTTCTCTGGCTGCCCCTCCTGCTGCTTCACCAGCATGGAGTCGTTCTCTGGCTGCTTCTCCTCCTGCTTCACCAGCATGTTGTTCTCTGGCTGCTCCTCCTGCTACGTCACCGGCATGGAGTCGGTCTCTGGCTGCTGCTCCTGGTCCATCTGCACGCGGTCGTGCTCTGCCCGCTGCTGCTCCGTCACCTGTATGCAGTCGTTCTCTGGGCGCTGCTGCTGCTAATCCTTGACCGAGGCGAAGCCGTTCTCTGGCTGCCGCTGCTGCCGCTGCGGCAACACCTCCTGCCCGGTGGCGCTCTCTGGCTGCTGCTAGCGCTTGACTGGCAGCGCGCATTCGTTCTCTGGCGGCTGCTGCCGCGGCTCGCAGAGCCCAAGGCTCATCGTCGTCCTCGTCTTCCTCTATCACCACAAAGCAGTCGTCAGGAGACAAGGGACGCTGCCGACAGCAGTGAGCCGGCAGCGGAGCAGAATTCCTGCGACGCGGAAAAGCATCTGTTTCTGCTGCGGCGCCCGTTGTTCGGCCAGCAGCAACATCTGCAGGGTATCTTGGAGCGGGTCTGCGAGGCGCCGAGGAAGCAGCAGCAGAGGCTGTGCCGCCTCCACGCGCCGCAGGCGGTTCGAGCATCGGTGGACAGCCAGCAGCAGCTGCAGCACTGCCCCCCCCCTGCCGTGTGTCTGAGGTAGCGTGTGCTGCTGCACCAGGAAGGCAGCAGTGTGCCGCATGCGCGGCGGTTCTTCCGCAGAACGGTGATCTCGGCTCTCCCATCTCCTGCAGTCGCACTACGCCCTGGTGGTGGTGGTGGTAGTGCTGCTGCTGCTGCGGCGGCTCAGCGTGCTGCTGCTGCTCGGTGTGCGGCGCTGTAGGAGGAAGTCCCGGCTGCTGTGGTCGCATGTGGAGTGGAGGTTGTTGCTGCTGTCTATGGATTTGCTGCGTCTCGTAGGGACGGTGACAGAAACAGAACGGTTCCTGCGGATGGTGGTGCTGGTGGTGCTGCTGCGACACCGTCTGTTGCTGCTGCATTTGCTGAGACAGCATCTGCTGAGGCAGTGTCTGCTGGGGCGGCGCCTGCTGCAGCTGCTGCCTTTCGTACTGGAGCTGCATCTGCTGCGACTGCTCTCTGTCGTACTGCAGCTGCAGGTGCTGCGGCTCCTGTCTGTCGTACTGCAGCTGCAGCTGCTGCTGTCTGTCGAACTCCGGTTCCATTTGCTGCTGTTCTCTCTCGTATTGCTGCTGCGTCTCAGCAAGTGGCTGCTGCCTCATCAGGCGCAGCTGCGGGTCGCTGCCACACACATGCCGCTGCGGATGCGGCTGGTGGGCGTGCAGATGCGGGCAGCGCTGCGGCAGCTGCTGCGGCTCTTGCTGCCGCTGCTGCAGTTCTCCGTTTCTTCGGGGTGCGCCAGGTCCCACTGTCTGGCGCGCCGGCGTCCCTGCTGTTGGGCGTGCTGCTGCAAGACACGCGGAGGAAGAGGAGGAATCAGCGGCCATGCGCGAAGGCGGAGGAGCTGCTACACCGTCGCCAATCAGGGCACCACCGCGAGCAGCAGCCACGGCACGCGCAGCTGCGTTACCTTCCCTCTCCTGCTGAGCAGCAGCAGGAGATATGCCAGCAGCACTCCTCATGGCAGGAAGCGCCGCGCCCCCGTCTGGGATGCCTGCGCCGTACGTAGCCGCTCCACCATCAACCACCGAGGCGGTGGCGGTCCTATCTGCTCTTCCTTCCCTTTCCCTCGCCGTCCCAGCAGGACATGCAATTTCCCCCCCAGCCCCAGGTAGAGGTCCTCCTCCTGCAGTCGGTCCTCCTCTGCCGTGAGGTGGAGGCGAACCGCGAGGCACTGCAGCAGCAGCTTCTCCACACATGCGTCCCCGAGGCGCCGCGGGGTTCGCAGCAGGCGTCGGGCGCAAGGCAGCATCAGCCGCAGACAGCGGGGTTGCCCCAGGCTGCCGGTCTTGAGGAGATAGCGCAAGGGACGCAGCAATCGCCGGGGGCAGCACCGCAGCAGCCGGAGACAGCATCGGGGAACCGCCGGGGGGATTCGAAGAGGGAAGTGTCGCCGCTGCGGTAGGCGACCGTGGAGCCTCGGGCGCCCGTGGTGGCACGGCTGCCGACGCGGATGCAGCGGAATGAGAAGCAGCAGCAGCACCGCGCGACCCGGAAGCAACGGCAAACGGAAGCATAGCAGCCGCAGGCGACGTCGTCATGGAAAAAGGGTAAGCAGCAGCAGCAGCACCCTGCGGAAGCAGCATGGCAGCAGGAGGAAATGCTGTAGCGAGACGTAGCGCGGCAGCTGAAACGGGAGGATGAGAAGTGCCGCCGCCTCGGCGTGCGGCAGCGGCACGAATGGCAGCCGCACGGGCATTCGCAGCAGCTGCTTCGGCCATCCATGAAGGCAAACCCTGCGACCGAACAGAAGCAGCAGCGGCTGCAGCAGCAGCAGCAACAGCAGCAGAGTCTACCTGCACCCCCGTTGCCGACGTCGGAGCGATCCCATACGGCGACGACGGACGCAACTCACCTCCCGAGTGAATCCCTCGACGCTCCATTTCTCTCTTCCTTTCTTCGTCATCATCATCTTCCTCAGAATTCGGCTGCGTTACGTCGCACTCTTCCTCCTCCTGCTGTCCCAAGTCGCCGCCACCGCCTCTCTCCTCCCTCTCCTGCTGCTGCAGCCCCTGTCGCTGCTGCAGCTGCCCCTGCTGCTGCTGCTGCTCCAGTCGCTGCTGCCGCAGCTCTCGTTGCTGCTCTTCTTCCTGCTCTTCCTCTTCTTCTTCATCCGGGATGACCTCCACATCCGGCTCACTTTCCCGGGCAGAACCTGGCAGGTGAGCTCCTCTCTCCTGCCGTCGCCGTATGGCCCCTCCCCTTCCTTCCGTCAACGCCTCTTCTTCAAAAGACGCCTCGCGCTCCTCCTCTTCTTCGGTCAGTCTTCTCTCCTCCTCGCTGCCTTCCTCGCCTCTTCGTCTTCCGTCCTCTCGTCGCAAATCCTCCACCAGCCGTTCTCCTCCTTCGCGTCCTCCCGCGATTCCTCCTCTTGCTGCTGTTCGTCGTCCGGCGCTTCCCTCTCCACTCTGCTCTTCTTCGTCGTCGTCCACCACCTGCTGCTGCTGATCCTGTCGCCCAAGTTGACCGCGCAGCCGGGCTCTCTTCCTTGCCTCTCGCTGCTGCGCCGCTTCTTCTGCCTGCCGCTTGTTTTCTTTCGCCTGTACGTACACACGCCACACGGCACGCCCTCTCCCTACAAAAAATGACACGTCTTTATCTAGAAGGTCTTCGTTTGCCCTTCTTCCTCGACCCAGCCAGCAGCGACGCTCGCACGACAACCTACTGCCTCTCCTCTGCTCATCAGGCACGCAGCCGCTTCCTCTGTGTGCGTGTTGTCGCGCAGCAGAGAGGAAAAATTCCGGTGTAGCTACACCCCAAAAAACCCCGCACATATACACACACGCAGCAGAGAAGAAACATTCCAGTGTAGCTACACCCAGTAAAACCCCACAAACACATACACGCAGCAGGGATGAAACATTTCTCCAGTGTAGCTTCACCCCAGGAACACCGCACACACACACACGCACACACACACGCAGCAGAGAAGAAACATTCTAGTGTAGCTACACCCCAGAAAAACCCCACACATATACACACACACGTATACAACGACCTCGGGAGACTCCACGCCGTGTGTACACACACCACCTCTGCGCGTCTCATCGCTACCGACTACCACGCACCCACTCATATATATATATGTATATATACACACATAAAACGCCACCTACGAGACTTTTCCTTCTGTTTCTTCTTCCATGGGCTGCAGAGAACACCCGTACGAAACTGACCCACACACAGACGCATACACACATACAAGAGAACAGCACGTTTTCTGCCCTGCTGCGTATTTCTGGCATGCAAGAACAGCCTTCCTGGGCGTCTGCTGCCGGAGAGACATGTCGACGGGCGCACACAGACATATATACGGGTGTGTTACCTGTCTTTCCCACAGACATATTTACGAGAATATCAATACTCTACACAGTTTTTTTCAGGAGCTCCTTTCTCCACATACACACATGACGACTCCTCTCTACATATGAGCCGGCAGCACCTCTTCGCCCGTGGTTCCCTACTGCTGTGCTGCCTCACAGACACACACTCTTCCTCTCAGATTTGTCTGAAACTCCAGTCCGCTATTCTCGAAGACTTCTTGCTGCTGTTTCTGTGTCGCCGTTTCTCTACAACACCGTGTGGACGCGGACAACCACTGCAGTTGCAGGAGCAGCAACAGCAGCAGAGCCAGATACCGCCGCACATAGACTTCTGCTTCCTGTGTTCCTTCACACACAGGCGCTGCGACCGTGGAAGACAGAGGGATACCACTTGACCGACCCGCTGCTGCACCTGCTCTTCTCTTCTCCTGTCAGCAGACGCAGCTCCTAGAGAAGCCCGCGTATGAGTAGTAAGACTTTCGCTGCCTCCATCAGCTGCCCTTCCGCAGAGAAAAGACGCTGGCTGCAACGACGCAGAGTTCTGGCGATGGCGTGGGTCACTCCCCCCATCTGCCTCGCGAACCTCTCCGAGACACACACGCGCAATTCCAACTCATCTTACGGGGTCCCCCTGCATGCATATACCCATCTGGCTACGTCTCTCTTCCTCTCTATGTACAGATATATATATATATATATTCGCGTTCCATGGCCGATCATGCGCGTCCCCGCATATGCACATGTCCACCTAAATACACCTATCTATCTACGTACGTATTTATATATATATATGTATATGTATTACATATACTTGCGTCCCGTATCCGGTCACGCACTTCCCCGTTCATGCACGGCCCCATCCGCCTTGGTCTCTCTGTCTCGCTCTGCACATACGTAAACATATCTACACACACAAAAATGTATACATATATATGTATATATATGTACATGCATGCATTTGTGTTTCATTTCCGGTCAAGCGCGTCTCCGCGCATGGACACATCCATGGGGGTATACAGGTCTCTATATATCTGCATGTACCTACCCGTACACGCACGCGGATAAGTTGCTGTTTAGATGAAGAACACAACTGTGCGTCTTGTGTGTGGGGAGGATGTGCCATACATGCGCGTGTCTGCAGCACTTTTTCAAGCGGACACCCGGTGCTGCTGTTGCTGCTGCTGCCGCTTTTTTGAGGAAACGCAGAGCACCGAGAGACGGGTGTCAGTCAGCGCCAACCGCGCAGACGTGAGGAAAGGGAAGACGAGAAATGTTCTCCCCTGCGCGGCGGAAGGCTGCGCGTCTCCAGAGTCACCTTTGTGCGCGGGCAACAGAGACACAAAAGGAGAGACACCGAAGCGAGACGAGGAGAAAAGGGACACAGAGGGGAAGAAAGAGAGAGGCGGAATGCGAGAAGACAAAACGTGAGAGTAGAGAATTACAGAGAAGGGACGTACCTTCTGCGAAAGCTCTTTTTTCCTGTCGAGGAGATCCTGCACGTCTCGCGGAGGCATCACCTGGGAGAAGCATGCGGCAAAATCTCCGTTGAAATGGCGAGCGACGTTCCAGAAAACCTGCACCACCAGCAGCAGCAGGAGCAGCAGCAACACAGAAACATGTCAGTCGACCCTGCTGCATCTGCTGCTGCTGCGCGAAGGCACAAAAGGGCAACTTGTTCCTGCGCAGCCCGCAGCCCGGGGAACTGCTGCTGCCGGGAAGCGAAGAGCTCACATGTGCGCGGCGGACGGAGACACCCTCCCCCCTGCGTCTGCTGCTGCAGACGCGCGCGCGCGCGGTGTCTACTACCCGCCCGAGACACACCGAGACACAGAGAGGCGACTGAAAGTTTCGAAGACGACAGAAGCAGACAACGACAGCAAGAGCGACAGAAGACAGCCAGCCGGGAAACGCAAAGCGAGAGACACGACCAGAAAATACGGAGACGAGACACGGAGACACAAGAAAGAGACACACAGACGGAAAGCAGGACACAGAGACAGCCGCTGGCTCTCAGCAGGGCGGCAGCACTTTCACTGCCAGCGAGACGAGCCGGCTGGAGAGGACTGCTGGCAATAAGAGACGACTGCCGTTCCCGTCGGAAGCGTCTCCCTTTGCTGACTGCGCAGAAAGACGTTCCCTTCTCTCCCTCGGTCGCTCGGGGCGCTTCGTGTTCCAGCCACACGTAGACGGAGACAGCAGCAGCAGCAGCAGCTTCCCCGAGGCAGGCGTATCATCTTCTCGCTTGTGCCACGCACAGCGGTGTGTCTCCCGTCCCGTCCCCTCTCTTCGCACACGCATGCACACGTGGGGTGTACGAACACCCCACCGACCGGGTGTCTCGTCGCAGCTGCCGGGGCACATCCGTCGTCTCACCAGCAACCCCACCACCACCACCAGAGCAACCCCACACATCCGCCTATCTCTGATGACTGCCTGTCCACGCATTTCTCTCTGTCTCTCCCTCTCTCTCAATACATGTATATATATACTATATATTCTGTATATATACAATATTCTATATATATACTATATACTATATATACATTTTCTGTATATATGCACTACTTTCTCTTCTGTCTCTCTGTCTCTCTTCATACACGTGTATATATACTCCGTATGTATAATGTATCTACATACTTCCTTTTCTTTCTTGCACGCATGGGCATGGGCCCGTTCGCTTTTGTGTCGCGCCGACGGCTGTCGACGCTTCTCTAACGTGCGCGTGGGCTGCTGCTGGCTGGTCGCCCCGCTCACCATCGGCTGCGCATGAGCCATATAGTACGGGCGCAGATTATTAATATCTCGCTCGACGCCGCTGCCCCACACCGTCGCGATGACCTGCTCCACGACTCTCTTGGGCAGCGCTGCAAAAAGTCACACACGAACATATAAACGAAGAAATTTCCTTCCGCTCTCTTCTTCTGGCCTGCACTTTCTGTGCTTCATCCTCTTCTTCATCGGCCGCATTTTCCACCTTCTTGTCGCTCCTCCTGCCCACTTCGTCTCTCCGGTGGCGACTGCTGGAGACACAGAGATGCACAGCGCCGCGCATGTCTTGGCAGAGGAAGACGCAGAAATCGAAGCGCAGCAAGTCCTGCATCTCCCCAGGAGCTCTTTTACGCCGCGCTGCCCAGAAGTCATGCAAATACGCAGCAGCATCCGCTTCCCATTTCGCCCCGCGCCCCAACACAGTACCCGCTGACTCTACACCGGAAAACGTGCCCATACACCGGAAAACCTGTATGTACACCGGAAGACCTGTTGCCCATACACCGGGAGACCTGCTGCCCATACACCGGAAGACCTGTATGTACACCGGAAGACCTGCCCATACACCGGAAGACCTCTTCAACCGAAGCAAATACATGCAGAATCCCTTTCTACACACCGACTCATATACATACTCACGTCGACATACATACACATCAAAGTGCGCATACATATACATATTTCTACTGGATGTGGAGTTTACGTATCCACACACATATATCTATCTACACCTGAATCTATATCTATTTCTGTCTGCCTATATAATGTTTTTCTGTAGCCACAACATGTGCGTGTGAATGGGGCGTCTGCTCTCGCTACAACGGCGCATCTTCGAAGACGTCAACTGCTGGTGTTCGCTGAGCAGCACCCCATGAAGAAAGCTTCGTCTCCTACGCGGTAGCAGCAGCAAGGGCAGCAGCAGGCGCAGCAGCTGAAGGAAAAGCAGCTGTAGCAGAAGATGCGGGACGAGGAGGATGCGCAGCAACTGACACAGAAGACGACGTAGCAAAAGGAGGGGGCGGGGAATTATTACCTATATACGTCTCCGTGCGGTTGACCTCCCTGCGCCCAGCAACCGCAGCAACGTACTCCACGGTGAAGTGACCTGCCGCTGGTTTCCCTTCCGTGATCGTGAAGCGCTTCCCCTGAACGGCGCCCCACCGCTCGTCTGCCGTCGTCTCTTCTGAAACGCAGCAACAGCAGCACAAGAAGAGCAGCAGCAAGTGAACGGCAACTGCAGCAACAGCAGCCAGCGCAACAGCAACAGCAGCCAGCGCAACAGCAACAGCAACGGCAGCCAGAGCAGCGCAAGAAGAGCGGCAAGGGAAGCAGCAGGGGCAAGAGTCACGTGCACGCGTCCGCACGAAGAAGCGCGACAGGTAGCAGCTCAGGCACAGAATCCCGGCAACAGCGTCGGCAGGAACAGCAGCAGCAACACGGGCGCTCTCGAGCAGCAGAAGTGGCACACTTCCACACGACAGAACCGCCAGCAGCAGCAGAGGCAGTTCGACCCTCCAGCGAGCAGCAGCAGGAACAGACGACGCAGACCTCCGCAACAGAAGAAGAAGCAGCTGCACCGGCAGACGCCCTCCTACACACCACAAGGAGCGCAGCCACAGCAGCAGACCCTTTCCATCACCGGCAGCAGATACTTTCGAGCGCTCTGCTGTTCTACAGGAATCCACTACTCTATATAAAATGGCGATATAGACCGAGGCAGGGTCCTGATGCTCTCTTATTACACAGACACCCACACATATACACGTACATATATATGAAATACATACGCACCGCAGCACGTCTAGGTAACACCACCTCGTCGACGGTTGAGCAGGAAACACCCTGCAGCAGCCACGATGGTGAGGAGGTGGTGGCACGGCCACGACTTCGCAGCCAACTGCCGGGGTGCGACAGACAGACACCCACCCCCCACACGGAGAATATCCCCCCTCCCCTCCCCAAACATACACGCGACGCCTTTACATACATTGGCGGCCCTCTTCTCCACCTTTTGATTTGTTCGTCTACTTCGCTCTCTCCCGTTCTGTCTCTCCATATATGATATATGTGTATATACAGACAAACATATACACACACATATATATATGAAGTACCGAAGTCCCGTAGTAGTGAATGACTACTGCCCACATACAAACGACTGAATTTATCTGCGCGCATGCGTACCTGTTTGTGTATATGTGTCCAGAAGACTTAAGACCTCATATATAAATTATTGATTGCCTACAGAACCGAGTATCCCCCATCTATGTACAAAAGAGTGGGAACACACATATACGTAGATTATAAACATGTGAATACACCGTGCTAAACACGTTACCTACAATATAATACTGTGTATATATCTACACGTGTGTATATGTACGTATATATATATATATACACAGTGTATGTCCATATGATAATCACTACTCTCTTTCTGTATCCTATAGAGAGTACTACTGAATACTTCTAGGATCAAGTACATGATCCCCATACATATATATACGTGTGTATGAAAGGAACTTATCGCCAACATACACTACACAATTATATACGAGGTAAGCACTCCTCTATATAGGATCCTCGCTATAGTTCTGTAGTAGTAGTAGTACTGTTACCAAGTACTGCGTCTACATAGAAAGTCAATACTTTGATACTACCGCCTATGCATATGTATGGACTTCCACGATACACAGACAATACTTCGAGATTCAATACTCTAATCATACTACCTGCAGACAACACAAATATATACATGTAAAGTAGGGAATCCATGCAGAGCATGTGTAGTAAATGCGTTAAATACGTACGTTTGTGATGCTTATGAGATACTAAATCCTTCAGCATCCAGCACTTTATACACACACACACACGTGCTATACGTATTGAGGACGTCTATCTATGTAGAGGAGCATCTTCTACTATCTGTCGATGGAGGGCGAATGCAGATGGAAGTGTCGCAGCGCGCACAAGTACTCCTCTGCTGTAGGAGAAGCAGCCAGCAGGTGGTCGACCTTTTTTATCGACTGTTCAGCGTGCGACGCGCCCGCGTTGGCAGAACATCTCTTCCTCTTCGAAGTCCCCAATCGTGGGATATGTACCTGCACCCAGCCACGACTCTGCAATAAAACGGCGGAGACGGACGGGGCCGCAAGACGGTGTGGGGTGATGGCGACGTGCCGTCCGCTGCTCCTTCAGTGAGAAAAGCGCGTCTCACCTGCCTCGAGAAACTGCTGCTGTGGACACGCCGACGGACAGTCTCCCCTCCCACACATACAAGCTGCCGCACATGCCTGTATATCGATGAACTATAATACATATGTAAGTACGGGTATTACATGTGTGCAGACACTTACATATATGTATTTGCGTGCCACACACAGATATGTATAGATGAAGAGAAGAAAGCAGTAGATCATGTGGGGTATGTACAGAGGCATGCACGGGGATCACATATCTATTTTCTCTCTGTCTCACCCGAGCAAATGGAGACAAGAGACAGCTAGCTCGCGAGAAGAAAATCTTCCGCAGAGAGAATGACATAGAGACTGGTGTTTTCCCTTACCGTAGCGCTGATGCAACGCAAGAGAAAACGCCTTCCTGATGCTCGCCTCAGCAGCAGAGTTGCAGGAGCTCCGGTCGGTCTGCCGAACGAAGACGACGCGCAGGCGCAGCACACGTCGTCGCGCACGCAACACAGCTCGAGCTGTAGCAGCAGCAGCAGCCCACAAGCTGGCGACGGCAGTCCCGCGCCGTCAGAGAGAGAGAGAGGCAACAGCAGCAGCAGTCCGCCTGACGCAGGAGAAGCGGCGCCCATGGAAGAACTCAGCGTCGTCGCAACAGCTGCGCGCATGTGCTGCGTCGGCAGCAGCAGCAACAGCAACACCGGCGCAGCTGCGAGAGCTCAGATGGGCGCGGCAGCAGCGGGTGATGCGGAAGACAGCAGCCCCAAACAAGCAGACGAACTGTCGCCACGCGGCACCAGCAGCAGCACCACTGGGAGAGGCAGCCGTCGCCGCGCCTCCCTTGTGCAGCAGCAACAGCAGCAGCAGCCTTCCCTGCTGCGGCCTGTCCTACGTGCAGGCGTTCGTAGTACATGCGCTGTATGTACAGTGCGGCCTCTGCCACGCGCAGGCGTTCGTAGTGCGCGGCGTACGTACACTCGAGCCCTATGCAGACATGTTGTATATTATCCACACGCGGCGTACATACACTCGATCCCCACGCTGTGCTCTAATACTAACGCGCGGTGTACACAGCCTCGACCCCACCGTACGTGCTGCACTAATACTACACGCGCAGTGTACGTACACTCAACCGACACGCGTCCACGCTGCACGAATCCACACGCGGTGTACATACACACTCAAGCCGTCCCTACGTGGTGTTCGTACACCCCAACACGTCACGGCCAAAACGCGCACGGACATATTTCCCGCACGGCACACAACGGCTGGGCCCCCGACGACATATGCACCTATGCGTCTCCTCTACACAAGCGCAGCGTCTAACGAGGAAATTTCTCACAAAATAAAGACGTGCCCAAGCCAGTGCGTACATACATATATACATGCGGAGTTGTCTGGACAGCGAGTAAACAGCAGAACCACACAAACGTGGGAACTCATGCATGTGTGGGTCTGAGGATTGCGCTCGGGTTCTCCAAGGAGCTGCTGCTGCGTAGACGTGATGCACCTGCAACAGCAGGCAGCCTCATGCCACACAGGGCCCGTACCCGACACCTCTCCACGCTTCTACATCTCTGAAGAATATGCATACGTAGGTATATATATATATATATATGTTTTTGAAGCGTATATATATATATACACGCATACGTATACATATGTAGTGGAATCGAAAGCAAATACATACAAATATATATATATATATATATATACCTTTGCACCATATACGTATATATTTGTACCGAAGGAAGTGAGTGAATAACAAGAGCTGCGGAGGGAAATTCATCTTCCAAACGGCAGGCTGTGAAGACAAGTGACAGTACTATGCTTGTTTGTACAAGAATACTACACTTACAAAAGAAAATATACGAAACGCATATGCATATACATATATATATATATGTAGATGTGTACTTGCATACACACGACAGAAGATAAACACAACTCATATATCTCTCCCTCTATATGTAGATGTATACCTGTGTATACAAGCATATATATATATAAGTATGTGTGGGCACGTGTGTGTATTTATTCTCTGTAGGTGTATTTTGTGTATGAGGAGAAGGTGTCCCCAGTCCTGTTTTTGCCGAGGGAATGCGGTGCGTATGTGTCGTGTGTGGCCGCGGCTCGACGGCATCGGCAGAGACGCGCATGCAGAAGATGTGCGCTGTGTGCTGCTGCGAGACGTAAGGGAGGAGACTTACAAACATGTGGACAAGATTTTCGGCAATTTCTTCTTCGCTGTTCCCGAGAGAAAACTGTCGACTGCTTCGACCTCCTGCTACGGCCGCCCCACACCGCCTGCTGCTGCTTGAACTCGAAGCAGGCGTCGGAGGCGAGGCCAGCGTGTGTATTCTGCTGCCGACCGGGGTCGGCGACTGCTGCCTCACGACGCGGACACGGGGTGTACGTACACTTGCAGTTGCCTGGCGTCCTGTGCAAGAAGCGCCACAACACACCGAGTCGGAAGCACCTCAAACCCGCCTGCTGTCGAAACGGCGCGGCCAGCCGTGCTCCGTGTGGTGTACGTACACCGCGACCGACACCGGCAGACACACATACACAGACGCACACCTGTTCCCCACCGAGATGCCTGCGCAGGCCCGGAGGCGCATGCGTAACAGACCCATACACAAGTGCAAACAATATACACACCTCTTTGAAGCGTATATATATACATATGTATGTGTATGTACGCTTCCTTGTCTCTCGCCACACACCCACCAACACGTCTACCCAGGAAGAGATATCGCCGACATGCAGCCCAAGTCGACTTCCGGGTGTACGGACACACGCCGTGCGATGCTACACGAAGTCCGCAGGTTCAGGGAAAACGTTTACCACGGCGCACGCGCTTCTCCATGTCTATTCATTTACAAAGAGTATAAAGACGACATGCAGCAGCTGTGAAAGAGCCACGCGAACAGCACCGGTATATATATACATACGTATATCTACTACACACTTGAACACGAACTGATGCTTGTGACGGTTGGGAAGAAAGCCACTCACTTGCACAGGGGCTCGATACTGAGGTGTACATACACACCACAGAAGTGATTACGAGGTACGTAAGCACTACAAAACGAGGTTCCTCGCGGTGTACGTACACCCTGCCGGTTTGCGTGTGGGAGGAATGGCTTATCTTCAGGAGCTTTATTTCGAGGTGTACGTACACTGCAAAAATGTACTGACTCACCTGCAGCAGCTCGATTCTGAAGTGTAAGTACACTGCAGAGGAGTACTGCGTTACCTGCAGCAGCTCGCTTCTCAGGTGTAAGTACACTGCACACGAGCACTGGCTCACCTGCAGCCGCTCGCTTCTGAGGTGTGCGTACACTGCACAGGATTACGACTACCTGCAGCAGCTCGCATCTCAGATGTAAGTACACTGCACAGGATTACTGACTCACCTGCAGCAGCTCGCTTCTGAGGTGTACGTACAGTGCAAAAGCGTGACTTACCTGCAACGGCTCGATGCTGAGGTGTACAAGCACTGCAAAAAAGTAGCGACTCACCTGCAGCAGATCGATTCTGAGGTGTAAGTACGCTGCTTTGAGAAAGGTTGAGCGACGCCAACGTCGCGTCAGGCGCAGCTTCCAGCGGTCGTGGAGGAAATCCTTCCAGCACTGCAGCAGCATGTCCCACATTTACACCAACGTCAGAAGATTCCCACCTTCTCATATGTGAACATACATATATATACACGAACGGCCACCTTACATATACGTATATATATACATATATATATATATGTGGAGGAACGACCCCTTGGTCGTCTGTGAGGCCCCGTGCATTTGTTGAAAAAGGCAGACTGATGCAGGACGACGCTGCGATGGAGAGAGCTGTTTGTGCTGCAGGCAGATACATGCGACATGCGTGTGTGTGTTTGTATCCATCTACGCAAAAAAGTCCAGCCTCTCTTAACAGTCCACCTCCGTCTCTTTTTTTCTTCCGGATTTGTCGCTCCCTCCCTGTCCGTCTCTCTCTTCTCTCTGTCGCGACAGCACACCCGTACGTATCTCTGTACGCGGACAGAGAAAAAGTCACGCGTAGAAGAAACATTTCTACAAAAAAAAGACGGCGGTGGGGTCATTCGTGAAAAGTTCGCACCAACGTGAGGCCTGCTGATCCTTCTTATGTGCGCGTCTACGTGTGAGCATTTCTGCGGCCTCGCTTGCAAAACTCGCAGTCTCGCTCTGTCTTTTTCTGTCTCCGTCCCTGTGTCTCCCTCACAAGAGTCTCCCCCCCAGTTTTTTTTTCTCGTGTAAGGGTGCGAAAATAACAGGCATCACGCTGCAACACACCACCAGGACGCTCTTGCTGCTCTGCAAGCAGCTGCCAGCAGCAAGTGCTTCGTCTCTCTCTGTGCTACAAATCTGCTGCCCTGGACCGCCTGCTGCAGCCCCCGCGAGTCGCGCGTGCCGCACCGCACGAGTGACCTGCAGCAGCACTGCACTGGGTGGCACATTCATCGGCTCTCCGTCACCTGCGACGGCTGCCGTAGAACTTACGACTGAACTGCTCATCGTCGGCAAGGTAGTCGAGCTCTGTCGCTTCAGCAACTGTGGTGCAACCCAACAGCGGCACAACAGCAGCAGCAGCAGCACAAAAAATGACAGCGGCACGCGCACATAATCGGCAGCGGTAGCAACAGCAGCCCCGCGGCAGCGTCAGAACAACAAGCCACGTGGGCAGACGCGTGTGAGCCGCCGCAGCGGCGGCACAGCAGCAGCCGCGGGACCGCGGAATGGCGACCGCTTCTCCCTCTCTTCCCCTACGCGTATACACGTATGTACGTACATGTCAACACAAGGACCTCTACACGTATCGTAAACGCATCCACACCTCCACACATATGTACGTATACATTTCTCTTGCGGCGCGTAAATTACCAGCATACGTATCTCTTCGGGAATCGCGCACTCTCGCTGCCACCAATCCCTAGCAGGAATACGTGTCTTCCACGCCTACACATATGTACGGAGAGACATGCTGAAGAAGTGCTGCCGCTGACGCCTGCCACGCGCATCATCATTTACAGCAGCATCCACCTTACTTGATACATATGACGTACTTACGTATTTTCTGAGTATTACATGGCTATGTATACAAAGAGAGGGACACTTCGGCAAAAAGGACTGCCGCCCGGGTGACGCGGGACAAAACACCTCTACAACGGATGCATATACATACCGCATATATATATATATATTACATACTATACGGCTCCACCTACGCGTATATATACATATATATATATGTATATATAGTGAAGCGCAGGTGCTGCTGTGCAGGTGTGGGAACAAAAGTTTTCTACAGTTCTACATATGGAGGAAATCTGCCGTCGGAAGACAACAACGCACGGCTTATCTGTGTGGATCATATTGTGCGCGTTCCCCCTAATACATACACACGCCTAGTAAAGGTGTGTCTTCATACGACGAGGGACTTCTGTGGAGATGGGAAGAGACGGAGAAGGGCTTCGTCTCTGTGTCCCCACCGGAGGGCAAATCAGAAGAAAAAAAGTGTGCACAGCACCCCCACGCCGTATGCGTTTGTGTGTGTGTGGTGGCAGCTCGGCGGCGCCGCCCAGCAGCAGCAGCACGGCAGAGAGGTGTCTGCCTTCCACCCGTGAGCGGCGATGTTTTCTTCGTCCACACGCGTCTCCCCCTTCCCTTCCCTTGGCTTCCGCGCGCCCCATTTCGCCAAAAAAAGAGTCGTCACGCAGCAACCAACTTCCCTACCTCAGAAAAAAACGTTTATATACATGTGACGCCTCTCTCCGTGTGCGCATGCCGAGACACGCCGCCCTCTGCTCCCCCGGTGGGGGGATCACGGGGAAAACGTGTGCGCGCTCTCGTATATATTAGATAGCCCCGCGTTTCTTGACATGTCGACATCACACACAAGCACTACCCGAAATATTCGTCGAAGAATAGGCACACTTACTACTCCCTGATCTCACCCAAGAGGCCTACTCCACACGCGGTAATACTGGCAAAAACTACGTAAAACTAACATATATACACGCCTCTACGCGGAACACACACACACACACACAAGTATACACGCGCTATACATACGTATATGTACATATACTATACACACACCTATATACAGAGCCTACATATACACACATACAGGTATGTATATATATATATGGGCTATATATACGTATAAAGACATTTATCCACATAGAGGCCATACACTTGTGTGCGTATAAATATATATATATATAGTAGGTAGATAGGCTGGGGAGACACACACGTACACATACATATATATATATATATACACACGCATATACACACTAAATATGTATATATATATATATATATATGTAGGAGCTAAAGAAGGGGCTTACTTTTTCGGCGCAGTTCTGCGTAAGTCGCTTGGGGAGAAATAGTAATAATTGGGTTTAGCGGTGCGCAGCGTATTCTCAGACGCAGCATATCCCTCGTCTCTTCCCCCTGCCGTGTTGCAGCAGCGCCACCTTCCCTTTCCGTCCTGCTGCTGCCGGCAGAAAGCTCCCCTGCTGCTGCCGCAGCGGCTGCCGGTGCCCCCCTTACTTCGTTCTCTTCCATTTTTGTTCACAAACTTCCTCAAGTAAACTACCAGAACGCTTTCGCAAATCTTCGTCTATCTATCCCAGTACGTATATGCATACGCATGTTCTATTCTCTATATATACACATACGGGTATATAGTTTATGAAGGATGTAGGCACACAGACACACACTCGTGAAAACGAAAACTACACATATATACACACAAAGACGCGGTCGCCGGGTCTATACGTTTGTAGACAAGTGGCTCCTCTGGACCCCGCATACATCTAATCTATTTGTAGGTTTTCTCACTACAGAAAAACAAGCTCTCTATCCAGCGTCTGCGGACCTCACTATATACATGTATATCTATGTAACGTTTATATATGTATTTTATGATGCGCGCAGTCACACAAAAGACACACATGTTTGAACGCATGTATTTATGTGAGTGTCTACAACTCCATACACGCAAAAATGACATACAACCGAACACTACGTACGTACCCCAAGACTTGGTCTCCTGACGCAGCACGCAGTATATTACCCTCTGCCATCCACCTACGGTAGCCCACAACAAATACAAGCCCGTGTATACGGTTGACGTTTCGCACAGACGTATGTAGCTACTCCCTCCCTACAATTCAGACTGTATTTCACAGTGACCCGTAGAAAAGGGCGCACATAAGGAAAACAACCTGCTGTCCGCAGAGTCGTACGCACTTGCTGGGGGGAGCTGTTGCATGCATCCTCACTCTTCTTAAAGACACACCAGTTATCCTGCTGAGTGCTGATACGTATATACGACCCTTTGCACCTGCTGTGACGGGACGTACACACAAGTACGCGCATATACGTACATATACACAGACGTAGATAGAGGAAGGAAGTACGTGTACACGTCTGGGTGTAGACGTACGTACAGATACTAGTCCGGATGATTAGCTACATGTGCATGAGTGTCACAATACAGACCTGCGGCAGGAATGCATGTGTATCACACCTGCCGGAGGAACGCATGTGTATCACCTGCTTATCGCGTTGACACCACGCGGTAACTGCTACACGCAAGTGCATTCAAGCACGAACACGTATACTACGCAGTGGCTACTGCACACACAAGAATATACGGACCATATGATATGCCCCGCACGACACTGTCGCTGATGTTGCGAAGAGCGCAGATCACCTGCGTATCACACCGGCAATCTCCTGAACGGGGACCCGCACATTTCCTGTATCTATCACGCTTGAGGAGGGAAAGTAAGTAAAAACACACAGTTGGTTCCACGTGGATACAACACACGCATACGCACACCGTTTAAGCTTCCGGGTACGATGTCATACGCACTCCACAAATACACATCTATTTTGTATTTTTACATGAACAACTATCGTTACGTAGTACCTGCCGCAGAAGGGAATTCCTACGTCACGTCCTCAACCTGTAGCAGCGTTTGGCTACAAACAGGTATCTCTTGTGTAGGAGTTACTCGGTGAATGCAGTCCTTTGTGGGTAGATATACGTAAACATATGTACGAACACGTATGTGTAGCATACAGATGTACCACCTGTATGCATGCTGTACCTGCAGGAGGCAGACACACAAACCTCCGTCACATACAGATCAGCTGCAAAAATCTGCGGTGTGGCGACTCAGCTGCATACACGTTCATCTACCTGTTGTTACCAGCCAGACGAGGATACGCATATGCAGTGAGGCCATTCAACACAACGGCGCACGTCCCCGCAGAAGTGGAAAGCGGGATTTTGCGGCTGCTGGTATGAATCAACACATAAATGGATTTGTCATGTACACAGATAATTTGCCGTTACACGACGATACACATACGGCAAGCGCATACGGCACTGCAGCTGCTACATCAAGAATCGGAAACCCTGGTAGATACAGCAACACACATCACGGGACCACCTCGTCCCACTACAGCAATCACAACTAAGTTGCTAGCCTGCTGCTCTAATGAGAACTCGGTATCACGCCACCGTACTGGCTACGAGCGAAATACAGACAGAGGCTTCAGGAGCTGCTCTGAGAAGTAAGAACGCAAACGTCGCCACAAATTCGAAACATATGTTTAACGCCTAGGTCCTGTCCCTAGGGACGGAAGACAAACCGCTTCAGCGGTTGCCGGTCCATGTAATAACGCATGTATCACTCTACTACTACGCTGGAAACCCGGTGCGATGCGCGGGGAGACACGAGTCTATCGCCGAGCAACTGCTACGGGGGATTTAAAAATCGTTCATGCTTCCTGTCGTAAACAGAAACCGACGGAATTTTCCTTCGCGCACTCGGAGGTCAGGAACCTTTTCCCTGATACGGATGCGCAGGAAGGACATGGCACACCAGTAGGAGCTTTCCTTGCACGGCGACCCGTATGTACACTAGGGGCGGGCTGGACGAACAAGTGGTTTCTGCCACGGATGCGGCAGGTAAAACCTCTGACAGTCCACTAACGCTCTGTTCGAGCATAGCCGAGAAACACTAGTGGACACGCAACTTTCGAGAAGAAAAACGAGACACCCGTCGCTTAGACGAGGCAACCGCACAGGGTGATGCAGCGAACAAGCGACGACCTTGTGGTGTCCGTACACCGCGCAGGAGAGCATGTCCTAAGTGGGTGCTGGGCGTCGGCGAGTTCGAAAGGCTAGGACATATCAAGTAGAAAGTTTTTAGAGCACGTGAAGTACGCACTCAAATATACATACATCCTCAGATCGACCAATCTGTACCTGGAGTAGCTATCTACCTCTCTCTCGCTATCGCTGTGTATCGATCTCTCTCAATCGGCGTACCTACGGTATGTATGTATGCGGTTACGAGTGGTGACAACGGTAACACAAAGGGCCCATAAGCAAGGAAGCTACACAGAAAGGGGAGACCTTCTCACCCTGCATGTCCGTACCTACATGTGAAAATGTGACCACGTTTTCACTGCTCTTTTCTACGCAGTGATGTACGTCTGTACTGTACACGTATGTGCATGTGGAATGGGCCGGGGGGACACATACCGCGCACACTAAAAACACGGAAAGGTAATGAACGCGGGGGAAAAACGCGTTTAAAAGGTGGAACCGTGCGCGGTTGACGCAAGTCTAGCGCTGTTACGAACTCGTGCTGTCGCAGGCGCCCAGAAGCGAAGCGCTGCGCTGCTTGTCCCGCCAGTACCTCTGGTGCCAGCACGGGTGCTGCCCCTGTGTTGGGCTGCTCCTCATGACCTGGTGCTCTGCTGGTTTCGCGGTGGGTGGTGATTCTGCTTCTGTTGTGGCGATTACCAGTGTCGCTTGTGCCCCTGCCGCTGCTCTAGCTGCTGCGGGCGCTGTTAACACGGAAGCAGTTCTGTTATGCTGTTGCCGATTCTCCGACACGACGCCAACTGTCTCCTCCTTCTGCATCATGGAAAGTGACGACGCTCACATCTACAGGGTGATGTTCCCTACACCACATGACAGAAAAAAATAGGGTGCGGCTGCCTGCGTGGGAATGCCTTCCACGAACAGACACTTGCCCCGAATCGTACCTGTTCGTAGGGGGAAAGGAGGAGGGTCACACAGGAGTTCTTTCCAGCAACATCAAAAAGAAACACAGAAAAGAAACACTGGGCCGCCTACCACTCTCGCAGGGTCGGCAGAACAACAAATATGGGGTGCGGGGTGAAGCAGTACCACGCCATCAGAGCCGAGGTTGCACGCACACATATTGAAGCACCAGGGAACGGGTAGCGCGGGGTGGAAGTGGTACCGAGGGGTCTCTCCCTCAGAAAAGACGATCTGTCCCTGAGCGGACCGATGTCACACGATGACGCTGACGCGGATCTTGGGGGGGCCGCGGCCCTTGTGCTGACGTGGTCGCTTTTATGATGGTGTGGCCGTACGCCTTCTTCGGTGTTGTCCCGGCTACTGGCATTCCTCTTGTACAAACACAAGTGGAGACCGCAGGTCCTGCTCTTGTCGGTGACGTTGGGTCTCTTGCTAGTGGTAGTGCTGGACGTGCTTTCGGGGGTGGTTCTGTTGCAGGAATGTGGTTAGTGTTGTTCTAAAGGTAGGAAGCGCTGTCGATGTTACCGAAGACGGACGATTCGGTTCAAGAAAGTAGTAGCACCGGAATGCGCCGCACACGAGCCCAGAGTAAGAGCTGAAGAAACGGTAAAAGGTTTGTTGCCAAAGTAGCACCGGTTCCTCCACAGAAGCTGACGACGAAGAAGAACGTTTTCTCCTTACAATTCTAACAACGGAGAACACTACAATTCCAATAGCAGAGAACTCCATAATGGTGGTTTTGATGGTGCTACTCCTGCACCGTCGGTCCCTCGTAGAAGCCGTCGACGTCAGCAGTAAGATCTCTCCTGCTTGTTGATTGCTTGCGGCTGGTGCCGCCTGCAGCCGCGGCGGCAGTAGACACAACCACGCAAAGTGGTGGTACCACAGGGCAGCAACAACAGCGGCAGGGACAGCGCCAGAACCAGCCCCAACAGCATAGGACAGTACGACACACAACGTGCTGCGCTGGTCCACACCCGTCAGCAACACCAGCCGCAATTGCACAAGTGGAGGAGCAGGAAGCACGAGTGGCACGTAAGACGCTGTATCCGCAGGGTAGCCCAGCAGCCCAGGCGAGAGGAGCGACTGTTCGAACTGCAAGAAAGAGGGGAGGAGGCAGTACCGGGGGCACCCACAACGGCACGATCAACTCAAGCAGCGGCCGCCTGCGAGGGCTTCTGGTTTCAACAACAAATGCTGCACGTGTTGGGGAGGGGCGCACCAATAGAAAGTAGAAGTTTCTGAGAAGCGGCAGCAGAACGAAGAGGAACTGTGCTGTAGCGGCAACGCACCAAAATCGGCGATCCAATATATGAAACAGCACCCACGTATAGTTGCAGCTGCTACATGCTACGGTAACTACGAAAGACTAGGTACTAGTCGCCTGTGCGCGTCTATGCCCGCAATGAGTTGTTCCCGTGTCCTGATTCGAGCAGCTGTAGCCCAGGTGTATACGCGCTGCATAAACGCCTTCTTACTGTTACAACTTCAACAATACATCTACATACAGGTGTAGGTGCGTGCGTACACTTATGTATGTGGATCTACGCGGATATGTACGCCTAAATACTTAACGGAGAAGTATGCGCCTACATATTTATAGAAACATGTACCGTATGTGTGCTACTCCGTGTAGGGCAGTAAACGCAGCTGAAGGCGTGCAAGCTTCTCTGCCTCTCTCTGACCACGTCCATGTATGCACAAATAAATGTACACTTCTTTGCGCACATATGTAGGTGTACGTGTACGTATCGTTGCAGATTACCTGCTGCCGCAGATTGCTCGTCGCGTGCAGTCCACGTCTCTACGCAATGCTCCCTCGTGTTTTCGGCAGGACGTAGACACACAGTCGGTAAAACGCTTCTTTCGGCGAGGCATATGCGACGCATCCAAGCAACGCAGCCGCAGTGTGATCAGCGGCACGGTCGGCCTCCGGCAAACAGGCGCGACCACGGAACGCGTAAGCAAATGCTCGAACAACCGATTCCTTCACACACAAAGCAACCGAACGCCGACGGGCAGCAGCAAGAGAGTCGGCAGCGAAACACTTGCATACGGGCGGTGCTTCGCCGGAGGACAACCGGCAGCAATAGCAATGTAGATAGCGGCGAGTGTGGCGTGTAGCCTCAGTGAAGAAATGCAGTTTCGGAAGAGTAGAAAGAGACGGGTGAACACTGGCAGCAGCAGCACGAAAGAGAAGTGTGGTGAACGCCCTTCATTTCACGGTCCGTCTGCTGACGTTAAGACGCATCATACTGCCTAGAGAAGGTCCTTGACACCAAAGCATATACGGTTGGTAATAGTCGCTGTAGGAGCCTTCCCTCGCAGCGGAGGCACTTGTCAGTGGATGGCAGAAGCGCGTGCAGAAATCAAGCGTGTAACAGATGAACATATTCAAGGGAGATGTGTGTAATTTGTTTCGTGTAGCCATAGAACCTGTAGGTCTTTCTACGCAGCTGCGCTGCCACACAGGGGGATGCCAGTATGAGCATTAATCCTGCTCCGCAGGAGAAGCTCCGGTGCTTCCTTCGCATTATTTCTCCATACCAATACTACACTTTCTGCACGCAGACGAGGATCTACTTATCCACACGCATAGCTACGGATATGTACATCCATTACACATATTCATTCGTGTGCTACTGAACTGCGCGGCACACATGCGCGAAGGGTGGTACTGGTAGCTGGAGGAAAGCGCTCTTGAGTGGGGAAGAATGCCAAGAGTTTACCAAGGCTGAAAGTGGAGAGTGCATCCCATCACGCTACCCGAGAGTGTGTGTGTGTGTGTGTGTGTGAAGCCGGATATAAACGTGCTGTCACAAAATCCGTACGCACACAAAGAAGCCGCCGTGCGCAGCTGGGTCAGTAACACCCCGGGATTTTTTCGGGGCGGAGGACAAGCTGGAAATTTGTAGAAGCTAGACTCTGCGAAATCAATCATCACACATGAGAAGCGCCACATTATCTATACGTATTTGTATACGGGTATGAAGATACGTATGTGTTTAGTATATATATATATATATGTATGTATGTATGTGTATATATATATGTATATAAGTATCCTTGTCTCTACATCTACGACTGTGCACATACGTTCATACATATATATGTATATCTAGGTTGGAGACGTGCGGCACCTTGAAAAGTCTCTTCATAAAGGGCGTCTACAAGTGCCCCAAGAGGTGAATTCACACTGGTGGACTTTTTCATTTGTATAGTCTACGTGTCTATTTATACGTCTGTCTCCACACTGGTAGGCAGATATTGCTACGTATACGTACGTCTACAGGTAACAGGAGAAAAGATGGCTGCCAGAAACCTTCATGTTCTCTGTGTCTGCGAGTCTGCTCAAAGGTACGCAAGAGAATCCCCCACAACGCACACAAACAAAAACATAATCTACGGACACGCACAGATGTACAGAGGGCGTGCTTGGCTGTATGTGGACATGTAGACGCACACGTGTACGCAGAGGTGAAGGAGACGTAGAGACGTCCAGATACCCTGTCTGCTCCGCTCCAGTAACTCTCACAATATTTCGCATGCGCTGCTCATTTGGGAACAGAAAACCACATCCGCTTTCTCCAACCTGCCTATCGCTGCGTAGATATCTTTCTATCTTCTACGTACACGTATATATACATATATATGCGTACATCTTTATCTATACACGTAAATATATGTGTATGTAGGGAGTCGTGCATGGATTCCGTGATGTGTTATTCCTGAAAAGAGCTTCTTCCGTAATGCCCCCGCTCACCAAAACACATGTTGGAAGAACATTTCCAACTCACATACGAACTCCTACTTTTTCCGCAGTATGTCAGTGAAACACGGCCACTCCTGCTCTAGGGTAGGAATCCTTGACGTAAGATGTTACTTGTGAATTTTCAGGGGCGGAGTTGAGAGAGCTTCGCGGGACGCTGGCGAGGTTTCTATCTGCCAGTTGTTTCTTCTAGTTTGTGTGACTCTCCACAACGGCTGTGCTTCACTTTCGTGTGTACATCAGACAACAGCGAACGGTGTGTCTCGTGTGAGTCTGTTTTTGGCGTGTTTAGTTCCGTAGAAGGTGCTTCAGCGTGTTCTCTTTTGATGCTCGTGTATTCTTCTGATGCATGTCTTCTTGCACGCGTGCTCGTAGCGTCTCTTTACAGGAGTGTGCCCCCCGTGGACGTCCGCTTTGTGCAAGGCGCGTCGTGATACGTCAACAGATGGACAAATACACTTCCACTCCCAGGCTGGGGGGCAAGGTGGCTCCACGGTGTCGGAGATTTCATATTCTGTTTACAACCTGAACGAACCTCATACACACATGCATGCTACGTGTGCCTCCTAATTATACTGCCGGCCAGATACGCCTTAAAATACATGTATAAACACGTCAAGAGGAAGGTCACGTATACGTGCAACAGATGAGGAGTGCACAACAAGACTGGAGGACACCAGAGACATTGACTTTTTCAGCGAGTCGTTGCAGCTTCTGCTGTTGCGCTAGTGCAGGAATGGCGTGAACGCCACTCCGGGTGCTAGTACCTGTAGAAATCGCACCAGTTGCTGCGCTGCGGTGTCAACAAATTGTCCAACTGTACATTACTTTGAAGGTATGTTCGGAGAGGCCAGCAACGAACCAGCAGCAGCACGACAGACAGCAGCGCGTCACGGCTTCATTCAGCAAGCAGAGCGACCAGGCGCAGCAACAGGAACAGCGTGTAGGGGCGCCGGAGTAGCGGGCAGCAGCGTGAGCAGCGCCCACCAGAGGCATCTGTCTGCTGCACCAGGAGCAAATGAGAGCCGCAGCACAGCACCACGCGGCGCGTACCTATGGCAGCAGCCACAAGATAAATGTACGGAGGACAGAAGCGTTTATAAGCGTCCATTTCTGGACAAGGGCAGCAAAGCATTGCCGGACGACAGCAGCAGCAAGGAGAGACAATTTGACAGAGGAGCAGCTGCCGCACCGCAGTCAGCAGCAGGACGACAAAGACCTGTATTGCTGTTCATAGACGCATGCATGAGTGGACATGGGCATGCATGCGGACGTGAGTCTGTGCTGCTGCTTGCCCATACACCAGATTAGAGAAGTGCAGCAGTGATGGACGCGGGAGAAAAGAAACCAGCAGCAGCAGAGGCGCCACCAGAGGAAATCTGCAGCGCCTAGCTGCGACACTCAATAGCAGCAGCAGCGCTTCGTTTTACATCTCACAGCAAAAACACGAGAAGGTAGCAACTAGACTAGTAGCTCCGAAAAAGACGCTGCAGTGTCTAGGAGATACACAAGATTACATCAAGTGAACGAAGCAGCAGCAACAGCAGCACGAGATGTCACGTAGAGAGAGCAGCGCCACCAGCAGAGGGAAGCAACACTTCGGGGAAACAGCTGCAGCTTCTCCGTCCAGCAACAGCAACGGTGTTCCACAGCAGCAACGGCGGCAGCGAGATGAAAAGGTCAGCAGCAACACCCACTACTTCCAAGAAACGTTGCAACACCCGCAGCAGATTTCACAACGCCGACGGCGCGCTCCAGCACCAGAAGCAGCTCTAGCAGCGGTTGCTGCCTAGGAGTCCATTCGAGCGCGGTAGGGAGGAACCGCGGCGAAGACGAGTTTGCTTGCTAGCGAGACACATGAGTAAGGCGTGCCTACTCTGTTTTTCTGCTTCCTTCATACAGCGGCATTTTTCAGAGACTGACTAGCCATTACGCCATCTCACGTCCCCAACAAGACAGCGAAGGCTTTCACAGGCGGCGCAACAGTATTCACCATGTATACGTATATGCCTATATGGCGATTCCCACGTAGCTGCGTGTATATGTGCATACAAGTGTACGCACAGAAATCAACGTATATTTACACACGCGTGTGTGGCGAAATCCTACTCATGTCTTGTATATACGTGGATACACGTCTTCATAATATATACGTATACATATATATATATATATATATATATGCAGAGACAGTGAAAATCCACTTACCTCTATATAGACGTGGGTACGCACAAAAAACACATCTATATACGGATCTATACCTGCGGATAGGAAGCACACAGAGATGTACACACAGGGCCACATTCTTATGATTAGACGTCAGAACGTTCAGCTTTCAGGTATACACATGGATGTATTTCAGGTGCGTGTCCACGTGTATGTACACCGTCAGCGGCACTGCTGGGGATGCGTGTAGAATTTGGTAGAGGAATTCTGGAGAATCCTCACCTAACAGATATACCTATGTATTCGCATTTACATTACAAGCAGAGTTACACATCCACATACGTACGCTGCTAGAAGCGTGTCGCCTAACGCGTGTATATCTACGCACCTGTATGTACGCCTAAGAGTAGACAGAGCACGCAGATTCATACCTGTGCATCGCTATGTATTTGTAAGCAGCTACCACACATATATACATATATCTCCATCTGCGTATGGTACAGCTGCGTCTGCATGAATGCCTGTGCGCGCCTGCATTCGCACATATGTTGTCCACACGCCTCCTTCTTCTCGTTTTCCTTCTCCTTCGGGGCGCGGCACCAGCGTCCCGAGACCGGGAGTTGAGTTGTGGCGAGTTACCACACGCAGCGGCAGCCCCCTTCCACCTCTCGAAATTTTCCGTTTTCAACCTCTCTCGCTCTGCACATGTGTGTGTGTGTGTGTGTTTGCGCGTGTGTGTCGACTTCTTGCCGGGCAGCTTAGTGCGGCAAGCCGCGGCCTCAGCAGCAGCTGTCATTCCTATCTAAGGCTGCCTCATTAAACGCACTGGCCACCTCCTGTGCATGCACATCTTTCCATCTCTTCACAAGACATGCGGACGCACCGAGCAATACCAGCTGCGCGCGTGTGTCAGCGTCCCCCCGGAAGCACCCTACACACACGTATCTGCTGCTCTGAGGGGAAGGCCGGGGGGGGGGTCACAGACACCACGTCCAAATTGCAGATAGGTCATAGAGCTACTGCATGCTGTGACGCCTACTCCCACGCATACCTCCTATATATACATATATACGTATTCTAGCCGTGGGTTTAAGTGCGGGTTTAGAGCCGCTGCGCGCCGGCTTCGTTCGAGTTAAGAATCCCCGCTGGAGGCACGTCGCCGGTTGTTTTTGTTTCTGTTGGAAATCGAGACAGCAGTCACCGACTGCAGCACAGAGGCCCTGAGACACGCGTCTCCACCTCCTGTGTGCGTCGCGCGCCGGGGAGACGCAGAAGACACGGACAGCCACAACGACTCAGGCACTCTCGAAAAGAAAGAGAGGGAGACAGCTCTCAGACAACTGCAGAAAGCTGCACGTCGCGGGCAGCTACACGAGAAGAAGCCGGAACTTTTACACCCTGGCGATAAAACCATCCTCTTTCTACAGGTATCGACAGGGAGCTCCACGCTGCGTGCAAACGCGCACCGGGGACTGGAGTCTGACTTTTAGACAACACGTGCAACCAGCCAGAACGCTCCATTCCACGTAGCTTTTGACAAAAACGCATGCGCCCCCAAGGAGAAGAACCTTTGACTTCTTCTGTACACTCTTGAAGCGAAAATCGGCTCCTCTCTCTCCCCAGTAAGGCCCAGAACTAGACGCATGCACAGCAACACCGGTTACCACTTCTCTACGTCTCGACGCCCCAGCACAGAGAGCTTTCCGCTTCTTCCGTAGGGAACCACCGAGCTGCACGTGCTGCCCACGCGCGCACAACAGAAGAAATTTTGACTGACTTTCCTCAACCACCTTGAGAAAATTCCCTGTGTGGGGGACGTGTAGCTGTCCACAGAGTCGCACGCATGCAGACGCACGGCGGAAGCGTCCTGACTATCTTCCACTGCCTACGTCATGTACATATTTGCTCTGCAGACACACACACATATATAGAAGGAGAAGAGACGGCTTCCCGCCAAGAACAAACCTCTGCTGCTCTGCACTGCTTCTCGCGTTTGCAAAGACGTCGGGGGACAGCACCGGCCCTCTCGTTGAGACACACGTACACCCCCCCCACACGCACTCCCCGAGCCCACGGCAGAGAGCGCTGCATGCGCGGTTCTTGTAGCGGCGCGGAGGACGCGGCTGCCGCGGGAAGGAGGAAAAGAAGCGATGTTAATGGAAGAAGTAATCGCTGAGCAGCAACTGTGAAAGATCTAACGTCCCCTTCTCTGGTGGAGGGGGCAGGTCGCTTGCGAGGTAGCCAAGTCTCGCCGTTAGCTGCGCATGCAGATCCTCTAGAA
Source organism: Sarcocystis neurona (assembly GCA_000727475.1). Classification (NCBI taxonomy): domain Eukaryota; phylum Apicomplexa; class Conoidasida; order Eucoccidiorida; family Sarcocystidae; genus Sarcocystis; species Sarcocystis neurona. The sequence continues at coordinate 4,063,097 of KL647295.1, read as the reverse complement.
TGGGTTCACTATGAAGGCGCACAAATTCTTCTCGCAGCACCTGACGCAGAAAGTCCACGTCTGCTGCATGCGTCCAGAAGGAATCATGTACCGCGCTGAACGCTACTGTTCTTGGTCGTCGAGGGAAATCTCCTCCTGCTGCCTTTCCTGCTCCGTCTCCTGCTGCTGCTCTGCCGTACCTACCTCGACCATCTGCTGCCTTTGCTGCCGCCCGGATCGTCTCTGCTGCACTTCCTCTCGCCTGCTTGCCGCCCGCTTCTCCCTCTCCATCTTCTTCTCCTCGTTTGCCTGCAGTACCTGCCGCTGCTGCCGCTGCTGGTCGCTCGCTCTTCGCAGCAGCACTTCCTTTCTGCCTGCTATCTCGAGCGTCTGCTGCTGCAGTCCCGAGAGCCCCCCGCCCACTCTGACTTGCTGCTGCGTTCACGCCCCTCCTTACCTCTCCGGTTTCTTGCGGTGCTGCTGCTGTCGCCGTTGCTGCTTCGGGTCCCTCTGTCCTCCCAGCATTGACTGCTGCTGTCCACTCTTCAACGTCCGACGTCTCCTCCTTTGCCCCCTGCCGCCGGTCTTCCGCTGCTACTGCTGCTGCGGTTCCTGCTGCACCTTCTGTTCCCACTCCTCGCTGTTCTGCTGCTGCAGCTGCACCGCTCCGCAGCGTCCTCGTCGCGTCGCTCGTCGTCTGGGTCGCAGCATCACCACGTCCGGGCAGCAGTTCTTGCGAAGCAGCAGAAGGACAGCAGCAGCGCCTTGCCGTCAGCAGCATATGCGTAGCGTCAAGAGAATGAATAAAATTTGGGGGAAAAGCAAGTCTCTGCTTTGTCGCACTGGTGCTGCTGTCTGCTGTGTCGACACGGACCGCGTGTCGTTGAAGCGCAGAACGAATTTGAAGAGTTCTGCTGCTGCGGTACGGCTGCTCCGCAGCAAACTGCAGCAGCGGCAACATCCACGCCACCGGCAAACCCGCACGGTTGCACGTGCGAGAGACGAGGTCTAGCCACTTTTTCACGGCCATTGCACTGCTGAAGAGATCGCCGATGGACGAAAGAATTGTCTGCGAGAAGTAAGCCGCCAACTGGTGGATTTCGTCCGCTTCGATTCTCCCTCCTAGCAGCTCCTGCAGTTGCCCCGCCACCTGCTCACGTGCCCCACGCGCGGTGACGCCGTAGCAAATCGTCATCACCGTCTGCTTCACCACGCGCCGCTGCAGCAGCTGCAGCTCAAGCACTCGCCGCGCTGCGTCTCCTCGCGTTATTCGGCGCCCCAGCGCAGGACCCCCAGAAGGGAAAGCATGCGGCGACGCAGCAGCTGCAGCAGCTGAAGAAGAAACAGACGCAGACCACTGCGGGCTCGCAGGGAAACTCACAGAAGCAAAAGCCGGCGAGGACGCACCAGACGTATTGCTCGACCCTGCAACAGCAGGAGGAAGACCCGCAGCAGCAGCAGGTGGAGAGAGACCGGTGGCAGCAGCTGGAGGAGAGAGACCGGGGGCAGTAGCACGCGGAGAAAGACCCGCAGCAGCAGCAGCAGCAGGAGCAAGCCCGGCAGCAGCAGCAGGACAAGAAAGCCCGGCAGCAGCGGCAGCAGGCGAGAGACGGTTTTCATCGGCTGGTACATCACGGGTAACAGGTGACGGTATTGCAGAAGAAGAGCTGCTGCGGTCAGCGGCTTCATCGCTGCCTTGTGTAGTTCGCGTGATCTCTGCTGCTGCCGGACTGGCGCTGCGGCATCCTGCAGTGTCGGCGTTACTTCCGGCTTCTGCACTACTTCTTTGTTTTCTTCCTGCCGCACGATTCTTGGGCTCCGTCTGGTCAGGCGGCGGGTCGTCTTCGTCATCCGTCTCGTCTCCAAGTGCGCGTGTCTCGTCTCCGCGGCAGCAGTCCTGCGCGTCGCGAAGCACCCGGCGCCTGACGCGCTCAAGCACGCAGGAATAGACGTCCTGCGGCCGTGGGCTCGGAAGGAGATTCACCGCCGCGGCGCCGCATGCATCTCGGCTGAGGGCTGCGTAGTGTTGCAGGCCATTGCAGCTGCCATCTTGGTGAACGGGAAGGGCCGAGCAAAACCGCGCGGCGTCGGCAGCCGCTGCAGCAGCAGTCTTCCCGGTGGCTAGAGCATACGCCTGACGCAGCTCTGCAGCAGCAGCAAGAGCCTGCCACGGCTCCTCCGCCTGCTGCGTCCAAAACTCGAGATTTCTTGGCGCCAGAGGATCTGCAGCAGCCTGCAGCAGCTGCGGCAGGTGGGCGTCCGTCCACGCCACGCGCTCAGCAAAACTCTGCTTCCTGTTCTCGCCGAAGCAGTTGGCTATCTGCACCTTCAGCCAGAAGAGTCCCTGGGGCTGCAGCGGCCGCGCCTCTGCAAACGTCAGCAGCGCGCGGCACACGTCGTCACCCATGTGGTTGAGGTGGGGCGGCAGGGGGTAGCAGCGGCCACGAAAGTCGACATTATGCGGGAAATATATGGCGTCTAACTCTTGAAAGTGTCGAGCCGTCTCGAGCTTCAAAATAAACGCCGGCCGCTCTGCACGGGCGCGTATTTCCTCCTGCAGCAGATGCTTCGCCTCTCTCTCGAGACGGTGCTCCAGCGCTCCTACTCCTGCTGCTGTTCCTGCTGCTGCTGTTGCTGCGTCGTCCGCGTCCTCCTGCGCGTTCCCGACCTGCGTCGAGGTCCCCCCTGCGGCAGTCCCGGGCGCCGTCGGCTGCTCACTCTTCCGTTCCCCACACACTTCGGCAAGAAGACGCTGCAGCAGCTGCTGCCTCTGTCGCTCCCCTGCAGACAGAGCTGCTGCTGCTGTTGCTGCATGTCTCTCCTCACGTGAGCAGCCCCCCCCCACCACCGTGGACCGTCGCCTCCGTTGCTGCTGCTGCTGTTGCTGCAGCTCGGCGACCAGCGCCCGCAGCCGTGGAGATATCTCTCTCGCAGGCAGTCGACCGATAGGCATTCCTCTTCTCCACGCCTCTTCCATCACATGCAGGATTTCTTTATTCACCTTCCACGGCTGCGCCCCCAGCGCAGAGACAACTTCGCGCATGGCCGCCGTATCATAAACAGAGAAATCTCGGGCCAACTTTGAACGACCACCTCCTCCCAGGAAGCGAATTTTGGCGGGGGCACCGCCAGAACCGCCCCGTTTTCTCTTCGTCGCCTTCTGCTGCTGCTGCTGCTTCTCCTCCTTCTCCTCCTCCTGCTCACTGTCGCTCTTCGCCTTTTCCTGCTGTTGCTCCAGATGCCGCTCCTTCCCTTCCTGCCGTCTCTTACGTACTCCGCTCGGTTTGTCTGCTGCCCGCAGCTCTTGCGGCTGCGACTGCCCCCTCTGCCCCACGTTCTTCTGTTTTCTCTTCTTCTTCTCCTGCTGCTGCGGCGTGCTGCTTTCCTTCTTTGGCGCTGCTCCCCCGCCACGACGAGAAAACGTCTCCTGCTGCTCTTTTTGCTGCTGTGGCGCTCCCTCTTCTTCTTCTTCCTCCTCTTCTGTGTCTGCTTCCTGCTGCTGCTGTCCTGTGGCCGCTGAAGAGGAGGATTCAACGAAGCCCAGCGCTCGCACGAAGGGATGACGCAGCATCAGGTAGCCACCCTCCGTAAAACTTTTCCACGGCAGCGGCGGCAGCAACATCGGCAAATGCCTCAGCATCATCCAGAAGGCAGAGCGCAGCTGCGGCAGCGGCACAGCAGCAGCAGCTGCACCAGAAGTGCCAGCAGCAGCTGCAGCAGACGACCCACTTCCCACGGCCGCGGCAGCGTCAGCTGGAGCGGAGGACCGCCTGTCCACAGCAGCTGCAGGAGACTGCTGCTGTTGCTGTTGCTCGACATGAACCAGCTGTCGGTAACACAGGCGTCTCATCTCTATGTAGCCTTGTTTCTTCTGTGTTCGTGGATCGTATACAACACGGTGGTAGAAAGCCGGCAGCTCGACCTGAAGATCCAGACGCCAAGCAGCAGCAACAGCAGCCCAAACTACCGTCCAGCGCCACCATTAGCCACAGCAGCCGACCCACAGCAGCAGCAGCGACAGCAGCAGCACACACCGGTGACCGAGGGCTGCAGCAACTACCGCAGCAGCAGCAGCAGCAAGAGCGCGGAGCAGCAAGAGCGCGGCACAGCAGCTGCAGCACGAGCGCAGAACAGCCGCAGCAGCAAGAGTGCAGAGCAGCCGCTGCAGCAAGAGTGCAGAGCAGCCGCTGCAGCAAGAGTGCAGAGCAGCCGCTGCAGCAAGGGCGCAGAGCAGCAGCAGCAAGAGTGCGGAGCAGCAGCTGCAGCAAGAGTGCGGAGCAGCAGCTGCAGCAAGAGTGTGGAGCAGCAGCAGCAGCAAGAGCACAGAGCAGCAGCAGCAGCAAGAGCTCAGAGCAGCAGCAACAGCAAGAGCGCGGAGCAGCAGCAGCACCAAAGGCCCAAAGCAGCAGCAGCTGACGTTCCCACGAGAGCGCTCGGAGGAGGGCAGGAGAAGCAGCAGCAGCAGGACCGCCACTTATTTCTATGGGGCTGTCAAATGCAAAGCATCTCTTCCGTCAGCAATTTACAAGAAAAAACGTAGGAGCCACATGGCTAATGCGACAGCCGCGCAGGGACGCAGCAGCTGCAGACTTGAGGCAACAGCAGGGCAAGCGACGAGAACGAGAAGGCGCAGCCGCAGCTGCTTCGCCCAGCACCTGCCGCAGCGCCACAACAGCAGCAGGAGCTGCGGTAGAACTGCGCAGCAGCAGCCGGAGAGAGGTCCTCGCGATTCGCAAGCAGCCACGGCCTCCTGGGTTCCGCCGCATCGATAGCAGCAGCAAGAGGAGGAGAGTCGCAGCAGCAGCAGCGAGGGAACTCCGCAGCAGCAGAGAGAGCGACGCCCTCGCGCCTCAACAGCAGCAGCAGCAGCAGTGTCTCTCCACGCCGCGAGGACAGCAGGAGGAGAGCCGCACAGCAGCAGCAGCTGCCGCCGTGCGTCCGGCAAACCGCAGCAGTAGCAGCAGCAGCTCAGTCGCTTCTGCGGTTAGAGCATTTCTCTAAATATGCCTCGCGCACAAGTCGCACGTTCTTCTCCTTATTTTCCACACACGCACACCCACTTAGGAACGCTAGGCGTTCACAGAGAGCTGCGTCTCTCTCCCGCCTACATCTACGCAAACACGAAGTGATGCTCCCCAGACACACAAACCCCTGGGTCACTGCTGCTGCTGCGTCAGTGGTGCTGCTGTTGCTGCTGCGTCACTGCTGCTGCTGCTGTTGCTGCCGCATCACTGCTGCTGCTGCTGCTGCTGCGTCTGCTGCTGCTGCGTTTGCTGCTGCTGCGTTTGCTGCATGGGAATAGGAGCGAGAACAAACGCACCTCTTTGGCCCGTGAAGTTTCTGTTTCTCTTTTCCTCGTGCTTACACCCCACACGTGTCCCAGACCTCCGCGTCTGCACAGAGCTCCGCCTGCTGCCGACGCCTTCTCTCCCCCTCTCTTTCGTAGCCCCACGCGCCCGCGCATCTGCCTCTCTGTCTTTCTGTTTTTCTCTCCATTCTTTTTCTTCTCTTCTCCCTTTTCCCTCTCCCTCTTCTTCTCTGCCTTTCGTGTTCTTGGCGATTTATATACCACGAGAAACAACGTGCCGCGCATCTCGTCGTCTGTCTCCCGCACTCTCCCCGTGCCTGCGCCTTTTCACTTGTCTCCCGTGTCTCCCGTCTCCCCGTCTCCTTTTTCTTCTGCGTGTCTCTCTTCGTCTCTCTGTTCCCCGGTCAATCGGAGGAAGTCACAGGCGCCTCCACCCCACACACAGAGACACGCCCCTGCAGGCGCAAATTTTCGTCAAAGCGTCTTCTCTTCTCTGAGCAGCAGGCACACCCATCTATTCGTCGCCCTTCCTCTCTACGAAAAGGACGGAGAAGTACATTTGGGCTGCTGAGGAGCCGCAAGTCACCTCGACACCGTCGCAGCAAACGTCTCCCCCCTCCCAGAGACTGCAGGAGACGTCTGCTTCTCTGTCTCCCAACATTTGCTGCCTGCCATTTCTCGCCCCGTCTCCCACGTCGCGCAGCAGCTGCCGAGGGTTTCTCTCTTTTTTCTCTCCTTCTCTTTGCTGCTGCGCTTCTGCGCAGAGGGAACTTTTCTGCGGGACGCTGTGCTGCGCTGCGTCTTCTCCTTCGCCGGCAGTCCCCGCCCTCTTCTCGCGTCTCCCGCGCGCCGTGTCTCGTCTCCCGCCCCACGCTGCACCAGCCGCATACCAGCAGCGTCCGGGACCTTCCTCCCCTCTCCTTGCCCCCCCCCCCACGCCCTCCCGCCGCTGCTGCTGCTTACCCATCCGGGTGTACGTACAACACCTGCCTGTCTAGAGTCGTCTTGCAGAGCTTCTTCCCATCGCAGCAGCTTCTACGCACGTAGAGAGACGCTGCAGGACAGCACGAGAGAGCGATGCGCATGCGACGCGAGCTGCTGCTGCTGCTGCAGCAGCCAAAGAGAAGGCTCGTCCTCGCGCGGGCCTCCTCTCTACGCCAAGAAGGCCGCTTTGCCGCTGTCTCTCTCTGTCTGCTGGCCAGCGCGCGCTCGAACTCCCCCCCCCCTGGGCCCCCCTGCCGCGTTAGTGCTGCGCAGAGAGAGACGGGAGACGGCAGCGAATACGAAGGGACGCAAGCGGCGTCCGCCCACGCCGACGCATTTCTCCCTCTGCGTCCCGTCGACGTGCGCGGGAGACAGCAGCAGCAGAGACGCAGCAGCGCGTTGCTGGACGCAGCAAAGTCCTGCGTTCTGCTGCCTCGTGTTACACATGTGGACATGCTGCCGGTGCAAACGCAGATATTTCTCTCCGGAGAGATGCGCAGGGCGTGTCTGCCCAGAAGGTGCGACGGCTACACATGCGCGTCTCTCCACGTATGCGTCAGCAGAGAAATGCAGCTACACAGCCGTGTTCGCCTTCATACAGAGAGAAACAACCGTGTCGTGGGGTCGAAAAGCGTGGGGTCGGAAAGTGTGGGGTCGAAAAGTGTGGGGCCCGAGAAGAAGCAAAGAAAGGAGAACTTACCTTGGTGTAGCAGCGTCTCGAGCGGTAGACGGTCAACGCTGCGAACGTGTCGACCTCCAGCGAGGTTCCGTAGGTCACTTGTCTTTCCTCGCAAATTTTCAGGTCGAAACCTTCTTCTTCCTTTCCGTTCTCTTGTTTTGCTTTGTAGTCTTCATTGTCCTCCTCCTGCTCCTTCTTCTTCAGCACTGCAACAGACTCTCCCCCACTCTGCTGCGCCTGCTGCAGCTGTCGCTGCTGCTGCTGCTCCTCCTGCTCATGCTGCGCTGCTGCTGCTTCTGCTCCTGCGCTGGCTCTTGCTGCCACTTCTTCTTCTTCCTCTTGCTGCTGCTGCTGTTGCTGCTGCTGCTGCGGCTGCTGTCCGTGCTGCTGGGCTGCACGTTGCCGGTGGGGGGGGACGACGACGGGCTGCAGCAGCGCGTCCCTCGGCGTCGAGGAGGAGGAAGAAGAAACAGCAGCAGCTTGTTTCTTCCTTCTCTTTCTCTCCTGCAGGGCTTTAACAAATTCTAGGTCTTGCTGCTTCTGGCGAAACTCTTCTGCAAGTTCTCTTTTGGCCGCGGCATAGTCCGCTTCAAAAAACGCATGCCGCAGCAGCACGTCCAGCAGCAACCCCCCCACGCGCAGTCTTCTGCTGACACTCCACGCTTCTTGGTTTTCTTCTTTTCTGAGCAGCAGCCGCTGCAGCTGTCGCGTTCCTCCTGCTGAAAGTTTCTTCAGATTCCACTGCTGCAGTAGCCGCTGCTCTACTCTTACTTGGCGTTCTGCTGCTCCTGCTGCTGGCTGCGCGGCGCCGGTAATCGGACTCTGCGCTGCAGCAGTAGCAAAAAACGGCAGCAGACGTGCGGGGTCGACAAAACCAGCGAAGAAGCGAGCAGCCGCCGCACCACAAGAAGCAGCACCAGCACGAGGAAGTCTACGCAAAGCGGAAATAAGAAGACAGCGTCAACATCACCACTAGCCAGAACAGCGGCAGTAGAAAAAACAGCAGCAGCAGCTGCAGCAGGAAAAGGACGGCAGGAGAGGGAGCACACGCAGTAGAAGGAGCAGGACGATAACAACAGCAGAGAGCGGAGCAGCAGCAGCAGGAGGAAAAGGGCAGCAGCGGAGAGAGCAGCAGCAGTAAAAGGGAGAAAACGACGGCAGCAGACGTAGCTGTAGCAGCAGTAGGTGGTGGACACCAGTGCAGTAGGCAGCAGCTGCAGCAGCAGCAAGACCAGCAGGAAGGGGAGGAGAAGCAGAAGAAGAGCCAGCTGCTGGAACGGCAGCGGCAGGAAGACCAGCAGCTGGAGAGTAGCAGGAAGAGCAACAGAAACAGAAACATCAGGAGCAGGGAAAGGTGTGGCAACGAACGCAGCAGCACGGAAAGTAGTAGCAGCAGAAAAAGAGACGCAGTTCAAGAAGGAGAAGCAGCAGCAGAAAGAAAGGGAAGCAGCAGCAGAATGAAAACGAAGCGGCAGCAGCTAACGGGAGGCCGCAGCAGAAAAGAAGTAGCAGCAGCAGAAAGAGCGGCAGCTGCCGCAGAGACAGCAGCAGCACGAGCACCAGCAGCAGCGGATATCAAAGTCGTGCCCTCGTTACCTCGTGGATTCGACGCAGCAGCATGCGCAGCATCTGCAGCAGATTGTCTGCCAGTTGAGAGCTGCAGAAGTCTTCTTCTTTCCCAAGAAAGGGCGTTTACTTCAAGGTTGACAGCGTCACCAATAGCTAGGGCCATTGCTGTCACCGGCACGCGTCGCTGGCCAACTTCCTGATGAATTTGCTGCTGCCACACAGCTGTATGCGCAGCACATCATCAGCAACAGCAGCAGCTGCAAATTTCTGGCGACGCAGCAGGATGGCGCAGCATCATGCGCTGCAGCAGCAGCAGACTTCCTGTCAGCGTCGGCAGCAGCAGAAAAACTGGCAGACGGATGTGCCCCTCAACACCAGCAGCAGCAACTGCCATTGCGGGGGGCAAGCAGCGACAGAGAGAGAGTCAGGCATTCACCTGCAGCCGAAGCGAGCGCAGGAGCAGCAACGGCCATACAAGATGGCCCGCAAAAGAAGCGATGAGTCCGCAGCCGCAGCAGGTGCAACACTCACGCATGCAGCGGCAGCAGCACCATCGGAAGCAACCTCCGGCAACAGCTGCATGAGCTGCAGCTGCGGAGACGGCTGCGCTGCAGCAGCACGCCGCGACAGCAGCAAGCGCAGCCGCGTCAGCAACAGAAACAGCAGTAACAGCAGCAGGACCAGCAACAGGGACAGTGGCACGACAGCAGCACCAGTAACAGAAACGGCAACAGCAGCAGCAGCAGCAACCACCGGAACCGCAGAAGCAGCACTCGCACGACGTAGAAGAAGCCAAAAAAAAAGGGAGCCAAGAAGCGAAACGACTTGTCAATGCACCCGCAAAGAGGGCGCAGCAGGTACTACTACCGCGTCGTTTGCGGTGCGGAGCACCAGCAGTAGAAGCAGCAGCAGCAGGAGCGACAACAGCCAGATAAAGAGGCAGCAGCAGCAGAGGCAGCAGGAGACACAGCAGCAGCAGAGGCAGCAGGAGACGCAGCAGCGGCAGAGGCGGCAGCAGCATAAGCAGCAGCAGCAGACGCAGTGACAGTGTAGTAAACAAATATTGTCGCATCTATCTGTAGATATGGAAGTCGAACTCCCCCAGGCAGGCAGAGGCACCAGCACTCAAACGCAGCGAGTGACGTGCTACTTGCAGCAGCAGCAGCAGCAGCAAAATAGGGCGCTCTGCTATGCTGCAGCTGCTGCAGCCGCCGACTAAACTGAGGACAACCCTGTACATACACATATATACATTACGGTGCTCCAGCTGCTGCTGCCGCGGTCTGCAGTCCATATGACCCTTTCCACGTATATGTAGGTATAATAGCGCTGCGGTTGCTGCTGCTGCCGTCCTCTATACTCATTGCAACCCTATTCACGAATATACACATATATATCCATAAAGAACAAATGTACAAATCCTCCTGTGTATGCACAGCAGCTCCAGCCTGACCGCCGCTTTACCGCCATGCGTATACATTTATATGAATATATGGACGGCCGGGGACTCTGAACTATATAAGCTACCACTACAAATACACAGCAGCGCGACGCTGTCTGTTTTGCTTCTGTGGGTCCCGCTGCAGCAGCTTTGCTGTTGCTGTCTCTTTTCTGCAGTTCTGCTGCCGATTTGCCATGTTACTGCTGCAGCAGCAGCTGTTCTGCTGCTTATTAGAACTATTTCGGCTGCTGCTGGTGCACACGTTTCTTCGGTTGCAGCCCCCGGCAAAACGGCTTCGGTTGCTCCTCATGCTGCGCCTGCTGGTGCGCCTGCTGTTGCAGATGCACGACGCCTTTGCTGCTGTTGTTGCTGCAGGTGCCTGCTTCCTTGGCTTCGCAGCTGCTGCTGCTTCGGCTACTGCTGCCAGCCGCGTTCCTGTTGCTGCTGCGACTCTTGCAGGTGCCGCTGCGCTGGCGGATACTGCTGCCGCTGCCGACGCTGCTGCCGCTGTTCTTCCTACCACCGGTACATTGCCGCTCGTGTACCTCCTCCTGCTCCTGCTGCAGTGTTGCTCCGGCTGGTGTCGCTGCTGCACTCGCTCTTCCTCCTGCTGTATTGCTGCTGTTGTTGCCGCTGCTACACCTGCTGTTGCCGCTGCTACACCTGCTGCTACTGCTGCTGTATTGCTCCTGCTGTTCCACTGCCACACCTGTTGCTGCAGTGTTGCTGGTGCTGTTGCCACTGCTACACCTGCTGCTGCTGCCGCTGCAGTGCTGGTGCATGCGTCGTCGCTGCTTCTGCAGGAGGCGTGGCTTACCGTCTGCCGGCGTTCCTCTGACAGAGGGTGGCAGCATGCCAGTGTGCTGGCCAGCTGCAGCAGCAGCAGCTTCTCTTTCTTCTTTGCCGGGGACGACAGCAGCAGATGCTTTTGGCAGGAGCGTCAGCTGCAAGGCAGTGCGCGCCGTAATGACGGCAAGAACCGTCGGGTCGATATCAAGCGGCAGCTCCACCTGCGCACTGCTCTCTCCGGCCTGCATGCCCACTTTCTTCCTTCTCTCTGTCTTGCTGCTGCTGTTGTTCGTCCTTTTCTGTTGCTGCTGTTGCTGCATCTCCTGCTCTCTCCCTCCCTGCCCTCCATCCTCTGCGGCTGCAGTTCTTCCCTCTCGCTCAGCTGCTTCACGTGTTCCCGCCGCCGGACGACCTGCTGCTGCTGTCGCCGTTGCACCTGCTGCTCCCGCTGCTGCTCTTACTTCTCCTGCTGCGGCTTGTGCCTCCCCTCCAGCTGCTACTGCTTCGGCTGCTGCTGCGACCTTCGCTACTGCTGCTGCTTGTGCAGCAGCAGAGCAGGTTCCCTCGGCTCTACTGCCTGATGTCTCAGCATCCCCTGTGCAGCAGTCCCCGCTGCTGCTGTAGCTGCTGCGTCCCGCACTTCGCCTCCTGCGGCTGCTGCAGCTGCTCCTGTTGCTGCTCTGCCCGTCGCGCTCCTCTGCTTCGCTGCTCCTGCTGCTGCTGCTGCCGGGGCTGCCGCACCGCGCGTCCCGTTGCTGCTGCTGCTGCTGGAGCCGCTCAGACGTCGCAGTGTCGCCAACTTCTTCCCGGCAGGCAACAGCCGCAGGCAGGATACTTCTCGATAGCTGCTGCCGCTGATGCTCCTGCATGCGCGCAATTTTGACTCGCATTTCTTGGATCCAGAAGCCCCACAGACGTCGCGCTGCGCTTGTCTCTGCATGCTTGCCTAATTTGGCTAGCTGCTGCTGCATCGCCTTGGCCTCTGCTACCATCCGACCCCACACACATCGCTCGAGAATAATTTGTCGCTTCCGCAGAATTGCCTGCGGCTCTCTTCCCGAAGATTTTGAAGGCTCCTCCTGCAGCAGTAGCACCAGCGGCGCCTTCTCCCCCCTCACCCCCTGCGGCGGCTCCTGCTGCTTCTGCCCTTCCCCTTCCTGGCGTCTCGTCTCCCTCCCATCTGCTGCCCTGCTGCCTTCTATCATACACATCCACTTCCCCTCTCCGTCCTGCTGCTCCTCCTGCCGAACCTGCTGCTGCTGCTCCTGCTGGTGCTCCTCCTGCTGCTGCTGCACCTCCTGCTGCTGCTCCCTCTGCCGAACCTGTTGCTGCTGCACCTCCTGCCAAACCTGCTGGTGGTGTTCCTCCTGCCGAACCCGCAGCTGCCGCGCTTGCTGCGACAGCTCCTGCTGGTGCTGCTGCTTCTCCCTGCGTCCCTGCTGCTGCTGCAGCGAAAACGTTTGGACAGCGCCTTCGCGCTTTTCGTTTACGAGATAGCGAACACGCGTTGCCGCTGCTGCAGCTTCATCTACTTCTGTTGCGATTGTAGCTCTTCCATCTGGTGCTCCTGCCGCCACCGTCTTCACTACTGCTGTTACCGTTGCAGCTGCTGTCGTCCTCGCTTCTTGCTTCTCTGTTTTCTTGACTGCTGACCCCGATGCTGCCTCTGCCGGTGTTGTGTTTCCTGCTTCCGCTCCTGCTGTCGCGTTTTCTGCTGCTGCTACCGCTGCGGTCGCATTTGCTGCTGCTGCTGCCGCTGCTGCCGTCGCGTTTTCTGCTGCTGCTGCTGCTGTGCTCGCGTTGTCTGCTGCTGCTGCTTGACCTGCCGTTGCTGTTGGCACCTTTTCTGCTGCTGCCTCTTCTTGAAACTTTGCTGCGGCTGTTGGCTCACGACGGCGCTTCCATCGCAGAGGAAACGGATAAAGATTTGCGCCGTAGACCTCTCGCTTCTGCTGCTCCACCCACGCGGCATTCAGAAGCCCGAAACGGTCATCCGCACCTTCTCCCCACACGTCTTCCCGGTGCTGCTGCTCTCCACTAGCTCGCATTTTCTCCTCTTGCTCTCTTCCCTCGCCACGTTCCTCCTGCTGCAGCCCATCTTGCTGCTGCTGCTGTTGACGAGGATGCTGCTGCTGTTGCTGTTCGAAAGGTAGGAGCGCCTGCTGCAGGTGGCTGAAAAACGTTGCTCGAGGAACGTCCGAGACCACCAAGCCATCCAACAGCAGCTCCTCTTCGAGCGCATGCAGACACTGCCACACGCATTGCGGCAGCTGCGGCACCTGCAGCAGCTGCACCCCCGGGTGCACTGGCAGCTGCTGCCTCACTTCGCATTTGACTGCTGCTGCTGCTGCTGCGGCCTCGCCCCTTCCTCGACGGGTCGGCGGCGCTTCTGCTGATCTACTCGCTGGCGCAACGACAGGCAGGACGCCTTGCTGCCCCTGTTTCTTCTCGCCGTCCCGCTCTTGAACCCGCAGCGGATCTTCTGCTGCCACCTCTGCATGTAGTCCTGCCGCGCCCGCTGCGGGCGCACGCACGAGCCGCTCGCTGCTGCTGTCGATCCTGCTGCTGTCGGTCCTGCTGCCGTCGGTGCTCTTGCTGTCGATCCTGCTGTTGTCGGTCCTGCCGTTGTCGGTCCTACTGCTGTCGCTCCTCCTGCTGCTGTCGTTGCTGCGGTTCTTGTCGGGGTGCGCGGTGTCTGTAGCCGCAACAGAAGCAGCAGCAGCGACTGCAGCGGCGTCTTCTTCTTCGCTGCCCGAGAGAAGCCAATGGTAGACAATGCGCTGCTGTAGGTCACTTATTCTCCGTAGAATAGCCAGACCCATGTGCAGTCCGGAGGGGAATCCAAGAGCTGCTGCCTGCTCTTCCGGTGTACGTACACCGCGTGCTGCCAGTTCCTCGCATGCCTCTTCGAAAGGCCACTTCAGCGCCGCTGCCCCGTAGACGCCACCCCACACAACTCCGCTGGCAGCAGCAGCAGACCGAGAAGCAGCAACTTCTGGAGCACCGGCCACCCCGTCCTCAGCAGCAGCAGCAGGTGCACCCCGAGCAAGAGCAGCAGCACTAGCAGCCACGCCAGCAGCAGCGGCAGCGGCACCGGAGTCACCAACGCGAGTGGCAGGAGTAGCAGGAGCGGCTGCAGCAGCAGGAGAAAGGACAGCGGCAGAAGGCTCGGAAGGGACAGCAAGTGGGGAAGAAAGAGCAGGACGACGGAGGCCAGGGGGGGGATGAGTTGCAGCAGCAGCAGGGCAACGAGAACTCGTCTCAACTGCAGCAGCTGAAGAAGCAGGAACAGCAGCGGCGTTGGGAAGACGCGGAAAAGAAGAAGCAACAGCAGCACAAACAGCAGTAACAGCAGCTGAGGACGCAAGCGCAAGCGCCGCAACAGCCGCAGTAGGCCCCCTCATATCAGCAGCAGCAGCAACCACCGCGTAATCTGGGGCAGCAGGTGCTGCAGCCGGAGCACGTGAACCAGCAGTAGCGGCAGCTATCGCAGCAGCAGGAGGTACGGCAGCCGCAGCTGCAGCAGCAGGTGTAGCGGTAGGAGATGCAGCAGCAGCAGATGCATTTGTCGCAGGGGTGGCGACCAGGGCAGCTGCAGCACGCGACTCGGAGAGCGTCGGTGAGTGAGAGGCAGCAGCAGCAAGTCGCACGGGAAGGATCTGAGAAGACTGGTTGTTCGCCGCATGCGCAGCAGCAGGGAGAGAAGAAGTAGCAGACGAAAGAGAAAACGAAGAAGAAAACGCAAGAGAGATGCAAGACGGTGCTGCAGCAGAAGCCGCAGCTACTACTCCCCGAGAGACACCGCCATGATCCACGAGAGAAGACTGAGGCGCAGGCTGCTGCGGAACTCGAGCAGCTGCAGCACCGGCAGGCTGCTCCTGCTGTCTGTCTTTCTTCCCGTGGAAGGAGAAAGAGAACTGCTGCTGCTGCTCGGCGCTTGTCGCACTGCCCGCCGATTGCTGCTGCTGCTGCTTCGTGGGGCGCTGTTCTGCCCTTTGCATCTCCTCGGCAGCTGCCCACGCGCTCGGCTGCTGCTCCTCCTTCTGCGCGCCTTGTGCCAGCTGGTGCTCATCGGTACGCTGCTGCTGCTGCTGTTCACGCCGCTGCTGTTGTGGGTCTTTCCGCTCCTGCTGCAGCAGACGCGGCAGCCGGAGCTGCCACTCCCGCTCCTGCTGCTGCTGTGGGGCTATCTGCTGGTGCGGTTGCTGCTGTTCTTCTCCTCGTGTGGACTGCAGCTGCTTTTCCCTCGTCTGACAAAAGTCGTCGGAGATGTCGCAGGGGAGGCGTGGCAACAGCTGCTGCCGCGTGGGCGAGAACGGTGGGTGCTGCGGCTGCTGCTGCAGCCAGGGGGGTCGGCAGGATTCATCTGGCAGCCCCGGTTGCTGCAGCTCGTGCTGCTGTTGCTGCTGCAGGGAGGAATGGCTCGCAAGGTGCTGCTGCTGCTGCTGCAGCCAGCGCCTCTGTAAGTAAGGGAAGCGCTTTTTCCGCTTCTCATAAAGCACCGATGCTGCTGCTGCTGCAACAGGCTGCGCGACACGCCGGTGAAGAGAAATTTTCAAAGAAGAAGAAGATCCTGCTGCTGTGTTGCTGCCTCGCGCTTCTGCTGCTGCTGCTGTGCTGTCGCCTGGCGCTCCTTCTTCTTCTCCTGCTGCTGCTGCTGTGCTGCTGCGTCGCACTTCTGCTGCTGCTGCTGATTCTGCTGCGCCTCTAGCTGCCCTTGCCACTGCTGTTGCTTTGACTGCTTTGGCTGTCGCCGCTACTGCGTCGGTTGCAGCTGCTGCTTCCGCTCCTGCTGCTGCTACGCTTGCTGCATCTGCTGCTGTTGGACCCCTGGCACCCGCAGCAGCAGCACCCGGTATGCGGACTCGCGCGGCAGAAGTGATGCCTCGAAAGAAGCCACAGGTAGCCACTGCAGTCTTGCTGTCACTGCTGCTGTTGCTGCTCGTTCGAAAGTGCTCCCTGCTGCTGTGCATCCTGTGTGTGTCGCTGTTGCTGCTGCTGCTGTTACTGTCGCGGGTATCGTTGCTACTGCTGGCCCCGTTCCTGTTGTCCCTGTTGCTGCTGCCCCTGCTGCTGCTGTTCCTACTGCTGCCGTCCCTGCTGCTGCTGTTCCTGCTGCTGCTGCACCTTCTGTACATTCGTTTGCACAGAGACAGTCGAGGATACACGCGCGGGAAAATTGCAGAGGCAGGCAAGTGCTGCAGCAGATGCTGCGGCGCCTGCTGCTGCTCCTGCTGCCAACCACGCAGCAGAAGCCCAGCCGCAGCAGCAGAACGTCGCACAGCTGCAACAGTGCGAAAACGCGAAGAACGTGACACAGGCAGCTGGCGTGCAGCATCTTCAGTCTGCCGCTGCTGCTGTTTGTTCTCCTCGAGAGCTGCTGCTGCTGCTTTTTCTTCGTCGGCAGAGGAGACCGGAAGGCAGCGGTGATGTGCAACCCGCGAACGGGCCCCCCACCACCACCGCAGAAGTGCTGCAGCAACGGGAGGGGCTGCTGCCGCAGCAGCGCAAGCCGCAGCAGCAGCAGCTTGAGTAGAAGAAGCAGCAGCAATGACGTTAACAGCAACGGCAGAAGCACGTGGAGCAGCAGCAGCAGCAGAAGCCATCTCGTCAGCAGCAGCGGCAGCGCCGGAAGTTCCCACGGCGACGCCAGCAGCAGCAGCAGGGACAGCAGCAGCAGCGACACAAGCAGCAGGGTCAGCCGCAGGAGCAGCAGCAAAAAAAGGAGCAGCAGCAGGCAAACAGGCAGGGACGGCAGCAGCAGCAAGACGAGGGACGAGCAGCAGGGACAGCGGCAGCAGCAGCAAAGGATGGAGCAGCAGCAGGCAACCAGGCGGCAGTAGTGGCGTCAGAAGATCTTCGGGTTGCAGCTGCTGCGGCTGCAATCGAAAAAGCAGCACGTTCACGCAGCACGTGCTGCAGCAGTAGCAAAGAGAAACGCGCTGCTGCTGCGGGTGAGCCAAGAAAGTGAGGGCCAGAGCCTGCTGCTGGTGCTGCTGCTGCCCTTTCGCAGTCCAAGAGAGGCAGCAGAAGGAAAACAAAAAGAGGGTAAGAGAGAAGACGACGAGACGCCGGTCAACAACGCAGCAGCAACGGGCTTCCTGCTCCACCGGCAACAGCTGCGAAGAATCCGCAGGCTGCTGCTGCAAGCTGCGCCCTCGCAACTGCTGCTGTCGCTGCTGCTGCCGGTGCTGTCGGCGTTGCTGCTTCTGCGGCAGCTAGTGGCGCGCACACAGCTGTTGCTGTCGGTGCTGCTTGTCCTGCTGCTGCTACGAGGACTCCTGCTGCTGTCGCTGTTGCTGCTGCCTCTCCTGCTGCTGCTGAGAGGAGTGCAGCTGCTGTTGCTGTCGCTGCCGCCTCTCTTGCTGCTACTGCTGAGAGGATTGCTGCTGCTGCTGCCGGCGCGGGCAAGTAACAACGTGAAGTCGCCGCTCGAGCCGCTAGGGCAGCTGCTGCACTTTGTGAGGAGGTGGCAGCTGCTTGCAACGATCGTCGTCCTGCTGATGCTGCAGCTTCGCTCCGGCGCCTGCAGCTTCGTGCATCAATTTTGCTGCTGCAGGCGGCTGCGACCGGTCCGTTGCAGTTCGCTGTCCTGCTGCTGTTTGCATGCGCCGCGCGCATCCACACACGGCTGCTGCACCAGCTGCTGCTGCACGCGCTGAAGCTGCTGCTGCTGCTATCTACTTTTATTCTCGAGCGCGTCGTCGCGCTCTTGCCGCTGCTGTTGTTGCTGCTAAAAGCGAAGCTGCTGCTGTTGCTGCTAAGCAGCGTCTTGTTGCTGCTGGTGCAGCTGCTCGACAACGTGTGGCTTACGAATTGTTGTTGCTGCTGCTGCTGGGGAATCTCTATGGGGCCGTTGCTGCTCTGCTGCAGTTGCTGCCGGCACTCCGGTACGGAGTGCTGCCTGCAGGGTCGTCGCGTTGCTGCTGCGGTGGTTCTGCTGCAACTCCACACCTCGTCGCTGCCGCCGCAGCAGCTCGGGCAGCGGCAGCAGCACTGCTGTCGCGCACTTGCTCCCGGCTGCAGCTGCTGCTCCCATGGTCGGTTGCTTCGCAGAAGTGGCAGCAACTGCGGCCGAGGTCGGCGGCAGCAGCTGCTCCAGCAGCAGCAGGAGCTACAACGGCAGCAGCAGGTACAGCAGCAGCAGCAGGTACAGCAGCAGCAGCAGATACAGCAGCAGCAGCAGGTACAGCAGCAGCAGCAGGTACAGCAGGCGTTGCTCTTTTCACTGTTGCAGGAGGGGCAGCAGCATCGCTTGGCACGCGCATTTGTGGCCGGTGCCGCTGTGCTCCTGGCAGCAGTTGCTGCTTGACTTTCGCCATGCGCCGGGAGTCGCCGAGCCGCAGCCTCACTGTCGGACTGACTGCAGCAGCAGCAGGCATGGACGTGTCCCTCGCAGCTGCAACAGACGCTTCAGCGGAAGGAAACAGTCCCAGCAACAGACTTTTCCTTGATGTGGCTGTGTGGGGCGTGTGCCTCTCCCAAAGCTGCCGCAGCAAAGTTGCAGCCACAAGCTAGTCCTCCGGAATGCGAAGGACAATCACTGCCGCTGCTGCTGGCAGTTCTGCTGCTGCTGGCAGTTCTGCTGCTGCTGGCAGGTTTGCTGCCGCTGGCAGGTCTGCTGCTGTTGGCAGGTTTGCTGCCGCTGGCAGGTCTGCTGCTGTTGGCAGGTTTGCTGCTGTTGGCAGGTTTGCTGCTGTTGGCAGGTTTGCTGCTGTTGGCAGGTTTGCTGCTGTTGGCAGGTTTGCTGTTGCTGGCAGGCTTGCTGCTGCTCGCAGGTTTGCTGCTGCAGGCACGCTTGCTGCTGCTGGCAGGTTTGCCGCAGGTTTGCTGCTGCTGGCAGGTTTGCCGCAGGTTTGCTGCTGCTGGCAGGTTTGCTGCTGCTGGCAGGTCTGCTGCTGTTGGCAGGTTTGCTGCTGTTGGCAGGTTTGCTGCTGTTGGCAGGTTTGCTGCTGTTGGCAGGTCTGCTGCTGTTGGCAGGTTTGCTGCTGTTGGCAGGTTTGCTGCTGCAGGCACGCTTGCTGCTGCTGACAGGCTTGCCGCAGGTTTGCTGCTGCTGGCAAGTTTGCTGCTGCTGGCAGTTCTACTGCTGCTGGCAGTTCTACTGCAGCTGGTAGTTGTGCTGCTGCTGGCAGTTGTGCTGTTGCCGCGAGTTCTGCTGTTGCAGCGAGTTCTGCTGTTGCAGCGATTTCTGCTGTTGCAGCGAGGTCTGCCGCTGCTGGCAGTTCTGCTGCTGCCGGCAGGTTTGCTGCTGCTGGCAGTTGTGCTGCAGCCGG
>KL647295.1:3995940-4029589 GCA_000727475.1 Sarcocystis neurona | reverse complement strand
CTGTCGCTGCTACTCCTGCTGTCGCTGCTGCTCCTGCTGTCGCTGCTGCTCCTGCTGTCGCTGCTGCTCCTGCTGTCGCTGCTGCTCCTGTTGCTGCTGTTGCTGTCGCCGCTGCTGCTGCTGTCGCTGCTGCTGCCACCTTGCGCGTGGGAGGTGGCAGTGCGCGTGTCGCACAGCAGCCCTACACGACCAGCAGCATTTCTGCTGACGAGAGCATATTATCTGTTGCTGCTCCTGTCCCCGTGACTGCTGCTGCCGCTGATCCTCTTCCTGTCCCTGCTGCTGCTCCTCTTTCTGTATCTGTTGCTGCTGCTCCTCTTCCCGTACCTGCTGATGCTGGTGCTCTTCTCGTGGGTGCTGCTGCTGCAGTCTTCGACGCGACGTGTGGGGCGCTGCGCCGTTGCTGGTGCCGTTGCGGCTTGACCGTCTGCTGCGTCTTTTCATTCGCCTTCTCTTCAGCTGCTGCTGCTGCTGCTGTTGCTCTTCCGGCCGTGGACGACGCTGCTGCTGCTGCTGCGGTGGCTGTTTGGGGATGGGGCCGGCTGCTGCTGGGGATGCGACCGTTGCACAAGTGCTGCTGCCTCTAGCGCTGCTGTGAGCGGCATCATCTGCTGCGGGCGGGAAGCTGCTGCTGCGACATGTGGGGTGCTGGTGACCCAAGTGTGTGCTGCTGCTGCTGTGTCCGAGTTGCTGCGAGTCCTGCGGGGTGTAGTTGCTGCTGCTGCTTCTTATCTGTGCAGCTGCTGCCACCCTCTGCTGCTGCTTTCGCGTGTCCGCTCCTGTGTTGCTGCTGCTTTTGCTGTTGCTGCTGCCGTTGCTGCTACTGCTGCTGTTGCTGCTGCATTCTTCGCTGTCGCGGCTGCCTTTTTCTGGGTCCTGCTGCTCCAGCTGCTGCATGTGCGCCGGTGTATGCGCTGTGCTGTTGCTGCTCCTCCTCTCGGCTGCTGCTGCTGCTTCTTCAGATTCGGAGTGCTGCAGCATGCGCCTTCTCTGTGGAAACTTTCGCACGTCCTGCTGCCGCTGTTACCCCAGCTGAGCAGCAAGCAGCTCGCAGTCTGCGCCTGGGCACTGGCGCGTGGCATGGTCCTGCAAGCAGCACTGTGGAATTCGCTCGGTGAAGACGAACACCGGTTCTGTCACTGCCACCTGCTGCTGCTGCTGCTGCCCTTCTCGCTGCGGTGCTCCTGTCCCTTGTTGCTGCTGCTATCGCTGCTGCTGCCGCTATCGCTGCTGCTGCTGCTGTTGCCGCTGCTGCTGCTGTTGCCGCTGCTGCTGCTGTTGCCGCTGCTGCTGCTGTTGCCGCTGCTGCTGCTGTTGCCGCTGCTGCTGCTGTTGCCGCTGTTGCTGCTGCCGTCCGTGCTGCTGCCGCTGCTGCTGCAGTTGCTGCTGCCCCTGCTACTCCTGCTGTCCCTGCTGCTGCTGCTGCTACTGCCGGCCCTGCTGCTGTTGCTGGTGCTGCTGTTGCTACTGCCGTTCCCGCTGGCGTTGCTGCCGGCCCTGCTGGTGTTGCTGCCGTTCCTGCTGCTGCTGCTGTTATCCCTGCTGCGGCTGCTGTTGCTGCTGCTGCTGGCCCTGTGGTGTTGCTGTTCCTGCTGTGAGTGCTGCTGCATGCGGTGCGTTGTTGGGTCTTTGTCTGCAGGGCAGCTGCTGCAGCAGCGTCTCGAAGAATTTTCGTTGACCGACTTGGCGATGCTTTCCTGGGCCTTTGCTCGAATACAAGTACGCGCGCCGCAGTTCTGCATGCAACCTCTTTGCTGCAGGGAGCGCCAGCAAGCCGCGCCGCTGAGCGCTCCCCCTTCTTCTTCTTCTTCTTCTTCGTCTTCTTCTTCTCTGCAGCTCTCCTCCCGTCGGCTTCTTCTTCCGCCCGTCTCCGTCCCATTTTCCCCGGCCACGTCCATCTCTGTGCACATACGTATTTTTGTTTGTACGGTTCTGCTATCCTCCTCCCTAGCTCTCTCTCTCTATACATGTAATATATATTTCCCTACATATATGTATCTCCTCCTATTTACAGTATATATATATGGGGAGTTCCCTCGTCCTCTTCTTCTTATTCGTCTGCCTTTTGTTTGTCCAGTCTGTCTTTTTCTGTGTCTCTATGTGTTGTAGATCTGTTGATATATGACTACGTCTGCATGCGCAGAAGGCAGCCGGGCGCATGCATATATATATGTGTTGCACAGAGACGTGCTGGTGGAGTCCTGAGGCAGGTGAGAAGCAGATTTCCCTATTTTTCTCTCTCTCTCTCTCTTCCGGCTATGAATTTCTTCTTCGACGCAGAAGGTGCTCTCCTCGACTTGCATGCGTAGATTTCTCTATATCTCTTCTATATACATATATGTGTGTATAAACTAATAGACAGATAGAAGTGTAGATATACATAGAGGATGGAAAGGGCTATACTTGCATATATATCTGTGATGATACGTGTGTGTATGTTCCTCTATAAGTCCTCTATATACATGTATATGTATATATACACACATAGATAAACGGAAAAATATATTCATACATATAGACAGAAAGACACAAAGACAGACGAAGAGAAATATACACCTCTATTTATATATATGTTATTGATATCTATATGCATACATGTAGAGAGATAGAGACACAGAGAGAGGTATACATAGATATATATATATTATTGATATATATATGCGTATATATATATACAGAGACACAGAGAAATAGACATACATATATATTATTGATACATATATATAGAGAGAGAGAGACAGAGAGAGAGAAATATATATATATCTTTCTATGTATATATACTATTAATACATATACATATTTATATGTATACATATATATGTGAAGAGAGACGGAGAAATATACATAGACATACATGTATATATATAAATAATATGTATATGTAGAGATAGAGAGGGTAAGGGAGAGAGAAACATATATATATATTGTTGATTTGTATGTATAAAATACTATTCGCATATATATATGTATTGTTTGTATATACACATATGGATATATATAGAGAGAAAGAGATAGAGGAAGAGAAATATACATCTCTCTCTATATATATTATTTATTGATATCTATATGCATATATATATGTAGAGACAGAGAACGAAAAAAATATATTCATATATGTATATATGTAAACATAATATTTGTGTGTGTATATATGTATATAGAGAGAGAGCCAGAGACACACAGAGAGAGAGAGAAGTACACATATATATATATACATACTATTGATATATATACGTATATATATATGTAGAGGAACAGAGAAATATACATAAACATATATACATTATTGATACGTATACATATATGTAGAGAGAGAGGTATACATACATGTATATATATACATATGTGGATAGACACAGAGAAATATGCATAAACATATATATATTATTGATACGTATATATATATACATATATATATGTGTATATATTATTAATACATATACATATTTACATATATATATATATGTGAAGAGAGACCGAGAAATATACATAGACATGCATGTATATATATATAGATGATATGTATATAGAGAGATAGAGAGAGGAAGAGAAATATATATATATCTGTTGTTGATTTGTATATGTAAATAGTATTCATATATATATATATGTTGTTTGTATATATACATATGTATATATATATATGTAGAGAGAGAGATAGAGAGAGAGAGACGTGCACATATATATATATATATATATTTGTATATACTATTGATATATATACGTATATATATATGTATATAAGTAGACAGAGAAATATACATAGACATATATATATAGTATTGATACGTATATATATATATAGAGAGAGAGAGAAGTATATATGTATATATGTATGTATATATGTATGTGTATGTATGTATACATATATATAAATAGTATTTGCATGTATATATGTATTGTTTCTATATATACATATGTACATATTTATAGAGAGAAGAAGGCAGAAATATAGAGAGATGTCTATTTATATATAGAGAGAGATAGAGAAGGAAAACCCTACACGTATGTATAGTATTCAAATATACACATATATGTAGGAGATGGACAGGTGCAACGGGAGCGGTTGTAGTTCCCCAGGTCTGCTGCCAGCGGTTTTTGCTTCAATTTCTTCAGTCCCACTTGCTGCTGCTCTCTCTGCTTGGGCCCTGGAGAGACTTTCTCTTCTGCTGCCTTCTTCCCTTTCACTTTTTCCGATTTCCTGCGCCGCCGGGAGGTCTTCACCTTCTCCTCCTCCTCCTTCGGTTGGTTCTTTTGGCCCGCAACGCGCCTTCCCCTGCCTTGCTGCTGCTGCCTCTCCTTCTCCTCGCCCCTGTCTCTTCCTTCGTGTGTTTGCTGAGAAGTGTCTGTGCGTCTTCGAGAAGAAAATATCAGCTGCTGCAGACACCCGCGAGTGAGTGCGCCAGAAGCGACGACGCGTGCAGCTCTCTCTTCCTTCCAGCAGCAGCAGCTTCAACTGCGGCAGCAGCAGCACCACCGTCCGTAGGAGGAGCAGAAGAGCAGCGGGTCGGGCGGGGAGACGCGAGACGACAAGAGGCAACAGCAGCAACAACAGCAACACGAGTAGCACCTAAAGTAGCGGCACTAGCTACAGTAGCAGCAGCAACGGCAGCAGCAGCAACGGCAGCAGCAGCAACGGCAGCAGCAGCAACGGCAGCAGCAGCGACGGCAGCAGCAGCGACGGCAGCAGCAGCGACGGCAGCAGCAGCGACGGCAGCAGCAGGAACAGCAGCGGGAGCAGCTCTAGTTATAGCAGGCGCAGCATTAGCTACAGCAGCAGCAGCAACGGCAGTAGCAACAACGGCAGCAGCAGCCATAGCAGCAGGAGGATGAGGTATCGGAGCAACAGCAGCAGCACCACAGGCGGCAGCAGCAGCATCAGAAGCAGGAGCAGCAGCAGCAGGAACCGTCCCTGAAGCAGCCGAGGATGTTTCTGTCGCGCGTCACTGCCACATCTTCAATTTACTCGCAGCAGCAGCAGCTCAGTCGTGAGACACTGTTCTGTCGCGACGATGTGTCTCCCTCTCTCTATGTCTTTCCCCTTCCTTTCTGTAGCGCATCTATGCATGTATATGTATAGGTTTATGAACAAAATGATCACATGAAAAGGAAAAGTTTACCTCCTTCATACGCGTTCATAACGGAGAAGAACGACTTTCTCTCTGAGATGGTGCAACGCATGCGTGCCAAATTTCTGCTTCTCTTCAAGTACATACACATCAACCATATCCTGTACATATACATATATGTGGACCTTTTCTTTTTTTTTGCTCTTCCTGTCTCTCTTTCTCTGTTCTCCTCTCGTTTTCTTCTCTGTCGCTTTTGAACATTTAGGTAGATGTGTGTACACGCACTTCCGGGTGTACGTACATTCGCAAAGAAAGAGAGAAAGTATGTATGTCACACAGGAAAGAAGAAACTTTGGCGGGGGACTTTGATTTTAGTTTGTATCGTTCTGCAGCCTGAGGAGCGGAAATGCGTGTTTTGAAAGGACTGGCGGTTTACCTCTTGAAGGTGCAGTAGCAGCAGCAGCAGCGAATTTGCTGCTGCGGCCCACGGGCGTGGGGGGCGCTGTGTTCCTTTTCCTCCCTTCTCTACTTACTTTCTTGCACTTTTCTTGTCTATGAAGTGACATCTTTTATGTCTTTCGTTTCTTCCTTTCGCTCGTCTGGCGCACGGACTGCTGCTCGTACGTCTCTTTGCTGCTCTGATCCGTGGTGGGGCAGCGTGCACGTCGCTGAGCAGATCTAACGCCGACCCCACAAAAAAAGTCAACGCAGGAAGAGAAGTAAGGCACGAAAAGAGAAGAAAAGAGGGAGGAAAGGAGAGCGACCGAGGCAGGAGAATATTCACGCATACACACACAGACACACAGGCACACCGACAGATAGGCGGTTCAGGCACACGGCGGCTTCACACATATAAATACGTATACATATGTAGATACAGACGCGGAAACCCACCTTGCGGTATATATATATATATATATATATATATATGCAGAAACCCACACCAATATATATATATATATGCATGGGGAAATCCACGTCGCGGTATATATGTATATATATATATATATATGCATGCGGAAATCCACGTCGCGGCATGTATATATGTATGTGCATGCAGGAGGCGTGATTGCATCTGTTTTTTTGCTGTGTTAATTTATCTCTGAGTTTCTTTTCCTCTTCTTGTCCGTTTTGTCCTCTTCGTTTTCCTCTTTTTTGCTGTTGTGGGGAGACAAAACGGCGAGCGGGTGCCTCCGTCTGCTGTACGCAGAGAGCGAAGCCACAAGAACTTGTCGCGGTGAAGCAGCGAGTTTTGTTCCTGCTAGACCAGGTGTGGCCGGACCTTTTTCCCGTCTCTTGGGTTACCCGTCCTTCTTCTTCTTCTTTTCCTCTTCCTCCGCTTCATCAAGTAGATTCTCCATTCTTTTCTGCGGAGAGCGCCTCAGCTGCTGCCGCTGCTGGTGCTCCCGATGCTGCTGCGGCTCTCGTGGGGCCGGCGGAAGAAGAAACGGCGGCGCAGAGCCACACGCAGCAGCAGGAGCAGCAAGAAGAGAAGAAGAAAGAGAAGCCGCTAGAGCAACAGCAACAGCAGCAGCGGGAGGAGCAGCGGGAGAAGAGAGGGAAGGATGCGAAGGCGAAGAAAAAGAAGAGGAGGGAGCAGCAGCAGCAGTTCAGACTGCTGCCTCATGACCTCTGCATGCTGATGCGAGCGTTTGCAACGCTGACGCCGAGAGACTTGTCGTTTTGCCTGCGACTGTTTTCCTTCATCGTCGCCGTCGCCTGCCCGGCTGCTCCTCTGCGCTGTCCGCCGCCTTCCGAGGTAGCAGCAGCAGCAGCTGCGAAGGCAGCAGCAGAAGCAGCAGCACTACCGCGACGGTGGACAGAGCGCGGGGCAGCAGCAGCAGCAAGAGAAGAGGGAGGGCCAGCGGAAAAAGCCCGCGCAGCAGCAGCAGCAGAGATCGCAAGACAACACCAGGATAATGCTGCTGCTGCAGCTGCTGCGAGTAATCGGCAAGAAACGGCAGACGTGGACCACCTTCTCTGCAGCAGTAGCGAAGCCGTTTGCTCCTCAACGCTGCAGGTTGAAACGAGTCGCCGATATTCTCTTAATGCTCAGGCAAGTCCCTTTCGTTGGTGCATTTCCGTTCTTTGGCTGCTCCCTACTACTTCTTCATCTTCTCGTTGCTTCTTGGCGCTTCTCTTCTTCCTTGGCTTCCCGCTTTTACTCCCCTTCAGCTGCAGCTGCTGCTCTTCCTGCTCCTCTTCCTGGGCTTCTCTTCTGCTTCCAGGGCTTCTTCTCTTCCTCAGACCTGTCCGCCATCATCTCTTCTTTTTCTTGATCGATCTCTGCTTTGCTGCTTCCCCTTCCTGTCCTCTTCTACCCTACACACACACATCTCGCCGAAGTGCTTCTGCAGCTCTTCACTGTCTCAAGTATACACACAAATATACGTGAAGCGCAAGTTAATACTCATATATATATGCTTGTGTATGGATATGTATGTAGACTGACATATATATATATATATATATATATATGTACCTACTTATCTATCGATCTATATATATATATATGCGTATATGGATAGATCTTCCTACATACACATATGTATATATGAGTAGATTTGTGTATACATATATATACATATATATATATATGTACCTACTTATCTATCGATCTATATATATATATGCGTATATGGATAGATCTTCCTACATACACATATGTATATATGAGTAGATTTGTGTATACATATATATACATATACATATATATATGTACCTACTTATCTATCGATCTATATATATATATATGCGTATATGGATAGATCTTCCTACATACACATATGTATATATGAGTAGATTTGTGTATACATATATATACATATATATATATATATGTACCTACTTATCTATCGATCTATCTATATATATATATGTATATGTATGTGTATGGATGCGTGTCTCAGTGTTCATTTTTCACAGGTTTTGATGTGGAAAGCTGCGTAGATTTTTGAATTTTCGTAGGTGGTTTTGTTGACCGACCTCTGCGATCGGCAGGAGCAGCTGCATGCGCATCGGTGGGAAGTTTCTCCGCACGGTGTCCACACACATATATATACACATATACATGCACCTCTTCATATATATATGTACATATAGGAAGACACACAAAAGAGAGAAGGCGACGGACCAAAAGAGAGGGAGAGGAGAAGTCGTGTTGAGTCGCTTCTCTCTTCCAACACGTGCGAGCATCCCCCTCAGTCTCCCCAGCCGTATAATATATATGTGTGAATATACGTCTGCACATATATAACATGTACGTATATACATGCAGATATCTATACACACACGCATATATATGTTTATTGAAGGATGGCAATGCTGAGAAACAGAGAGACACAGAGGGGGAGACAGGCGCTGCGAGACACGGAGACACGCAGGTGTGCCCTCCGCTTTTCATTTGTGTCACGGCTTCTCCGCGAAACTTGCGCAGTTTGTGGCTGCATGTCCCCCCCTGCCCTTTTCTTCGTATCTTGCTGTGCATGCCACTGTAAGCGGGGACGACGCCTTCCCGTCTCTCTGCATTTCCTCTCTGCTCGCGGAGACGGAGAAACTGACCGAAGAGTCTGCCACTGCATGCGCCTGTCCGGCGGTCGCTTGGCATCTCCTCCTCTGGCCGCTGCCGTCTCCGTGTCTCTTCGGTGGGCCGCCTTCGTTCGGAGACGGAGACGCGCCGCCCAAGTGGCCGTGCGAGTGGGATGTTTCGTGTGTGTAAGTCGCCGCGGCGAGGTGTATTCGAAGCGAAGATGCAGCTCTTCTCGGTGGACGCGCGCGCGCGCCCGTGTCTGGTGGTGTGTGGGGTGCTGCTGCTGCTTCTTCACAACGGCGGGGGGCGGAGCAGGCTCTCGTCGCGGTCTGGACAGCGCTGGCTGACTGGCGCCTGCTGCAGCACTTTCCGCTCGACCCGCACAGCAGTGGGACACCAGCTGCAGCAGTGACGAAGGAGACGTGCAGCAGCCGCAGCAACACCGCCAGCAGCAGCAAGAGAACAGCTGTGCGGGACCTGCGTCCCTTCTGGCAGCTGCAGCAGAAGCAGCAGCTGCAGATCTGGCGCCAGCTGCTCCGCGAGCAGCAGCACCACCAGCAGCAGCAGGAGCAACAACAGCAGCGGGAAAGGAGGCGAGGGAACCAGCAAAGTCACGAGCTGCAGCAGCCGCACCAGGAGCAGCAAAACGAGCAGCAGGAGAAGCAGGCAAAAAGCCATGTGCTGGTGCGGAGCACTCAGAGCAGCTGCGAGTGGCAAAGCAGCAGCAGCAGCCACATCGGCTGCAGCAGTGCAGAAGGCGAGGAAGGAGACGGAGCGGTGGTGGAAGCCAATGGGGCAGCAGCAACTCGAGCAACAGAAACAGAAGCAGCAGCAACGACTGCAGCAGCAGCAGAAACGACAGCGTTGATGCATGCGTCCACAACAGCAGCAGCCCCGGTGCGATGCAGCAGGGCAGCCAAGACGACAGGAGGGAGAGAAGTCGAAACCGATGATGAAGAAGCCGTTGCAGAAGCAGCAGCAGGAACAGGAGCGAGACGAGAGCGGTGTGTGACCGGTGCTGCTGCTGCTGTTGCAGAGATCGTCGAGCCGGCATTTGTGAGTGTTGCTGCAACCGCCTCAGGAGGAGGATGGCGAGGAAGACGAACAGGAGAAAGGAGAGGAGCCGAAGGGGAGGAGGAGAAGGTAGCGAAGCAGCAGCAGGAGACAGGTTATAAGAGCAGCAGGAACTTGCACCAGCTGAGCTGGCTAGCTGCAGAAACAGCTGCAAGGAGCGAGCAGCAGTTTGCTGAGGCGTTTCGTACGTCTCCGCTGCAGGCAGGGAAGATTCCTCGGGCAGCTGTTCACTGGCTGCTCGACCGTCTGTGCGAGGAGACCCGTTTTCTGAGGCTCGACCACACCGTTAATACGAACATGGTCACACAGCTGGCGGAAGCGCTCGTAAAGCTTGAGGTAAGAAGTGTTGCTGCTGCTTCTTTTTAGCAGCAACAGCCCCGCAGGAGGACGCGCGAGAATGCGCAGAGGGCTGCAAGCGGAGAAGAAGCGGCGGCAGTAGAGCACCTGGCTGCTGCGTCAAAGAGAAACAGGCGGAAGAGACTCAGGCAGCAGCAGCAGCATCGCAGACAGTGCAGCAACGAGATGAGGCAGCAACAATAGCCGGCGAAGGAAACCAGCAGCAGTGGTAGAAAGGCAGCAGTGTAGGCGAAGAAATAGCAGCAGCAGGTTGAGGAGCGCAGGAGCAGCAGCTACACGAGTCGCCGACGGAGGAGGAAGAGCTGCAGGGGAACTCGCGCAGCAGCAGTAGCACGTGGGATTGGATTGCAGCAGCTGCAGCAGCAGCAGGTGTTTCAGCAGCAACACGAGGCGCGGCAGAAGAGGAAACAGCAGCAGCTGCAAAAAAGCCGAGAAGAGAAAAGTCGTGCTGCTGCATCAGCTGCTGCTGCGGGATGCTCCTCTTGTTGCAGGGGGCAGGAGACCAAGCGCAGCAAAACTGTTGCAGCAGCTGCCGGGTGACAGCAGCAGAGCCAGCAGAAGCAGAGAGAGGCCGCAAGCCACCAGCAGGAGGGAAAGAGCAGCAGCAAGAGGAGGCGCAGCAGCAGCACTCGGTGAGAAGCAGCAGCAGGAAGGGGAGCAGCAGCAGTGAGAAGAAGCAACAGCAGGGAAAGGGGCATGAAAAGTGCGTCCGGCAGAAGAGGCAGGAAGCAACGAGAACCTCTTCGTCGATTCAGCTGCAGCACTCGCGGCGTGTTTGCTGCTGCTCGGGTGAGAGGGGCAGCAGAGCAGGAGGAAGAGAAGACATGCGCCAAGCGAAGCGGCGCGCTCAAGGTTTGTGTGGCAGCGAGAGGCGTCCGCCTCGGCAAAACAGCAGCAGCGCGGCTGCTGCATCAGGACAGCAGCAGACGATTTCTGCTGCAGCCGCACGAGAGGCACAGATCGCCCTGGTGCGCGCCGCTGCAGCAGCAGCAACAGCAGCTGCAGCGTGTCCTCTGCTGCTTCAGCAGAAGAAGGCCTGCTGCTGCCCGGCGGCGCCTGCTGGGTGTTGTTGAACGGCTGCTGCTGTTGCATGCGTCATCATGCTCCTGCGGTGCTGTAGCAGTGGGAACTCGGACCGGGCTGCTGCCGGCGTCTCCAGTTGCTGTTTGCTGCTGCTGCGCTGCTGCCGGGGCTGCAGACGGAAGAAAGAGAGGAAAAGGACACAGTGACAGAGAGAAAGAGAGAGAAATTAGTGCGGTCGATTTGGACTGCTGCCACGCCTTCTCTTCTACGTTGTGTTCTCTGCTTCCTGAGACTGCCGGGCGAAGCAGCAAAGAGCCCGGCTTCTGCGGCTGCACGGCACCTCTCCTTCTGCTGCTGCGTAGGCGTCTGCCCGGCTTCACCCGTGCCCTCTTTTTCCTGCTGCTGCTCCTGCTGCTGCGCGGCGTGCTGCCGGGTGCTGCTGCTGTGTGTGGGGCGACTCCTGCTTCTTTGTTTCCTCTGCTGCTGCTGGTGCTGCTTTGTTGCTGCTGCTACGTTGGCATTGCTTTGACACTTCCTCTGGGGCTGCTGCTGCTGCCACTTCTTCGCTTTTTGTCGTGCTGCTTTTCCGCCTGCTGCGGTCGCCTCTCGCCGATGGCCAGTGCTGCTGCTGCTTCTTCTTCCTCTTCCTGTGCTGCTTCCGCTGCTGCTGCTGCTCTCGCATCGTC
Source organism: Sarcocystis neurona (assembly GCA_000727475.1). Lineage (NCBI taxonomy): Eukaryota > Apicomplexa > Conoidasida > Eucoccidiorida > Sarcocystidae > Sarcocystis > Sarcocystis neurona. Next base: position 4,017,851 of record KL647295.1, on the reverse strand, counting down.
GCACGGGCCCAGGTGGGGTGGTGCTGCTCAGCGGCTACGCTGCTGCCATTGCTGCTGCTGCTGCTTCTGCTGCGTCTCGTTTCCTGTGCTGGGTGGCTCTGCAGTTCGTCGATCCTCGAGTGATGTACCAGCTGCTGCACTTCACAGAGCAGCGCGGCGGAGAGCAGCTACAGCCCGAGCAGCTGCTGTCGCTTGCCCGACATTTCCGGAAACTTGGCGTCACTAATACAAAAGCGTGGAGAAAACTGGGTGAGAAGAGTTCCTCTGGCTTTTCCTTTTCTCCTGCTGCTGTACCTGTGTCTCTTCCTATGCCTCAGGGAACACCTACTACACATATATCTGTGAGTCTATACCTCCCATACACCTTCATTCACACGCACATACATACCTATACCTATACGTCCACACATATATACGTATACGTCTAATCATATGTATCGGCGTGTATATATATATACATATATATATATATCTAATCATACGTACACACGTATATCTACATAGCTGTACATCCATATATATATATATATATCTACATATGTTCATGTGTGTATATATACATATATGTATGTAAGTGTATATATATATATATCTCTATATCACATACGTTGTTACATGTATATGTATATGTGTATGTTAGTGTATATCCATATACATATATACACGTTCATATATACATTTATCCATACCTCTATATATACATATATATATATATATCTATGTATCTATCTATGTATGTGCATATCTATGTATATATGTGTGTATGTATGCTTGTTCCGCACGTATGTATGTACGTATGTGTGTATGTATGCAAGTGTATATAGATATATATCTGTATGTAGTACATACGTTCGTAGATGTATATGTGTATATTTGTGTGTGTGTCGTGATGTAGTTACATATTTGCGGCCTTGCTGAGGTCTGGGATCGAATAGACACGCGTGTACGTAGGGGGAGGGGAGTGCCCCTCTCTGCATGCCGAAGAGTCCGCATGCAGCGCTGTTGTCTACATGGACGTGTCTACAACGTGAGAGCCGCGGTCCCGCCTCCTCCTTTTAAATCCTCCTCTTTTCGTAACATTTCGTCGGGAAGTTCGTCCGCAGTTGAACGAAGTGTAGCACCTGCGGACAGTCCGTGAGGCAGACGCGTCGCCGAAGCGAGCAGCAGCAGGTCGTGCACCGTCCCGTCGTCACGTCTCTCTTTCGCTTCGAGGCAGCTGCTCCACGTAGAACCACTCGCCGGCGCATGCACGTCCCTGCGTATATATGTCTATGTAAGTGTGTGTGTACGTGAATGTATATGTATGTGTATGTGTCTCTATATGTTTGTATGTGTATATATATGCATATGGATGTATGTGGATGTATGTATATGTATGTGTATGTATGTATGTATATGTATGTGTGAGGTTGTGTGTATATGTACATGTACATACATATGTGTACATATATATATATATACATGTGTGTAGATGTCTATGTGTTGATATTAAGAAGACCCGTGTTGTGGGCATAGATACGCACACGCACACAGACATGCACATATATAGATATATGTATACATACGCCTATAGAGATATGTATGCATTCGTATTAAGGAGACTGATGCTGGGCGGCTACGGGCCGCAGAAGCGTAGCGACACGCACATGCACATGCACGTACATACACACACATATTTATATTTATATATACGTATATATATGTATACATGCTAGACGTAGATAGACACTCATATACGTGTACCTACATACATGTGTATATATATACACATGTATATAGTTGTGTATGAACATATATATATGTACATGTATGTAGACGTGTATGAAGATATAGATGTATACATGTATATAGAGGTGTATGGATTTGTATCTAGAAGGCTGATGACGCTGGGCTGCTGCGGACAACGTGTGCGTGAGCGGCAGAGTCGCGTTGCCGGTTGTCCGGTGCTGTGAGATAGAGGAGAAGAAATAAGGGAAGTGAAAGACTGGCAGACGGGATGCGTGATCGAGTGAAAGCGGTGGGGCAGTGGTGGGCCGCTGCTTCTGTATGTTGCTGCTGCTGCAGCCCACAGGTCGCAGAGTGCTGCGGTGAACTTGGCTGCGGAGGAAGTGCAGCAGCTGCTGGCGATTTTTCGGCGAGCCGGCTGCTGCAACCAGCGCGTGGACGGCTATCTCAACCACTTCCTTTCTTTGAAATACGACGTAGAAACGCATGGGCCCGTGTGAGGCCCGTGCAAGACAAGGACACAAAATTTACGCCGAGGAAGCTACACGAACACCATGCGACAGACATGTCCACACATACACACCACGGCATGCAGAGACTTGCACGCCTCTAACCGGAGCTAGACTCCCCCACATTACACATATATATATATATATATATGTATGTGGAGGTAGACACTGTCTGCCGTCCGCTGGTGGGTATTGCCCTCTCCCGTTTCTGCTGTTGTTTTTCGATTCTCTGCACCCGGGCGACGAAGACTCGCTTGTGTACGTTGCGAAGGAGGAAGAAGAAGATGTGGGAGCACTCCCGACGGAGTGCAGGAGGAACGCCGCAGTGCCCGTTGTGACGCGCGTGTGTGCATGCGTGCGTGTCACGAAGATACGACACAAATGCGTGAGAGAGAAATTTTGGGCGCGGTGCCTTCAAAAGAACTGCTGCTCCACTGCGTGGCACGCGAAAACGAGCAAAAACGTCTCTCTATAGGGAGCTCGCTACGCAACGGAGACTGTACATGAAAGTGGAGAAGTATAATTCAGAGAATACAAGAAGAGGCGAATCGAGTGCTTATCATAAACTCGCCTCGCGAGCGAGACAGCGAGAGAGATATGCGCATTTCCCCCGACTCACGGGAAGGACCTCTTGGACCGATACTTTCGCTTCCATACACATGCAACCTATGTACACATATACATATATATATGTATCACCCTACAGCTATAGCAACCTACGTATACATACACATATACCTATGTCACGCTACACCTGTATACGTACGATGTGTTGTACCGATTCTTTCCTGTCTATCCAAATGCAACGTATACACATACATCCATACATATATATATATACCTGTATATATGCCATATGTATATATACAGTATATATATGTAAATATATATTACATATATCATTCTACAGTTATATATGTACGACGTGTTCTATCGATCCATTCGCCTTTATACAGTTGCAACGTATATATACATACATACATACCTACATATATATTACAATTACAATATATTTATGTATATCACCCTCCAGTTACTTATGTACTACGTGTTGTACTGCTACTTTCGCATCTATCCAAATGCGCAGCCATAAATACATGTATTTAGAGCTGCAGCGACTGAGAATTGCAGATTTTCTCTTCTTCGAGGCAGACCTGCCATTAATAGATGCATTTGACAGGCATCCTTCCTTATCTTTTTTCGCATCCGTGTCCAACCACTTGCATCACGATGCCTTGTGCACGCGGCACTACGTGTGGGCGGACGACCACGTAAGGAAGTAGTTCGAGTAGGTGACTTGTCGGATGCGGTTCCCAACATAATATACGTGCTGGCGCACGCTAACGACGTACTTAACAAGTGGACCCATAGACATCCTCTTTTTATTCTTTCTTTCTCTCTCTCTATATATACAAATACATGTATACACACCTTGGAGTCATCCCTCTGCCTGCCCCTCTACCTATATATATATATATATATACATATATTTCGGCGTATGCTTTCACTCTTTCTTTCTCTCTCTGTATGTATATATATTCTAGGCCCTATAACGGGCCTTACAGTACATGTTTGCATCCAGGAGCCGAGGAGAACCTTCGGGCGCACCAAGGAGACGCATGCTGCATGTGTTTCCTTGCATATTTACACTTTCTGTTCTTCCTCCTTTTCTTCTCTTTGCGCGTCTTTCGTCGCGAGGCCAAGAACAGCCGGCGACAGCCAGAGAAAAGTGGGAAGGGGAACGAAACAAGAGCCAGCGCGTCCGCGTGACAAGCAGCCGTACAGCAACCTTTCCCCCGAGGAGATAGAGAGAAAATAGGTAGCTACTACTCGATAAGAGTTTGTTGAGCAGGAGAAAACACTTGACTGCCCAGCACGTGTACACGTTACCTTAATCGACTATATGTGGTAAATTTCATGTTACCATTCGTGGGATCCATGACCGTATTGTGCACGTTTTCTATTTACATTTGTATGCGCCTGATAATGCTGCAGCCCGAGGCAAAGAAAGAAAGGCAACTACGCAAACGAAATGAATAAGGCGACACGTTTTGCTGCCACGGGTGTACGTCCCTATCACATGCTGTACATGCAGGCTTTCATTTTCCTCACGCCAAACACACCAACAACATCGTCGCATGTGCTGCTGCTGCTCCTGCTGCAAACGCTTGTGCAGCGTGCGAACCTTCGTTTGCATGCGCACTCACGTGTTATCCGCACACGCACACACGCACACACACACACACACACACACAACGTCCGCCTGGTGTGTGTGTTGCTACTCTGACGTTCGCGTGCACTTCGAGGCCGCTGTATATATACACGTGTGTCTGTGTCCCGTGTGCTTATAATAGCGGGCGCATGCAGCTGCATGCGCTGCAGTGATGCAGAGAAAAAAAGTCGCGTAAAATACCGACACGCAGACGCATTTACACAATTGGTGTAAATGCGCGTGCGTTTCTGCTTGTGTACCATATGGAGTGCCCTGGTAGACAGGATTACAGCCATTCGTGTATATACGTTGAGGTGCTCCTGCGGAAGTCTGCAGATGCAGATCTACACCTACACATATATACGTATATATATATATATATATATATATATATTGTTGCATATCAAAATAATTTTACGTGACCACGTGTGTGTGTGTTGCACCACTCTTGATAAGGATATAAAAACCTGTCACTAAAAAAGTTTAATTTGTAATAAAACATACACACACATACACTCAAACATACGTACAGGCTACAAGAGAGATTTATTCAGGTGACAACATGTAAGCATTTGTGTGTGTGTATATGCGTGTGTGCAAAAAGAGGGTAACATTTACCGGACACGCATACAGTCGTGTCTCTCTCTCTCTCTCTCTCTCTCTATATATATATATATATATATATGTGCATACATAGGTACACGTACCTATGTATGTGCGAGGTGTTTCAATATACTTACAGCTACATATACACATATATATGGGTGTAAATATATTAATTAGAAGGTCCACCGAGCCTTCCATATAAAGGCACGTACGAGTGTATGTGAGAAAATCTACATATATATATATATATAGATTATTTTCGACTGTTCGTAAATATTTCTTCTTTAGTGCCGTGTGCGTGACAGTGAGAGGCGCAACGGCAGCACATGTAGCACCGGCAGCGGCAGAAGCCGCATCGCAGCGGAACAGTAAGTAGGACGACAGTTTCAGCAGCAGCAGCACCGACAAGCCTGCATACAGAGGCGCGGCCTTCCCGCTCGCAGCAGCAGCAACACAAGGAAGACAAGCCACTCCCACGAGTGTAGAGCAGCGACAGCAGGACAATCAGGTGCGGCACGAGCAGCAAAAGCAGCACTGCTATTGCAGCCCCCACCGCAGAAAGCAACCGGGGGCACACGCACGCAGCTGACGCAGCAGCAACAGCATTCGCAGCACACGAAGAGAGCTGCCGAAGGACCTCAGCGCTGCCACGTGCGTCAAGCCTCTGCAGCCGCGAAACAGCGGCTTCGAGAACCGAAGAAGCGTCACCAGCGGCAACGGCAATAGCACCGTCTCCGGCACCAGCAGCACCAGAAGCGAAGGAGAAAGAACGAGACGCAGCAGCAGCAGCAGCTTCTACTGCGGTGAGGGCAGCAGCAGCAGCGGCCAGTGTGGATAGGGTGTCGGCGCAGGTGACGGCACCGCCAGCACCAACGCAGGCCGCAGGCGCGCACACAGCAGCAGACGAGGAGTGCAACAACAGCAGTAACTAGGCTACGTGTCAACAACAGCAGCATCACGCGTGCCGGACTTCTTCGCTGACGAGTACCACGAACAGCAGCCACCAGCAACCCTGGCTGCCGGGCAGAACGACACACGCTGCCGGCAGCAGCAGCCAGCAGCAGGGGACGACGGCTACTCGACCGACGCAGCAGGTGCCGCAACGACCGGCAGGAGTAGCAACGACCGGCAGCAGCGGCAGAGACCAGGAGCAGCAAAAACTGGGTGCCTTAGCCAACGCCAACAGCAGTATTCTGTGCGCAGCCAAGAGGCGATAGTGTAGCTTCACGAGCAGCGCTCGTCTACAGCAGTTCTTGAGTCGCCGCGACAGCCGCTGCATGCGCCGCAACAGGATCGGCAGTGGCGCACCGAAGGTCGCGTTATCTCTTCCTATCTGTGTGTGTGTGTGTGTGTTACCAAAAGTTCAGATAAAACGCTGGTACAACTTACATGCGTAAACACACATACATAGACATACACATATGGGATACACGTATCAGATATACACATATTGTAGATATGCGTATGTGCGTTGATATTGATGCGTCAGTGAGGGTCAAGCCAAACGATAGATTACGAGCAAACACATATGTACAGAGAGAGGTCGCCCAGCTACTCGTAGCACTGGTGCCTCACATAGAGACGTATACAGAAGGGAGCATTCTTCATACATACATATATATATATATGTATATTCGTTAATATACTTAGATATACGTAGATAAGTGGGAAGACAGTACCGACAGTGCTATATATATATATATATATATTCGTCAGTATGAACAGATATACGCAAATATATGGGAAACCAGAAGCAATAGTACACCATATATATATATATAAGTGCGTGGAAGGCGGAAGTAGTGAAAAGAAGTGTTATCAATACGTGTGACGCTACACAAATATCCACCCACAGCCATACAGGCAGGAGTGAGAGTTTCCCTCTAATATATATATATATATATATATATACACATACACATACACAGGGATACACTTGTACGTGTGTTGGGGAAGCCCGCGTATAAATTTTATGGAAAGTTGTGGGGTGTGTGTGTGTGCAAGCAATGCATGTGAGAGGAGGCCAGACGGCGCATGTCCCGATGCTGCTGCTCCCGTTCTCTCGACGTGGCTGCCGACGCCCCACACGTGTGGCCAGTAACCTCCTACATCTGTCCACGAATATGGACACAGACGCATGCGCGCGCATGCGTGCAAGCAGCTCCACGCAAGAAGCAGCAGGCGCGCAGCAGAAGTCTCCCTCGCTACGTTCAGCAGTATAGACACAGAGACGGGCGCAAGCCAAACAACACACATGCAGGAAGCACGAAGAAACCCACCAGCTAGCTATCTTCTTCACTATCTCTACCCCCACGCGCATGCACGGCAAATATAGAAGAGGCGCCTGGCTAGCCATATCCCCTTCCTCGCCTGATTCTATCAATTTACACGCCGTGCAGATACGCAAAGACACACACACAATGACAGGGACATCCCCACCACATGCACCAGATGTGGATATGTGTATTTGAATCTGCATGTATGAACGCATGCATACCGTAAATCTACATACGGACAAATATATATGCGTACATCTACACATATACACACACATATATATGTGTGAGTAGCAGAAGACCCTTCCCTCACATACTTGTGTAAACGTGGAGAGTGGCGGGCTTGCAACACTACACAAAATGCTTCCTATATATGTATATATATGTGTGTGGAGGTATATATAGAGAGTCAACAATAGTGGAAGTGGTATATGGGTGTAGATTTTGTTGAGAAATTGTTTTAGTAGGAAGGTCATTCGAAGACTGTCGAGCGGAGGTATCTCCCATAGGGACGGGGCAGCTGAAAGAAGCTGCGCTGCTGAAACGTTTTGAGCAGCACTACTCACAAGCCTGCGGCGGTACAATGGTGCTGCTGCTGGTAGCGATCGGCCTGGCGCTGCCGCTGCTGTCGTCACTCCTTACCAGCCGCTACTGCGACAGTGAGGGGCGTGCGGTTGCTCGTGGGAATGCGGTGGCTGCTGCCCGCGCTGCTGGTACTGCTGCTGGTGCTGCTGCTGCTGATTTCGCTGCCGTTGCTGCTGCGACAACAACAGCTGACGCATATGCAGCAGCAGCAGCAGCAGTGGTCGATGCAAAGAGGCACCGGAGCCGCCAGGGCAGCAGCAGCAGCAGTGTCGCCGACAACGCGTCAGCAGAGGCAGCAGCAGCAATAGCAGCGCCGCCTACAGCAGCAGCGAGTAGCCCGCGGCCGCGCGCGCGCAGCAGCAGACGGAAGAGGTGTCGCTGCAGGGGGAAAGGAAGCAGCAATTGCAGAAAGAGAAGCAGAAGTAGCTGTATGACGCGTCGCTGCAGCAGAAGTCAGCGTAGTTCTCCTCGTGGTAGGACAGCCCGCGCAGTCGTTTTTCTTCCTGCTGCACCGGCGTGCTGTGCTGCAGCAACTCCTCCTGACTTTGCTGCTGCTGTCAGGACGGCCTGGTCGACTCCTGCTGCAGGAGCGCCTGGCACATAGGCCAACAAAGGCACACGCTTCGCCGCAGTCACTTCCGCAGCAGACTCCGCGTTGCTGCTGGTGCTGCTGGTGCTGCTGCTGCTGTAGCTGCTGGTGACGGTGTGGCTGCCGTGTTTCTTTCCGTTGCTGCTGCTGTGGCTGCTGGTGGGAGAAAAAGAAGGAGAAGAAGGAGAAGAAGTTTCGGCCTGAGACTGCATGCAGCGGAGAAGCACAAAACGTTTCAAGTCCTCCTGCTGCTCCTTCTGCTGCTGTTGCTGCTGCTGCTGTTCATGTCGCCGCAGCTCTTGCTGCTGCTGCGCTGTCCCGTCGCCGTTGCTGCTGCTGCTCAAAACAGGCACCGCAACGGGCTTCACGACGTAGCAGCAGCGACTTCTCTTCTCTGCGCGTCTTCGCGCAAGCAGTTTCAAAAAGACCATCTGCCGCTGTTGCTGCTGCTGCTCTTCCTCTTCTTCCTCTTGCTGTGCGTTCGCTGCGCCGCACGCGCCTGCGACGACGAAGCAGCAGCAGCAGCAACAGCAGCAACACCGCTGGGGAGACGCCGAGCGGCCGCACACGTCAGAGAGACGCAGCCATTTCTTCAACCGACGACACGTGTGCACGAATAGGAACGAATCACCTCCCCTTCCTTTCCCACTTCTTCCTCTCTTTCTCTGCATGCTTCTTCACGGAACAGAGGACCTCTCCGTGTCCTTCTTCACCTCTGAGAAGAGGTGCAGACGACGCGCAGCTGCCCGCAAAAGGAGACCTTCAAACAAATCTTCCCCTCTCTCTTTATAACTCCACCACTTTCTCTCTTCGTATACATACAGCCACACACATGTACCTATACATATACGCGCATGCATCGACACATCAACGCAAACGTACATATCTACATATACATAGAGAGAGACAGGCCAGGGTACAGATGAATACAAATGGATACACACATGCATATATATAGAGGAAAAGAGAGGAGACGAAGAAGCCACGCAGAACGATACAGACTCATACATGTATATAGAGAGAGAGAGACAGAGCAAGATACAGACAGATACAAACATATATATATGTACACATATAGAGAGAGAGAAAGGCCGGTAGAAGTGAATAGAAATAGATAGATCTACACAGAGGAACAGGGGCACACATATTTTGCTGCAGGAATATGGCACAGACATATGCATGTCCATCCATATACATGGATGTAGGTAGCTCGATACAGAGGTAGACACATGTAAGGACAGATAAACAGATATGGTTATATAAAGAGATATTGAGACGTATACGGGAAGGTAGGTGCCCACCAGACGAATATGTACATATTCATCGTGGGGCGGAAAAGGGGAAACCTACGTAAACAGACAGGTGATATAGAGGTGTACCTCTATATGGATAGACACGGGGAGACACATACATACATACATATATATATAGATAAAGAGATAAATAGATAGACAATATATATATGTATGTGTCGACGATGAATAACAGAGAAAGTTAAACACAAACATACAGACACACACACACACACACAATGGTATGTATATACAGGGATATAACATATATATATAGACACACAGAGGTATGGGTATATATTGATGAAAGAGAGACGAACAGATGTGGAGAAGATATGAGAAGTAGAAAAGAGAGATATACATACAAATCTACACACAAATATATATATGTACACATTTATATATGGAGGTAGATGCATGCAAAAAGAAGTGATAACGATGTCTACTACACATGCAAATATATATGTACGTTTGAATGTAGGTAGAGAGATACGTTGCCATACATCAATACATCTGCGATACTACCCATATATATTCATATATCTACATATTAACATATATATATTAACAACCTTATGTACTCCTGTATTTGATTCCTATATAAATATCAGCAGATACAGATAAACAGGTATGTACACATATCTATACAGATATTTGTGTGTATATACACATATGGATATGTATACATACATATATATATATGTATATAGACATGTACATATATATATATATATATGTATACACACACACATATATATATGTATGTAGAGAAATGCATATATTGAAGTGTGCGTAGAAGGGTCTGTGTGTGTGTGTGTTGTTTTTTTTTTAACTTTTTTCATTTGAAGAGCTGCGCATTTCTGTCTTTCTGCCCCCCTTCCTGCCCCCCTTCCTGCCCCCCTTCCTGCCCCCCTTGCTGCCCCCCTTCCTGTCTCCGCGTCGTCTGCCGAGACGGCCCTGCCCTCCTCACGAACAGCCGCCGTCTCCGTGTCTCCGTGTCTCCGTCTCCCCCCTATCATCCCCCCCCCCCGGCGGTCCCCTGCTGTGTGTGTGTCTCCCTCTATACATTCACATGCATGCACGCCCAAGTAGTATCGCCCTCCCTTTCCACTGTGCCACTTTCTGGCCCCTCTGTCCATATATATGCATGCAGGCTCCCCATATACAGGGACGCATATCCATGTCCACAGCTGCTGTTCGTCGCCCCCTCTCCCTCTGTGTGTGTGTGTCTCTCTCTATACATGTAGAGGTGTTCAGCGGGAGCTTCTTCGCCTCCGTCGCTGTGTCTCTCTTTCTCTGTATATATCTGTGGACAGCAATACCTTCCTTTTCACGGCTATGTCCCTCTCCCGCGTTTCCTGTACATATATGTGTGTATATACATCCATACGTCCATAAATCGTTCTCTTCGCTTCTCTATCTATATCTATCTATCTATATATATATAGATATGGACAAAAGGGGATTCTTCCTGTTCATCAGTATCTTGTCTCTATGTAGAAGTAAATTTACAGTTCTGCTTGAAATGCAGCCAGATGAAGCTGTTGCTGCCTGCGTCAACAGGGACGTCTCTTTCTCGGTCTGTGGCTGCTGCTGTTCCGGCTACTCGTCTTCTCCCCCATTTTCACCCTCCTGGGCACGGAGACGTAAACCGCCTTTCCTCTTCTTTTGATCCGCCTCTTTTCGCTGTCTGCAGCTGTGTCTCTGCACGTGTGCACGTGTCTCCTTGCATGTGTCTCCGCGCCCTTCCCGAGACCGGCACACGCGACACACACGTCGAAGCAGCAGCAGTTGCTTCCGATTCCTCAGCAAGTTCCGCAGTTTTGCAGAGACGGCCCACATGCATCAGGTGGTGCGCTGCTTCAGCAACGGGCGGCAGAAGAAACACGGGGAGGAGACGACGCGCGCGCGCAGCTGCAGCTGCTGCTGCGACGAGGACCTACCCAAATGCGACACTTCGTCCTCACTTCTTTCCCCTTCCTTTTCGAAGTTCTCTTCTTCTTCTTCTTCGTGCGAGCTGCTGCCCGCTGCTGCTGCTGCGTCATCACCCACACGTGGAACACGGCGCCGCCGACGCGCAAGAGCAGCACCCGAAAACGCCGCTGTCCCTCCTGCTGTTGTTGTGGCTCCCTCTGCTGTTGTTGCTGCTCCTCCTGCTGCTGCTCCTGTCTGAGACGCGTTTTCTCTGAAAAGCGCGAGTTTTATCTTCCCTTCGAGAACACGTGCGGAGGAAAACCGTCGCGCTGCTGCAGCTCTGCCCTCAGCGACGGAAGTTTCCATCAGTTCAGCGAAACGCTTCTCGAACTCTTCTTCCTGCAGCAGCAGCAGCAACAAACGCACATGCGCGCGCCACCCGTCGCACCGCGCGCTGCTGCGCTTTGCTCTGTGCGGCGAAGAAGGGAAAAGAGAGGGCGACGAAGTGCAAGAAGTCGAGAGCGTCCAAGAAGAGAGGGCAGCAGCAAAGGAACAGACGACCGGCCGTCTCCCCCTCCCACGACAGCTACTCTGCTACAACGAAAGGGACGGACAACACGGGAGGGAGGAGCTTCTCCTGCCTTCACCGAAGAAGCGCAGAAGTGTTTTCTGCTGCACATTTCTCTCCTGGCAAGACGCTAACGGCGGCACTCTCCACATGTGCGCTCCTTGCTGAAAAGCAGAGGGAAAGCGACAACGGAAACGGAGACGGAGACACGAGAAGAGAAGGCCGGACAAACGGAGAGACGGGGGGCTGCTCTTCACACGTGCATGCATGTCTGTATTACACGCCTTTCTATATGTGTGGCTCTCTACGTACGTCCACTTCTGCTTCTCCATATACACACATGCAGTCAAGTAAATATAAACGTATAACATATATCTATACGAGTCAATATACCACCTACGTACACCCACGCCGTATACCTGCATCCATTTCGCTCTCTATTTCCGTATATTTGTGTAGACCCACTGACACCTACATACACGTATATTTCTATCTATCTATAAGTGTGTACATATATGTGTCTCCGCACCCCCATGTATATATACACGTGGACACATACGCGTCGGTGGGTAGCTGGGGAAGGCCTGCAAAACTGCGGAAGAGGGGGGACGGGGCAGGAGGTGCTGCTTTCGTTACCAGAAATACAGATGCATGCGCCCAGTCCATACGACCCGCCCCCACCAGGCCTGGAAGACGTATATATATGTGCGCAGATATATATATATGTAGATATACACACAGAGCGAGACAGGGAGACATGCAGATAGAGAGAGAGGGGAAGAGAAAAGGAAGGGGACGCAGCGGACCCGTCGAATTTGTCCATTTTCTTGTATTGCCGCAATGTCACTTTCCCGCTAAATTCCTCTTCCTCGACCACATACATCGACACCCATCTGTTGCCAAGTCTTCAACGCGCCGTTTCTCCCGTCATACACACATATATGTGCGCATGCATGTGACCGAATATATACATACAAATGGACGTGCATGCGTTTGCGTGTGGCCCGCATACATGCAGAGAAGCAGATATATGAACTGCTACATCGTGTGTCACGCGCCCACGTTTACACACATATGCATGCGTCTGCATATATCCTGGGTCATCTGCTTACATATAAGTACACACACACATATACGTGGGCATACGTCTTCATCTATATATACGCATGCATGCGCTCGCATATGTATAGTGGATCAAGTGCTTACATATATACACAAATGTGTGTTCATGTATATATACGCGCGTGCATTTGCGTATATAATGAGTGGGGGGCATGCAAGGAGATATATATACAAATGCACGTATTTATACATATATGTGCATCCCCATGCATTTGCATGCAAGGAGATATATATATGTGTATGGGGCTCGATCGCTACACGCGTAGACGGGATGGAGAGGCCCCCTTTGTCGAGAGGAAATCACAGAGGAAAACAGCCAAGAAGAGGACGACACACAGACACACAGACAGACACGAAGAGGCAATTCTTCCTCTATACACGGGGCAGATATATATATATATATATATATGCATGCTACGTAGAGGAAGGGACGTCAGTTCTTGCTTCCGCCTGCATGTACGCTTTGTACGAGCACTTCTCGAAGTGTTGCTGCGTCCGTTTCTGCTGCAGCGGAGACGAAACGTCGCCGACAGCAGCAACAGCAGCAGCATCTCTCTCTTTCTGTCTCGACAAGGAGACCGGAAGACGTGCACATGCACCACGAAAGGAGAAAAAACCCGCAGCAGCACCTGCTCGCGTTGGTGCTCGTCCCGGTGATATTCGAATGTCTCTCTGTCATCTGCCACCACTTCTGCTGCGTCGTTCTCTGCTGCTTCCTCAGGCCTCTCCTCCTCCTCCTTCTCCTCCTGCTGCGCGTCGTTCTCTGCCTCTTCCGCCTCTGCCTCTGCTCCGAAGACGGCCACGTCCTGCGGAAGGCACCGGCAGCAGCGTGGGGTGCAGCCACAGGAACGGGCGAGACAGCGAAGAGGATGTGTCAGAAGAAGCAGCAGCAGCAACACCGGCGCGCCGCAGCCACAAACGGCGACAGTAAAAACATCGGGGCATGCAACGGCGCACAGCAGCAACACACTCGAGCGACAGCAGCCGCAGCAGCAGGAGCGGCAACAGCACCTACACGAGCAGCAGCGGAAGCGGCCGCAGGCATGCAGCAGCACGAGCAGCAGTAGACAAGCAGCAGCAGCAGCAGCGGCAACACAGCACCCACCAGCAGCAGCAGAAGCGGCAGCAGCCAAGCAGCAGCGCAGCAGCACGAGCAGTCATAGAGGAGCAGAAGAGTTGTCGAACTGGCAGCAGTAACAGCAGCAGCACACCGCAATCCCGAGCAGGAGCGCAGGCTGTTCGGAGCAGCAACGCAGCAGCGGCAGTGGCGTCGCAGCAGTAGCGGTGCGCGTCAAGTCGCCCAGCCCCGAGCAACAGCAGCAGCAGCAGCCGTACACTGGCGTGGCCCCCCCCTTCAGCAGCAAGTGCAGCAGCACCGATGAAGAAGTGTGCGATGCGAAGAAGAAGAAGACGCAGCAGCAGCCGAGGAGAAGGAGGAGAGCAGCCGAGCAGCAGATGCAGAACAACAGCAGCAACGCAGAGGAGGAAGAGAGACGTAGCAGCAGGAGACGTAGCAGCAGGAGACGCAGCAGCAGGGACGCAACAGCGGCTTCCCCAAAGCCACGCGCAACAGTACCGCGTGCAGATTCAAGAGCTCTTCCTTCGCGTGAAGCCCCTCCAGACACAGCTAGTCATTTAGTTCAATTCACATCGACAAAGCCTAAGAAATCAGAACATCTCTCTAATTTTCTCTGTTGCTGTCCCCGCTCACAGCCAGATCACACATATATATGTGGGGGCATCTTGACATGCGCCACATACTTTTGACGCATGCTTAGGGCGCCATCTACGTAGACGCATGCAGAGCGACGAAGTTAGAGAGATAGAGAGAGAATTTGCATGTGTATAGACGTGTGGGGTCAGCGTTGCACGCCTGCTGCTACGCCTGTTCTTCGAGTGCGAAGCAGCAGAGGAGGAAGTCTGACCTCTGCTGCTTCGTCTTCCGCAGCAGCATCTCCCGCAGCAGCAGCAGCAGCGTCCAGCGCCGCAAAGACTCGCGCCTCCTGCTGCAGCACCTGTCTGATGCATGCGTCAGCAGTCGGCAGGTCATACAGCCGGACCAGCTGCTGCTGAGGCCGAAGAAGTTCCAGCGTGTCCTGCAGCTCTGCCTCGACCAAATACGGGAGAAACGGCTGCATGCGCGACAGACGAAGACAGCGGCACACGCATGCACCTACTATGCCTCGCGCGTTCGTCCACCTATCTGTAATTCTTCACACACACTTCCACATCCGCAGGCGTTGGGGGGTGTATATACACCTGGACAGAAACACTCATAAGTGGGGTGTACGTACACCTGCACATGCACAATCATAAGTGGTGTACACACACTTGGACAGAAATATCCACAGGTGGGGTGTACGTACACCTGCACATGCACAGGCAGGAGTTGTGTACATACACTCGCAAGTGTGCGTTCATGTGTCCTTGCGTGCACATCCTGATGTACAAGCACTTGCGCGTGCACACTCAGGTGTACGTACACTTGCGTGTGCACATTCTGGTGTACGTACACTTGCTCGCACGCTGTTGTAGACACACTTCTACACGAGTGGACGGATGTCTGCCCACGCACATCTCTCTACACGTCTGCGTTGTCGCCACGCCCGCTGGTGCCTACGAAATCGACAAGAATTTCCCTCCCGTGCTGCTGCATGCATGCGCACGTGCAGCGCAAGAGGTGTACGTACACCAGAGAAACGGGGGGCCGGCTGGCCGTCGTGCCGACGCACACGTGAGATATCAACCGACGTCCCCATTGCATTGCTGCGGAAGAAAGCCGCTGACCACCGGCGTCCGCGCATATGCGGGGGGGAACGTCGGGCGTTGTTCAGCAGCAGCAAAGCACCAGAGTCCAGCACCTGCAGTAGAGCGACTACGGGAGAGGGAGACGGGAAGGCGGCGCCAGAGACGGACAGAGAAGGACGATCGAGGACAAAGGAAGAGAGATGGGAAGGCAGGGAGAGGAGTTCTGCTGGCATGCGCTGCAGCAGAGCACGGGAGAGTCTTCCTGCAGAAACGTGCGGCTGCGGGAGATCCCGTGGAGCTTCCCACGTGCAGCAGCAGCAGCAACGGAGTTCTTCTTTGTCAGCCGCGTGCAAGGGAGACGCGAGAGTCTTCGCCGGCGACGAAGCCGCGCAGGTTTATGAAGAGGAGGAAAAAGACAGCTGCATGCGCACACTGCTTGAAGAGTTCACAACAGAAATTTTGGCAGCTTCTATGCGTGCGTCTCCCCCCCCTTCTCTTAGGAGACGAGTCTGCTGCTGTCTCCACACACCCCCCCCCCGGTCCCCTGCACACCCCACACACTTCTGTAGGCGGTGTATGACGTACACACCTGGCAGAGACCACATACACGCACGCACACACATATACGTATACTACTCGACTTCGATATTCAAAGCGGCAGAGGAATACGCGGACTAGTTGCTCTGGCAGTGTTCCCCCCCTTCCCCCACAAGAGGGCGTGCCGTGAAAAAACGCATGCAAAACAGGTGGTGGGGGGCGGTGGTGATGGCCGTACTGGCTTCTGCATGCGAGACCTGCAGAGGCGCGCGCAGCAGCCATGGGCAAGTGGCTCGACGCACGCAGGCGCGCTGCGCAGGGAAGGAGTCGCTCCACAGAGAAGAGAGCCCCCGTCGTGCAGCTGCAGCAGCAGCAGCAGCAAGAAAGCTCGAGAAGGAAGCCCTTCTTCGACAGAAGCGTAGAAAAGGACAAGAAAACGAAGAGAAGAAGGGGAACAGAGAGAAGAAGACTGAAGAGAAAGGAGGAGAACAGAGAGAGGACAGGAAACGAAGACGGGGAAGCAGGCGGAAACGTGGGGTCTTATGCAGCAGGGGGTGGAGCAGCAGCACCAGCAGCAGCAGCAGCTACGTGGGAGGGGGAGCGGGGCCTGTGTCGGCGCCTGCAGCAACGGCGGCACGTACCTTGAGCCGGGCGTAGTGCTGCAGGAAGAGCAGGAAGCGGTCGAGCTTCAGCCGCAGCGCTCCTCGGGCAAAGTAGTGGCCACAGGTTTGCAGCAGGACGCAGACGAGCTTCAAGCGGATGCTGCTGTTCGGCAGCTCTTCTGGTGCTGCTGCATGTACTAGAGGAGGCAGCAGCACGTCTGCAGGAAAAGCGAAGGCAGCAGCAGCAGATGCAGCAGCACCCCCAGCAGGCGCAGGTGCTCCAACAGCAACAGCAGCAGTAGTCTCCCCAGCAGCAGCAGTGTCTGCTTCTCCTCCTCCTCTTGCTGCTGCAAGGACCCCTCCATTGCCACGTCCACTGGCAGTAGACGCCGCAGCAGCAGAAGACGGGAGCGCAGCAGAAGTAGAAGAACCCCACGTCGGAGTAGGAGCAGCAGCAGCAGCCGTCGATTTTGCATCGGAACTATGAGGCAGCGGCGTCGCGCTTCCTGCTGCTGCTCGGGAAGAAACGGCAGCAGGAGGAGCATCAGCTGCAGCGAAGCGCGAGGGGAAGGCAGCTCGCATGCGCTGTAGCTGCTCCGCGAGAAGACGGTGGGCCGTCCGTATATTGGATGCTTGGCAGCTGCTGCTGCTGCCGAAGCCGATGAAGTGATACAGATGATCGAAAATGACCGACGAGTCCACCAGCCTGCAGCCCCCCTCCCCACAACAGCGGCAGCAGCACGCAACGTTGAAGCAGCAGCGGCGCAACAGGAGGAAAAAGCACGGCAGCAGCAGGTTACGCACCAGCTGCAGAAGGACCAAGTCAGCAGTAGCATGAGGAGGAAGTCCACCTGCAGAAGGACCAGCAGGAGGAGGAGGAGCAGCAGCAGAAGGCTCACCAGCAGCACGGGAACGCGGCAGCAGCAGCAGAAGAGAAGAGCTGCAGAAGCAGCAGCGCAGGAGCCGCAGCAGGTGGAGGGCAAGCAGCAGCAGCGCAGCACGGCACTCGGACGACAAGGCAGCGGCAGCAGCAGGAGGGCGGGCAGTTCTGCACGCCGCAGCAGCTGGACCGAGGCGCAGACGCACGCAAAACAGGAGTACACAACAGCAGCGCCAGAGGCGGACGCAAACCTCAACGAACCTCTCCTAAAAATTACCAGGGTGCTGCTGGCGCAACCAACGGTAGACGCACCAGAACGCAGAGCAGCAACAGGCAGAGAGCAGCAAATGCAGCAGCAGCAACAGGTATCGACGAGGAACTGCAGCAGCAGCAGGTATAGACGAGGAACTGCAGCAGCAGCAGGTATAGACGAGGAACTGCAGCAGCAGCAGCAGGCGTTGGTCCTCGGTGTCGACGAACTGTCGGCCTTCCACCACCTCTGTCGTCAGCCGCATGTCCTCGCGTTCTTCCTTTCTCTTCTATTCCCCCCCCCAGACAGTAAATATGCATGCGTAGGACTCAGCTTCCTTCAGCAAGAACTACGAAGCCGTGGATATCTGAAAGAGAGAATGACAGATAAAGTGGGGCGAAGGGACAAGGAGAGGAGACGGACGGAAGTGGGAGATTTCTTCTCATGAAAGGGAGAGATGCAGAAGTGGAGGAAGACGCGAAGATATGAAGTGCAAGAAAGAGGTGCGCATCCACGTATATACGTCTGTATGTCTTGGTGTACATACATATATATGCATGGACAGATATAGAGAGATAGATATAGATGGATATGGATAGATGTAGATAGATAGAAATAGATAGACAAGTAGATATACGGTGAATATGTATATCTCTGAGGAGCATGCAAAGGGCGGTGGAGGAAGGGAGGTGAAGAATTTTGCAGATGTATGGGAGGAAGAGAAAGAAGAGCAGCAGGCTGCTTCATATATTGTTACCTGTAGTTGTACAGCTCTCCGAGCAGCTTCACCTCGCGAATGCGAGACGGAGACTCCCGCGGGTCCTCCCGTTCCATCCCCACCTGTGCGAGAGACGCAGCAGCAGCAGCAAAGTGGCATAAGCACCAACAGCAGCAGAGAAGCAGCAGCAGCGGCAGCAGAACCGAACCAGCAGCAGCAAAGTGGAAGAAGAAGCAGCAGCAGAAGAGAAACGGCAGCAGCAGCAGACTCGAAGCAGCTGCAGAAACGTCTGAAGGACACAGGCGCAGTCCAACGGTTTCACGCAGCGGGTCGCATGCACGGGCTCGCATCCGTTTAACTGCCAGACACACTGAGATATAGATATATCTACATACGCAAGGGCATGCACGCGAGCATTTACATATTATACACCTCCACATATATATAAATATATATAAGCAAAAAAGGAAACACTTTTATCTTACCCATGTATATACGGATGAGACCCCACACGTGGAAATGGAGATAATACCTGTGACTTCACGGAGGCTGTCTATACACCCGAGGAGACACCTGAGTGGCTTCATGAAGGGTGTCTATACACCCGAGGAGACACCCGAGTGGCTTCATGAAGGGTGTCTATACACCCGAGGAGACACCTGAGTGGCTTCATGAAGGGTGTCTATACACCCGAGGAGATACCTGAATGGCTTCAAGTAGGGTGTCTATACACCCGATGACAACGTCCGGGAGGTATCTGGCGAGCGCAGAGAGGACGGAGGCGCGGCGGTCGATACTGTTGAAATTGGAGCGTAAATCGAGTTCTGCAGAATTCGCAAGAAAGCCCACGAAGAAATGTTGTGCGGAGTTCTCGCGACAGCAGAAGACATGCAAAGACTCGAGGATACGACGACTTGCTGCGGCTGCTGCATGCGCTACGACCCCTCAGCAGGCGTCTCTCTGCGGCAGGCCGCTCCTCCTCTTCTTCGCCAGCAGCTGCTGTTGTCGCCAGTAGCATGCGGCAGCAGCAGCAGCACCGCCAAACAGCAGCAGCAACAGGACGCAAAGGGTGCAACAACAGCAGCAGAGCAGCAGCAGCACGGCGCGCGGAGCAGCAGCAGGAGGAGGGCCCCCTCGCCGCAGACCGGGGGGGCACTGGCGACAGCAGCAGCAGCAGCAAAAGCGGTGCAGCAGAAAACGGAGCGGACGAGACATGACGAGACACCAGACCGCAGAAGAGCAGCAGCAGCGGCCCCGCGCGTGCGCTCGCGGTTTGCAGCAGCACCGAAGCAGCAGCTCGGAAAACAAAAAGAAGTGCACACACGTCATCCCGCTGCTATTGCCACCGCTGTACAGACAACCTCGCATGCGTCACGCGCAGTAGACACCACGCTCCGCAGCAAAACATTCTGTCGTGCGACCGCTGCTTTCCCTGCTGTGTCTGCTTCTGCTGCGTCTGCAGTTGCCTGTGCTGCTGTTTCTCCTGCTACTTCTGCTGCTTCTGCTGCTACTTCTGCTGTTGCTGCTCCTTGTGCTGCTGTCGCGGCTTTTCTTGCCGTTGCTGCTGCTTTTCCTGCCGTTGCGTAAAAGCAGGCGAGGGAGGGGAGAGGAAAGTTTGTCGCAGCCAGGCGGTCTGCAGAACCGGGCGTGGGGCTGACGACTGTTTTTCTGTCTCTCTCTACCTGCTGTTGCTGCCTGCTTCTCCAACGTTCCTCGGCATGTCCTCAAAACGAGAGAAGCGCTGCAGTATCATCCCCCCGCAGCAGGAACTTGCAGAAAAGTTCCGCGTCTTCGTGGCGCGGGACGCTCCGCCTGCGCCCCGCTGCTGCACTTCACTCACATTTTCCAATGGAATGCATCTTCCTAGAAGCCCACCTATCAAATATGTCTTGCCCCCTCTCTTCCTCTCCCTGTCTCTCTAAATCTCCCCGTCTCCCCGTCTCCCCCTCTCTCTCCCGACACACGTGTGTCTACTTCTGTCCGTCTTCCCATATAAATGTGTCTACTTCTGTCCGTCTCCTCATATAAATGTGTCTACTTCTGTCAGTCTTCCCATATAAATGTGTCTACTTCCGTCCGTCTTCACACATGTGTCTACTTCTGCCCGTCTCCTCATATAAATGTGTCTACTTCTGTCCGTCTCCTCATATAAATGTGTCTACCTCTGTCTATCTTCCCATATAAATTTCTCTCGGTCCGTCTTTCTCCCTCTGTAGCGCCCTCTCCCTGTCTGCCTTTCTCCACATATTCCCCTTTCTCCTTCTACATATACACATATATATATGTATATTTGGTTTCCTCTGTGTGTGTATACATGTGTCTGTCTCTGTGTCTCTCTGTTATATCTTCCTCCCCCTCTTTCTCTCTATGCATACCTCCGTCCGTCTTCCTATATATATACACGTACATATATATATATATATATATCTTTCTACATATATATATATATCTCCGTCGGGTTTTCTCTCTACACACATTTCCCTCTCTGTCTTCCTATACATGTATATGTCTCTGTCTATCCATATATACATATACATACGTATATTTCCGTCGGTCTTCCTCTCTCTATATGTATATATCTCTCTGTCTTTATATATATATATATGTATAAATGTCTTCATATATATATATATATATACCTCCGTCGTAGTTTTTCTCTCTATATATATATGTATATATCTGTATCTACACAGATATACATATATTAATACATATATCTTCGTCTGTCTTTCTCTATCTATATATATATCCCTGTCCTTCTATATATATATATATATA
>KL647295.1:3961618-3986618 GCA_000727475.1 Sarcocystis neurona | reverse complement strand
TGCAGCAGCTGTTGCAGCATACCTCTGTCGGATGTTTTTCTTGAAGAATATGATCAAGTTCTTTTTGCAGTCGGGACAGGACTGTTGCGCAGGTATCCTGCATGCACCACGCGTCGCAGCAAGCCGACAGCACACGCAGTAGCAGCAGCAGCAGGCGCAGCAGCACCAGCAGCAGTAGCAGGAGCAGCAGCGGCAGCAATAGCAGCAGCGGCAGCAATAGCAGCAGTAGCAGGAGCAGCAGCGGCAGCAATAGCAGCAGCAGCAGTAGCAGCAGCAGCAGTAGCAGCAGCAGCGGTAGCAGCAGCAGTACCAGCAGAAGCAATAGCAGTAACAGCAGCAGCAGTATTAGCTGCTCCAACAGCAGCAGCAGTAGCACCACGAGCAGCAGCACTAGCAGCAGTAGCACCACCAGCAGTGGCAGCAGCAGCAGTAACAACAGCAGCAGTAGCAGCAGCAGCAGTAGCAGCAGCAGGAGCTGTGTTTTCTCTCTTCTTCCGTTCGAAGTATGCTTCTGGCCCCTTCAAGAGGAGGACGAGAAGGAGAAGGCGGGGGCAGTTGAAGAACTGTTGAAGCGGAAGAAGAACAGGCGAGAGAGGAAAGCGACGCACACGTGTCAGCAGGCACTTCTCTGCCAAGACAGAGGGAGGCAAACAGGCACTCCTTTCTTCGTTTTCTAGGCTCTGCCCCACTTTCTTTCGCCCCGCCTGCCGAGGCAGCTGCATGCGGTTGGTTCTTCCGCCGAAGAAGAAAACAAGACGTACGTGAAAATGCGTGGGGGAGAATATCCACACGAATGTGCAAGCACAAGCGTGTAACTACATATAGACATCGATATTTAACGCACGCATACACACATATATGTATACGCATGCGTTGCTACCGAAAAGGGGGGAAGGTGGGCAACGAAAGACAGAAGGCTGCTCGAGAAATCTACGGCGGAACGAAGAAGAAGAAGGCGAAAGGGAGGAGGAGAGGACGAGGAGATCGCGACACAGAGACGGAGACAAAAAGAAGGGGCGGCGAGGACACACAGGGAGACACGGAGACGGCGAGGAGTATATACCGGAGACACGGAGACGGCGAGAAGAAAAATATACGGAAGACACGGAGACAGCTCTCAGGCAGAGTCGGTAGGTGTGCGAGGCCAGCAAAGGACAAGAGACACGGAGAAAAGACGTCACACCATCCACAGACAGGGCAACGTGACGAAGAAAGGGAAGCCAACACACACAGACGGAAAAGACACATATAAATATATATATATATGTATATGTATGTCTATATGCAGGGAGAGAGTAAGTATAGGGCACGCACGACGTATACACAGATATGCCCGTACAGAGGAAGAAGAGAAACGCGAGGTCGACATACGTAGATGTTTGCAGGTGGAAAGGGGACGAAGCCAACACACAGAAAGAGACCGAAACATATACGCCCATATATGCAGGGAGACGGAGACGGAGACAGCAAGACAAGAAGGACACCTTTACATACATATACATATATATATGCTGGTAGGGAGACACAGGAAGGCAGCACAGACGCCGAGACATATATATATATATATGCAGGTACAGAGAGAGGAGAATGCAGCAACGTCAGAGAGAGAACGACACATATATATAGGTGTACATATACTAATACATGTATATATATGTATATGTGTATATATATGCATGCAGGCCGAGAGATAGAGAAGAGAGATCGGTATATATCTATAGATGCAGGTAGAGGGAGATAAACAATGCGGCAACCATCTGCCGGATATGGAAGAGAATACATGTATATATTTTTATATATATACAGGAAAGGTGTCCCCTTTCTGTCTCTGTCTCTCCCCGTGTCTCTCTACTTGCATATGCATGCATATGTATCGTCCTCTCTGTGTGTGCCTTTGAACCCAATGTACACATATATATACATATAGGCAGGTAGACAGAGACATAGAAAGCGAAAAAATACATACATACACATATATATATGAAGGAATAGACAGAGAAAGAGAATGCCTTACTGACAGTTGCATGCATATATATCTAATATATATGTATGTGTATACGCAGGGAGGACGCTGGGGGAGAGACCGCCTTCCCCTTCTATATCCATATATATGCACACACCAGCAGAGACGGAGACACAGAGAGACTCGGTTACATTGACACACAAATATATATACATGTATTCGCAGGTAAATACAGAAAGAATGATATATGCACACATATGCATCTACAGAAGATACGCACACACATATATATATGTGGAGAGAGGAGGCGGTATACTCTCGCAGGTGTGCATGCGGAGACGGAGACGGCGCGTGCAGAAGACGAGGACGGAGACGGGGCGACGGGCACGGAGAGAACTCACTTTCAAGTAGGGACGCAAAATGGCGAGGAGACGCGCGCGTGCAGGAAGAAGGAAGAGGTGAGTTCTCTGCACGTTGAGGATCAAATCGACGAGAGCTGCCCGGTGCGCCTTCCTCGTCCACTTCTCTTTGAACAGCGTCACTGCGATCTGCACAAAAAGCCGCCCAGCAGCACCAGCAGCACAACCTCTCTACTCATATGTATGGAGACACCAGCAACAATACATGTGACAGCAGCAGCACCAGCAGCAAGCATACACGTCTATCGCCTTCTCCCTATACACACATGCATACATATATGGCAGCAGCAGAGGCAGCAAGAGTTCCTCTCGCGCTTCCTCTCTCTGGCTTCCTATATATACGGATGTGGTCGCCGCAGCAAGAATACCCTTCTCTCGCTTTCTCTCTGGCTCACATATATATATGGCAGCAGCAGCAGCAAGCAAGAATACATGTCTGTGTACCTTGCTGTCTCTCTCTCTGTGTACATGGCAGCAGCAGCAGCAAGAATACCTGTCTCTCTATGAAAAGGCGGGTGTGAGTGTCTGGGGAGATAGGCAGGGCAGCTGCAGCTGCGAAAATCTCTTCTGTTCTTTGACGAGGACATACACTTGCATGTGTACGAGAATGTTGTTGCTGCTGACAGCTGCAGCACACGGTTTTCCCATGCATCTGCATTTAAAATGTAAACGTCTGCGCGTGTGCACACGGAGACGTCCGCAGAAACGGAGACGAGACACGGAGAGAGACGGAGACAAAAGGAGAGAAGCCGCATGCACACGAACTTGTGCGCCGTCTCGCGATATATCCGCAGCAAAAGTACAGAGAAACGGAGAAGAAGCCGCGGAGAGTTCTGCTGCTGCAGAGAGGGGAGACACGGAAAGGAGAAGACGGAGACAGCGAGGAGAGCAGCAGGAGACGAAGAGAGAGCAGCAGCAGGAGGTTCGTCTGCTGCCCGCTCCACCTCTTCGACATTTCTTCTCTGCAGTCCATCCAAAATCAGTCACCCACCTACACGTATTTCTCCCCACAAAAGTCCACTCACGCACACATACATACACCTACATATATATATATATATATGGGTGTATATCTAGCCATTAATATACATATATATATGCATATACGTATATATATATATATAGGTATGTACGTGTATGCATGTATATGTATGTATATGTATGCATGTATGTATATGTATGTGTGTACATGTGTGTACGCATTTATATATATGTGTATGTGTACGTTGTTGTGTGTATTCGTGTGTACAGGCCTTTATGTATATATTACATATATGTGTATATGTATATGAGAGTACATGTATAGGCCAGTACACGTGAAGGTATGCAGGCACATAGAAAAGTATAGATAAAGAGAGATGGATGTGGGGAGGCAGCAGGTAGGCAGGACGTGGGTGGGTCGTAAACTCTTCGCATGCACCGGTGGGAAGCAGCTGTCCACGCATGCACATTTTTTGCAGAAGGGAAAACTCTCAGCCAACATGTCCTGCCAGGACGCGATGGAAGGACAAGACAGAAACGACGCAGCGTACTTCATCAACTGCTGCAGCATCGGCAGCGCGACTTAGCCGCTGACGCAGCAGCTGCACCTCCGCCTGCAGCGTCGCGGCGCCTCCTCCTCCTGCTGCCGTTGCTCCTCCTGCTGCTGCTCCTGCTGCCGCTGCTGTTGCTCCTGCTGCCGCTGCTTGAGGATCGCCAGGAGAGGCGTGCCTGTTGAATTTGCTGCTGCTGCTGCTGCTGGTCTTCTGCGGCAGCGCGTCGGCCGCGGGGGGAGGAGAAGGCGAAGCAGACGTAGAGGCAACAGCGGCAGCAGCGGGGTCCGCAGCAGACTGCGTTGCACGGCAGCAGCAGGAGAGACAGCAGCAGCCACCACGTCCGCCTCATATCAACAAACCAAAGCCGCCAACCGCACAACAACTCACACCAGCAACGTACGGCAGCAGGCGACAAATAAGTCGACGGAAGCTCCTTTTTCTTTCCCTTTCTTCTCTCTCTCCGCCAGAAGCGACAACGGCAGAAAAAAGAAGAAAGGGCGAAGGAGACAAACAGAAAGAAAAAGACAGACAGACGCATACAAAGAGACACAAGTCCCTCTCTTTTTATAAGTGTATATATACTTACACATAAATATACTCATACAAGCTATCAGGAACCACATACATATATATATATATATATATATGACCAGGTTCCGTTTTTCTCACAGAAAAGAACAGAAGGACGTATAGATATTCCTACATATATAAGCGTTGTCGTATACTAACACATATGCAGTGACATGCATATATATATATATATATATCAGCATGCTCGTATACCCCTATATATGGATATAGATGTATATGAATGGTTGTATATCCCCATATATATATGCATGTATACCCCTATATATATATATACATATATATATATATATATATACAAGCATATGTGAATGTTTCTCTACCCGTATATATATGTATATTATGCACGTATGTATGTATGTATGTATATATATATATATATATGTATGTATGCATGTATACCCCTATATATATATATATATATGTATGTGAATGCTTGTCTACTCGGATATATACGTATATTACACATATATATGTGTGCATATATATATATATATATATATATATATGCACGTTTCTACTGTCATACATATATACACATATACACATGCGAACATTCCCGTACATATATATATTGTAGCTATCTATCTACCTATCTATCTATGTATATATGTATAGGCATCTTGTTGTAGACGTGGCAACCGCAGCAGCAGTGAAGGGAGAAGCAGCAGTGACGGTACACGTTTGGAGGAGACAGCAGCAGCAGCAGTCCGACGAGGAGGTGGCAGCAGCAAGAGCGGCGGAAGGACGCGCAACAGGAGCAGAGAGAATAGAAGAGAAGCCTCAACAAGCAGCAGCAAGAAAAGAGGCGAAGTAGCTCAAGTAGGAGGCCCGAAGGCCGGAAAGAGAATGCGCCCACGCTTTCTGCGTCGCACGGCGTTGCTGCTGTCTCCGTAACTCGTAGCAGTGCGGCAGGAAGAACACTTCTCAGGTCGAGAATATCGGTGTAGAAGAGTCTGCGAGACAGCATGCGCAGCACACGCACATATAAGGGGCGAGACAGAGACATATGAGAGACAGACGTGGACGACGAAACGGTCGGCACACACATGCGCGGGTGCGTCTACATGTGTCTCCGTGTCTTCACATACACCTGCATGGCCAGACGGAGAGACACGGAGACGGAGACACAGAGAGGGGGAAGACGGAGACACACAGAGAGACACGGAGACGGAGACACAGCGAGACAGGGAGACGGGGAAACACAAAACAAACACGTGTACGTGTGTGTAGAGATCCATACAGAGAGAAACGCAGGCAGAGAGACAGATGCAGCCACTGGAGAAAGCAACAGGCCTGAAAGAACTACACATCCACATATATATATGTGTCTGTAGAGGATACAAAGATAAATAGGCCTGGGAGACGTATATATGTACACATACATCTATATATGTGTGTGTAGAGATGGCAGAAACAAATGAGCGGGGGAGACGCTCCTACAGTAAGATGGGGGGCACGCGTAATTGTTTGCACGCGTTCCTCTATCCTCGCATGCACACATATAGAAGTACACTCCCGAGTAATCAACACACATATATACATGTATGGAGAAAAGTATATCTTATTACGGTGTAAACGTTATATACATGGGTTGACATATGTATGTGTGTGTATTCGTAGAGGAAAAAGAGAAAAGAGAAAACGCACTTGTGCGTCTAAGAGCGGCACGCAGCTGCTGTCCTGATAGGTGGGCGTCTGTTGCGCTTGCGCACGAATATGTGTATGTGTACACGGTCGGGAGGGGCACACCAGGTGTACATACACCCGAGAAAGGGCAGCGAGGCTCTTCTGCTTGCCCACAGATATGTGTATGTGTACACAGTCGGGAGGGGCACACCAGGTGTACATACACCCGAGAAAGGGCAGCGAGGCTCTTCTGGTTGCTCACAGATTTGTGTGTCTGTAGACAGTTGGGAGGGGCACACCAGGTGTACATACACCCGAGAAAGAGCCGCGAGGCTCTTCTGCATACGTGTGCACACAGTCGGGAGGGGCACACCGGGTGTACATACACCCGAGAAAGAGCCCAGGAGTGCAGGCGGTTCGGAGGAATTTCGAGAGCGCAGCCGAAGAATGCGAGAGAAACAGCGGCAGCAGAGGCAGACGTTTCGGCAGGACACGCGCACACACGTGGGGTGTACGTACACCGGAAAATTTTCTCTTTTTTTCGTTTCCCGCGGCTTAACAGACGACGACACCGCCACAGGAGTGAACCCTTCATTCACTTCTCATCGAAAACGTGTCGCAGACTTCAACAGCCATCCGTTCGCGCAGCTTCTTCGGGCACCTTCCCAGAAGACGGGACACGAAGTGGAGAAACACACAGAGAGGGAGACCAGGAAGACAAGACAGACAGCAAATAGGAGGAAAACAGAAAGATAAGAGACGCAGGAGAAACGAGAAAAACAGAAAAAGGGAGACCCACATTCGTCGGGTCCTTTTCGTAAGAGAAGATTCAGACAGTCATACAGACACGCACCTATCAATACATATCTGCGCTATACGTATATATATATATATGCAGACACACAGGCAGATAAACACATATATACGTGTATGTTCCTTTAAACAAAGACACTTATAAATATAGATGCGTGAATAAGCAAATAGATATCTGTGGACACACACATACATACATGTTTGTGCGTCTTTATTCAATACACATATATATATGTATACACCTACAAATTACATACACACAGGTAGACACGTACGTAAAAAAAGACACATACAACTCCACAGACAGATGTAATAAGACAGACAGATAAAATTAGACCGATAGGTATAAGCAGAAAAATACAGATAGATATAGATACAAAGAGATATATATACAGAGAGATATCGATATATATATATATATATAGATAGATAGATACAGAGAGATATAAATATAGGTGGATACGGATACAGAGAGATACAGGTGTAGACAGATATAGATGTAAGTATATAGAGATATATGGATACAGATGTGGAGATATATGAATACGGGGGTGCCTACCTCTCGCTCTCATCTTTCCATATAGCTGCCTCGTCGACCAAATTGCTGCTGCTCTCTGCGACCGTTGCTGCTGCAGTTGCCGCTGCACTGCCCACGCGGATCGCGCGGCTTCCCTCCTCGCCATTCGCCATTCCCCCCCCTCGCTGCTGCACCTCCTGTTCAAGCAGCAGCAGCAGCCAAAACAAGCAGCAGCAGCAGCACAAGACACCCATATAGCAGAAGCCGCAGCAGCAGCAGCAAGCCGTAGCAGCAGCAGCAAGCTGCAGCAGCAGCAAGCCACAGCAGCAGCAAGCCGCAGCAGTCAGCGGCAGCAGCCAGCAGCAGCAGCACGGGACACGCATACAGCAGCAGCAGCAGCAGGGGAGAAACTGGCAGCAGCAGCTGCGGGACAGCAGTAGAGCCGAGACACAGGCGTGTACCCATGGTCTACACAGAAGTATACGTATATATTCTCGATAGGAAAATATGTATAGAGAGAGACAGACAGATGAATATAGACAGCTAGCCTATCCATTAAAGGATATATATGTGTATACACACATACAGATGAGAGACACATAGATAGATGGGGAGATCAATGGAAAGATACCCACATATATATATGTATATATGCATGCAAATAAGCAGATAGACGGATGTATACATATATGTGTGTAGATATATATCTGTGTGATAGATTCATACGTGCGCACACACTCAGGCGCCAATATAATACACGTGAACGCGGTCCTTATAATACGGGCATACGTATACTCGGGGAATACCTGCACATATATCTCCACATATATATGTAGAGAGATAGAGGACAGACGGAGAAAAAGACAGAAACAGCCAGACGGAGAGAAGGGGGGGACCGACCCACGCACACACGGCCACATCTAAGCGTGGCGATGCATGCACACATCAAATAGAGACACACATACACATATATATATATATATGGTTTGTATTCTCTTGTGTTTACATGTGTGAGGCTCTTCCTGTCCCTCTTTGAGCCCTTGTACATACGCAGATATATATATATATATACATTTATATATATATATATATATTTGTAGGTGGAGAAGCAGACGCACTCAAATCTTCGTAGACACACGAATATGTACGTACTACGTCCATAAAGATAGAAGGAGCCGCCCGTCAACTTCGACACACATACAAATATATATATATATATATAATAAGTTCGTCCATATATACAGAGAAGTCCATGTGTACATGCCCGTCTATTTTTCTTCATCTTCTTCTTCGTTGTCTCTATCTCTCCCCTCACATTTACACACGCATACATTCTCATCCAGACCTACACTTACATATATATATATATGTAGAGATACGGCCACACACATACATACATACCTCCGTTTTTCTCTCTGTACATTTATATATATACAGACACACCAGCACAGACAGATATACACATACCTCTCTTTTTCTCCGTCTCTTTTTCGCTCTCTTTCTACGTATACGTGCATGCATATTTGTAGGTATTCTCATGCATGTATATATTGGTGTGGGTGGCGGATATCGTCGATAGGTACCAGGAGTGATATGGGTGGGAAGCCCAAGGCAGCAGCAACAACAGCAGCAGCCTTCAACGTGGCATTCAACTTTTCTGTGAGCTGCTGAAACCGGCTGCTTCCTTCGGCGTCGACGCTTCCTCGGGAAATAACTTGCTCTACATTTTGCTGCTCCTGCTGCTGGAGTTGCGCATGCAGTTGTTGCAACGCATGCGGCGCGGACTCCCGGTAAAACGTCTCGAGCTGCCTGGCAACCTGCGTCCCACAACGGCAAACATAGAGGAAGAGACAAAGACAGAAAAACATCCACGCAACGGACGACGAAATAGGACGGGAAGGAGGAAAACGAGAAAAAGAAGCGGGAAAAAGAGAAGCAGCAGCTGCCCGACGCGACGCGGCAGCAAGAGCAGCTCACAGAGGGCGGCAGCAGCAGCGGCAGCAGCAACAGCAGCAGCGGCAGCAGCAACAGCAGCAGCGGCAGCAGCAACAGCAGCAGCGGCAGCAGCAACAGCAGCAGCGGCAGCAGCAACAGCAGCACCGAGAGCGACGGACGGCCGAGGAACAGCAGCAGCAGGTAGAGAAGCAACAGCAGCACTAGAGGAGGTGTGATAGCAGCTGCCCTGCTGCACGCCTGACACAAAGTCTACCGCAGTAGCAGCAACCGGAGGAGGAGGAGAAGAAGCAGCAGCAGCACTGCAGCAGCCGGGAAACCAGGGACAGCTAGAGTAGAGGGAGCAGGAGCAGCAGCTGGCAGGAGCAACCGGAGGCGGAGGAGGAGGAGCAGCAGCAGCACTGCAGCAGCAGCAAAAGGGTGGGCAGCAAAGCAGAGGCAGCAGGGGCAACAGCTGCCCGGAGTAACAAGAGGAAAAGGAGGAGGAGCATTGCAGCAGCAGCAAAAAGAAGGGCAGCAAGAGATGAGGCAACAGGGAAACCAAAAGAAGCAGCAGCGAGGAGCGACGGGAGGAGGAGGACAACGAGGAGGACCAGCAGCAGCTCAGCAGCAGCAGCAGGGAAACGAAGGGCAGCAAGAGATGAGGCAGCAGGAAAGGCAGCAGCAGCAGCAACACGGGAAAACAGCCTCAGGAGGAGTAGGGAGAGGAGCAGCAGCAAAGAAAAGAAGGAGAGGCGAAGCGTTCTAAGAGAGAGAAAAGCGACCATATGTAGCAAGTGCTGCGGGAAGGGATGCATGCAGCGCAGCACCTCATGTTGAACAGCCTGGCATGCAGCAGCACTTGGGTCTCGTTCTTCTTCTGCTGCAACAGAGACGTCTTCCTCAGAAAGGCCAACTTCTCCCATCATCCGCCGCACTGCGTCAACAGGGAACAAATTTCTGTCCTCCTCTTCGTCGTCTTCTTCCGCCACTGCCTCCTCCTCCTCTGCTGCTGCTGCTCCTCCTGCTCCGCCTCCTACACCCGCTGCTGCACCGCCTGCAACGGCCACCACTCCCGCACCCCCCCGCTCCCCACACTGCTGCTGCTGTTGCTGCTGCTGCTGGGAGGCGAGACGGAGAGAGCGCTGCAGCTTCGCGGCAGGTCCCTGGGCTGCCTGGCGCGTGGCGACTGCAGCGGGCAGCAGTTGTCCTCCCGTTTTTCGGCAGATGGTACTAAGTACTGCAATTCTAGCAAGACAGATAGCCAGGGACCCAGCTGCAGCAGCCGCAGCAGCAGCTAAAAAAGTGTTGCTGTTCTTGCTCTTGCTTTTGCTCAGGATTTCTTCTCCTGTACGTGGCTGCTGCTCCTCCTCTCCGCAGCCTCGCACACCTCTGCCCTCTCCTCCTCCAGCAGCTGCCGCGCGGGCTCCAACAGCACCGCGCAGCGACTCTTGAAGTGTGGGGAAATCCTCTTCCGCTGCTGCTACTGCTGCTGCAGGAGACGAAGAAGCAGCCGACAAAAGAGAAGAAGAAAGTGCGCTGGTGTTGCTGCTTCCAGCGCTGCGACTGCCTTTGCTTCTCAAACTGCCTGCTGCTGCTGTTCCTCCTCCTCCTGCTGTTCCTGCTGCTGCTGCTGCCACTGCTGCTGCTGCTCCTCCCGCTGCTGCTACTCCTCCTGCTGCTGGTGTGGCTGCTGCAGCAGCGGCAGAAGGTCGATATGGAGCCGCGAGGAAGGCGAGGAACGGGAGAAGAAGAGCAGCGTCGGGCAGCAACTTGCAAAGATGAAGGTCACAAAGAAATTTCCCTAGACATCGCAACCGAGTCGTCAACGCCGTCACTTTGGCTTGTGTGTCTCCCACGCAGACTGCAACAGGAGCTGCTGCTGCTATCGCTGCTGCCGCCTCTGCGCTCGCCTGCGTCCAGTGCAACAGCAGCAAAGACGAGTGACGAAGCAAAGAAAGAGAAGAGAAAGAGGAAGGTAGACGCAAAACAGCAAGAAGCAGCCACCACGCGCGAAGAAGACGAAGGGGGAGCAGCAGCAATAGTAGAGCGCGAGAAATCAGCAGCAACGTATCTGCAACAAAAGAAGCAGCTGCAGCAGCACGCCTACTACATTGATCAGAGCAGCGGCCCCAGCAGCAGGAAACAGACGGACGCTGCAGCTGCAGCAGCAACCACACGACGCCCTTCTGCAACCGGCAGGTCTCCCTCCCCACAGCAGCAGCGACAGCTACTGTGACGTGCTACTATTTGCACCAACTGCATACACACAGTAGCTGGGGCGTACGTACACTGCCGGCAAGTGTTGGGCCTGAGCAGCTGTTCTGGGGTGTACGTACACTGCCGGAAGGTGCTGTGCGTAGTACTGCACAGCTGTTCTGGGGTGTACGTACGCTGCTGGCAGGTGCTGTGCACAGCAATTCTGGGGTGTACGTACACTGCCGGCAGGTGCTGTGCTTTGTACTGGGCATCGATCTGGGGTGCACGTACACTGCCGGCAGGTGCTGTGCGTAGTTCTGGGCAGTTGTTCTGGGGTGTACGTACACTGGCGGGAGATGTTCTGCGCAGCTGTTCTGGCTCTCGTCGCTGTGGTGTAGAGACACTCGTACTACTAGGCAGCAGCTGTACGTACACTACGAAGGGGCTGCATGGACACAACGTAGGCAGGCTACGCAGCAACAGCGGCTGCGGTGGGTCGCGTGGTGTACAGACACTGGGCAGCAGCTGCGGCACGGTGCGCCAGCTGCACAGACACTGGGCGGCGGCCCCACAGATATGAGTTGTAGCACAAGGTGTACGTACACCAGGGGCGGCAGCTTCGCGACGAGGCACAGCACGCGCTGCAGGTACACTCGGCGGGCAGCAGTAATTAAAACGCAGTCGACGTGGCAGTGGCCAGACGTCCGCGGACAGCAACAGAGAGGAGACACCAGGTGTACGTACACCCGGAGTGGCAGCAGCTACACACGCAGTCTTGTCGGGCGAGGTGTACGTACAGGGGAAGAGCAGCAGTTACGTCTCTGAGGTACGCACGCTCGCGTAAGCGCGGCAGCACAGAACAGTCGAGCAGCATCCCTCGGCGAACCCGCATGGCAGATAAACGAGCTGCAGCAGCAGCAGGTGATGAGCCAGAAGCAGCAGCGGGTGATGAGCCAGCAGCAGCAGCAGCAGGTGACGGCAGCAGCAGCAACAGCAGGTGATGAACCAGCAGCAGCAGCAACAGGCGATGAGCCGGCACCTGCAGCGGCAGGTGGTCGGCCAGCGGCAGGTGGTAACGGGCCAAAAGCGCAGCAGCAGCAGAAGCAACAGCAACAGCAGCAGCAGCAGAAGCCGAGGAGGAGAAGAGGGAGAGAAAGTTGCAGGAACGCAAGGAAACCATTTGCAGAGAGCCAAGGCAAGAGAAGCAGCAGAATCAGAAATAACAGATGCACCCGCAGCAGCAGCAGCAGAAACGCATGCAGCCACTCGCATCTCCCGCGAAGCAACTGCAGCACACACCGTCGGCACCTGCAATACCAGTGAGGAAGCCACACACACGAGCAGCGGCAGCAGTCGCTTCAAGCAGCAGCAGCAGCACAGGAGCAGCAATCCCAGCAGCGGCACTGCCGGCAGAAATAGCCGCAGCAACAACAGTTCCAGGAGCAACACTGACAGTCGCGCCACACGAGCAACAGCAGCAACACCAGCAGCACCCCTCGCTGCTGTCCAACGTCAACGGCGGCACAGCAGTGCCGTAAATACGATCCCTGCCGCAGCAGCAGCAACCCTAGCAGCAGCAACCCTAGCAGCAGCAGCAGCTATAGCAGCAGCAACAGTAGCAGCAGCATGCCCGAACTGCCGGGTGTAGAGCAGCAGAAGTCGCCATAGCAGCAGCAGCAGTCCCAGGAAGCAGAGGAAGAGAATGACGCACTCGCATTTGTCGCAGAAGACTCTGCTTGAGAAGAGGAAGAAAGTCTGCGTAGGCGGCGTGAAGGGCAGCGCATATCTCAACAGCAGCTCGAACATCAGCTAGCTTAAAATCTATATCGCAGATCCCATCGGCAATCTCGGAGAGGAAGAGGGACACATTCAGGCGGCTCAGCTCGGCCAGAATTGGCTGTTTCTCTGCTTCAGTGATTCGCTTGAGCTTGTTCACGACCTTTTGCAGACGAAAAATTTGCTTCTCGCCCCGGCCACCACCTCCCACACTTCCCACCTCGCCCCCCCCGCCGCCGCCTCCTGCTGCGGTTGGTGCTGCTACTGCTGCAGGCGGAGGAGGAGGAGCAGAAGAAACGGCCTCAGACGAGGTGTGAGGCAGCAGCAGCGGCGCCGCAGAGGCCCCCGGGACGGCCGCAGCAGCAGCGGCGGAAGTCTGCTGCTGCTGGTCGCCACTCCGGAACAGGGACAAAGCAGCAGGGGCATCAGCAGCAGCAGGTGAAGCCGAGACGCCGGCCGACGAAGCAGCAGACGACACAGAAGCAGAAGAAGAAGCAGCACTGACAGAGTTCTTTTCGGCAGAGCAGCTCCCAGCAGCAGCTGCTGCCTGCAGCCGAAGCCGCAGTCGTCTGCGCCATGCTAAATCGCGAGCGTCTTCAACAGCCCGGCGACATTGCTCTACCACATCCTGCTGCTGCTGCTGCAGCAAAGCCGAGGCTCCTACAGCCGCTGCCGCTGCTGTCATTTTGGCACTCGAGGAGGCGGGAGGAAAAAGCAGCAGCAGCAGCAGCCGCGGCGCCGCAGGAGAGCGGCTCGACGAAGGTCGACTGAGCAGTGGAGCAACAGGTGTGGCTGCTGCAGAAACGGCAAAGGAAAAGCAGCACGGGTCACCTAAAGAGCAGCAGCAGCGAGGAATAAGAAGAAGAAAAGGACACAAAGGACGAGAAGAAATTCCAGCGGCCTGTCCCTACACAGAAGACGAACCTAAAAAGTACGCGTCTCCTAGTCCTGTGGCTGCTGTATGCACCTACGTCGCAAGGAGACGGAGACACACACAAAATTCGCTGGGAGATGCTGCTGCTGCAGCCGAATGAGAATTCGCTGCTGCTGCTGCGCGTCTTCTTTCAACCAGCCGCAGACAGACATCCTCGTCCCTGCAGCAGAGACGCTGGTGCTTCTGCTACGACGACGCTGCCAACGCCGCCAGTCCCTGTACTGCTGCTGCTCTTTCTCTCCCGGCCACTCCTATTGCTCCTTCCCCACTTCATTCTGCTGCTGCTGCGATTCCTTCAGACGCTGCGGGGACTTCCTACGACCCTACGATTCGCACCGTCGCCAGTCCTGCTCCTCTCACTCCTGCTCCTGCTGCTCTCATGCCTGCTGCTGCTCTCATGCCTGCTGCTGCTCTTCCTCGTGCTGCTGTTCCCCTCACGCCTGCTCCTGCTCCTCTCACTCCTGCTGCTGCTGCCCTCACACCCGCTGCTGCTGCTGCTGCCCTGCTGCTCCTCTGCTGCTGCTCTCACGCGCCTGCTGCTGCTGCTCTCACGCGCCTGCTGCTGCTGCTCTCATGCCTGCTGCTGCTACTCTCACTCCTGTTGCTGCTGCTCTCGCTCCTGCTGCTGCTGTTGCCACTCCTGGTGGGCCTTGCTGCTGCTTCTGCGAGTGCTGCCGGTGGGCGAAGCCGCTGCTGCTGCTCTCTGCGACGCCAGGCTTCCCATTTGCTGCTGCTGGTGCTGTTGTTGTACACAAGTCTGTGCCGCAAGAGGCGCAGCTGCTGCTGCTCTCGCTGTGTTTCTATCCTTCAGCAGCTGCCAAAAAGTCGGCGTTGCTGCGGTTCTCCTCCGTCCTTCCGACAGTGCAACTGCGAAGTCTGGCTCGCTCGTCTCCCCACGCTGCTGCACAGAGAGGAACTTGAGACAGGAAGAAAGAAACTCAACCAGGTAAAGCTCTTCTTCCCATAGACAGATGCTGCAGGCGCGAAGACACTTCTGCGAAAAGGGACATAAAAAGGGAAAGCTTTGCATCCCGTGCTACACGAAGAAGCAGCTTTCTACGTCTTCCGGCTGTCGTCCCACTTGAACCGTCTCAAAGTTGTTCACGCGACTCATCGAAAATTGCAAAATACATGAAAATGTAGAAGGGCAGACTCCTACATTTGGTATGGGGAGTACTCACCAACAATATATATATATATATGCATGCAGGTTGAGAGAAGGAAAAAGGGGCATACAACTCTCTTGTCGCTCCCATGCAGGGAGAGAGAGAGAAATAGGTGAACTTCTAGCGATTTTTAATAAGAAGGTTCCCAAAGGGAAATGTACGGCCACTTTTTCTTCGCGCTGCTCTGCATCGGTTTCTCTCCGCGTCGCGGACAGCGCCCGCCGCCTTTCTAATCGTCCAGCTCTTTCTTCCGTGTGCCGCAGAAGAGAGCACTTTTTGAGTTCCCCCGGTGCTTCTCGAGAAAAGGAGTTTTCTGGCTGGGTGATCGGGTTAGCTCTTGGCCGCGTGAACGCCCCGCTTCAAGGCAAACACGCCGTTCCCGCGGTGGCTCGCAACTTTCCGGGCTCGCGCTGCCTTGGAGAAGGACGGCGTTTCTCTCTGCGTGCCCCTGTGTAGAAGTGCCACCGCATGTTGTTGTTCTGAAAATTACGACTTTTTACAGACACACACGTACAAAGTGATTTTCTCCGTTCAGAAAGAGCCGCTCAACAGCGTAGACACACATACACACACGCACACATATTCCTGCGGGCCTGCCACATGCGTGCGTGTGTGATTGTGGTATAGAACGCCGGCAACTCTTCATTTTTACAGAAGCCGATATCGTTCTCCGCACGCGCTGCCGACGCGGCGATTCGCTCGAGTTATCCGGGCAAAAAGCCGCCTGTTTTGTGGCCCCCTCTCGCGTGGCCAGTCTCCCCCGCGTTTCTTCTGCATGCCGTAGAAGTGACCGCACCGCACGGGCGCGCCGGCGGGGGACCGACTGCCGAGAAAAAGTTCGTCCCTGGCCCACCCACGTCTACGAATTCTTCCGTGCGGCCGGGGGGGGGGGAAGGGGAGAGCAAGAAATAGAAGAAGAAACGGAAACGCAGAAGTTTGCGCGAACAGAGGCGACGCCGCGCCCGGAAGACTCGCAGAAAGGAGCACCGCGCAGGGCACACGTAGATCTCCCGAAACTTCACGCATTCCGCCTTCTCCGCGAGAGAGACACAAAAAAAGAGAGAAAGGGCGAAGGAGAAAGGCCGGGAGAGCCGCACGGTTGACGTCCAACTTTAAAACACCCGCAGCGCAGCGTTTCTGCGAACTCTCCGCAACGGAGCACGGAGCACAGTGGTGCCAGGAAGAGCAGAAACACGTAGAGCGCTCTACTTTCCTTGCAGGAGAACGTTGAAATGTCCGCAGAGCAAGGAAAGGACGGACAAAGGCAGAAAAGAACGAGCAGCAGGCACCTCCAGCGGCAAGCGGAAAACACGCACGAGTGGAATTCGGCGGTGGCGAGGTGTTTTCTGGTGAACAAGCAGCTCCTCCCTCAGAAAAGGCAGAGAAAGAAATCTCCGCAAATGGGGGAGAGTGAAGAAAAGTCAGCTAGAGTTGTTCACGGGGCGGGTGTGGGCATGTGTGTGAGAAAAGGTGCGTGATTATAAGAAGGAGTGGATACTCAGAGATTCATGACCGCCGTGTCTACGAAAATCTCTGCTACGCATGTGATTATCTGTCCACCTGACATACGCTGCTTCACGATAAACGGAAAGAAACAGCAAAAGAGAGAGGGAGAACAAGATGGACAAACTTCGTACGTCCGCAGGGATGACTTGACCGGCAACGTGTGCAGGAGGAGATACGAACAACATCGACGGTACTCCTCAAGTTCAACTTTTTTGAGGATGTAATTCCACGTTTAATAATACGTGTTTGTGTGTGTGTACCACTCTCATCTCTGTATCCTCCACTGCAGATACATAGATACACAGATACAGACACTCCTTCACATTATCGACATACCTGCAGTCGACCCTTGCATAAACGTATGTACACAGATATGTGTACGCATAAATTCACGTTTTCCTGCGCGGAGACGTACCTGCATTGTCGAGAAGGTGCCGCGGTACAGAGAAACGGGCAAGCCGAGGGGCTGTAGTAGTAATGCAGGCGAGTACCTATGTGTGTATATATATATATATGTATTCGTATGTGTGCGTATAGGTTGATACGTATACACATGTGAATGAGTACATCCACGTACACAGATACACTTTTGCACAGGTGTGTACACGAACTCGTAACGTGTTTCTCCTATTTGGGATATATAGACACAGAGAGAGACAGAGATTTATATGTGCATAAAGATACACCTGCATTTGTCTGTGGCCGCACATATGCAAATATAGGTGTACGTGGTGGAAGAGCCGCAGTTGTACGTGTACGTGCAAGGATTTCTGAACAGCCACGCAGCCGGCAGTTGATGCCGTCTCGTTTCTTCTCCGGCTTCTGCTGCGACAGGCGGCAGCAGCGACAGCAGCAGCCTGTCAAAGAAGAGGCCAGCTGCGCAGCAGAAGCACATGCGTTTGCTGTATTTCGTCTCTCTGCACCGGGGCAGCAGTCTCTGCGGAGAAGAGACACGCCACGCCGGGGGGACGGGGCGCATCTCTTTTGCGTTGGCGTCGAGCCAGAAACGTTTGCTCGGCCAGAAGTGTTATCAGCTACTGAGGCCGCTACCAGGAGACAGCGGTTCTGGGTGACTTCAACCCAAGCGCGCAGCAGCACGTCTAGCGCTCGCACGGTTCTCTTTATCCGTAAAAAGAGCCGTCTATCCACGTGTGCACACCTCTGTGTGTGCGTGTGTGTATGTACCTGTCGCTCTCTGTCTCTATATGTGTGTAAAGATACCCGTAGATATGTGTATAAGTGGGTGCAATGTCTGCAAGTGAGTACGGGAGTGTGGAGTGTCCGTAAGTTTCAGCGAGAATGTGTAAATGCGTTAAAGTGCTGTGTACCTCTGTGCGCGTGTGTGTTCTTCTGTTTATCTGTCCGGCTGCTCGTTTGTAAACGTGTCGAAGCGACCAAGTGTGTAAGAATGGGTGTATATATGCATATATATATGTGTGTGTGTCAGTGTGCATGTGTGTAGCTGTGAATATATGGGAATAGTATCTGCATCGGTAGACAAGCAGAAATTGTTGGATTTACACGCCGCGCGCGCAGTCCGCCACCGCGGAAGGAAGCCGCTGCGTCCGACGGGCTTCGCGCGCATTTGAAGAAGTCTCATCAAATATATAAATACGCGCCACCTTCTCTTATCCTACGTACACACCTGGGGAAATCTCCAGCTTCACCAGCATATACGTATATGTATGTGTGTACACCTTCTACAGTACACGTACGTGTAAGACTTCTTCAGTGAATGCACGTCTATAAATAGCGCAATTTGACTACATATATATACTCTTCTGAAGAGAAAGAAAGACAGTGAGACCGAGAGAAGAGGAGAAGACAGAGAGCTGCTTTGACATCTACAGACGTAGAAGCACATTCACCTGTCCCTCATACATGGACGTACGTGTAGAGACCAGTGCAGACCTGTGTTACCGAATATCATCTGTAAATACATACATGTTTTATAAATAACATGCATGCGTCTATAGGACTACTGTCACAGAAATGATGTCCCATAGATAAATATCAATTCATATATGATGAAATATATATGTATATAGATTGCCCTTATTAACTCTTAGCTGCTGCTGCTGTAGCGAGTCCCCCCATACATAAACCTAAACACAATTTTACATATCCGTAGAGATATATATATATATGCATTGATCTTACTGATACTTAGCTGCTGCTGCTGCTGTGGCAAGTACCCCCACACATAAACGTAGACATAAGCTTACACAACCATATATATATATATATATATATGTATATATA
This sequence comes from Sarcocystis neurona, assembly GCA_000727475.1. Taxonomy (NCBI): domain Eukaryota; phylum Apicomplexa; class Conoidasida; order Eucoccidiorida; family Sarcocystidae; genus Sarcocystis; species Sarcocystis neurona. Next base: position 3,967,379 of record KL647295.1, on the reverse strand, counting down.
TATGTATATTGCTGTTGTTTAATTTTTTGTTGCTGCTGCAGCGTGGCGTGGCGCGCTGCCGGTGTAGCTCCTGCTGACACCGCTGTTGCTGCTGCTGCAGCAAGCCCTCCCATACATAAGCGTGAATATGAATTCACATACCCACATATTCACATATATGTATATAAATATATATATCCTTTTAATACGTTGCTGCTGCTGCTGCTGGTGTATAAAGTCCTGCTTGCGCGCTGCCGGTGTGGCTCTTGTTGACACTGCTGCTGCTGCTACCGCTCCACACTGCAGTTGCTGTAAAGCAATTTTCCCTTCACCTACTTCGCCGGAGTATTTTCGTCTGTTGCTGATCGACTTTTTCTGTAAATTCTTCCTCTGCGCTACGCCGGGCGTACTCCTCCGGGTATGTCCCTACTACGCGGCCTCCGCCACACGCTGTCAAAATACTGCTGGTCCGGTTCAAGTGTAGAAGCTGCCGCTGCCGCTGCTGCGACTGCTGCTGCGACTGCTGCCGTCGTATTGCTGCTGGACTGCTGCAGCTGCCGCTCCTGCCGCTGCAGCTGTCCTCTTGCTACTGTGCAGCCCCTGGTGCTGTCTGGCTCTCTCGTGACTGCCGCTGCTCCTGTGGCTGCTGCTGTCCAGCCTTCTCACTCCCGGCTGCTGCTAACGTTCATATCTCTCAGCCTGCTGCTCTCTGTTCTCCTGCTGTCGCAGGTGTTGCCGGTGCTGCTGTCGTTGCTATTGCTGCTGCTGCTGTAGGAACTACCGCTGCTGCAGCTGTGTGAACTGCTGCTGCCGCTGCTTGTGCTGGTTGTGCCAAGGACGCTGCTGCTGCTGTTGTTGCGTTGGGGTCGCTTCCGGAGTATTTGAAAGGGCGAGACAAAATTGAGAGAAAGCACGCCACAGCCCCTTCCTTCTGCCGCTGTTGCTGTTGCTGCGGAAGGCAGCAGCAGCTGTACTTGTCTCTTCTGTTGCTGCGGCTCCTGCTGCTGCTGCGGCTTCCCTCTGCTGTTGCCGCTGCTCTCGCTGCTGCTGCTGCTGTTGCTGCTGCTGCTGTTGCTGCTGCTGCTGTTGCTGCTGCTGCTGTTGCTGCTGTTTCTTCGTCTCTTCGGGTGCTGCTGCTGCTGCTTGTCTTTCGCCGTCCGCTGTGGGGGCTCAGCGAGTTTGACGTACGTGCCCCCGCACATTTTTTGGTGGTCCTTCCCTGACGAAGTGAACGCGGAAAAGAGAGAAACACAACTGACGGGACACGTGTATTCACCTGCTTCTTGTGGAGGAAGAAGGAGGAGGATCTACTACACACCGAGAGCGACAAAGAAGACAAGAAGAAAACGCGAGAGACGGAGGAAAGACGAACTTCCGGGTGTACAGACAGTCGAACAGGAAGGAGCTCCACACAGAGTGCGTGAATTCCCCTTCCTCGAGGCCGCGTATCAACCCACGAAAAAACGCAGTTTTTTGGTGTCGTCGACTGCCACTGCTCGCAGCACTCCTACGCACACGAGACCCCGCCCGACAAATAACAGCGCCTCTCTGCTGCTGTCACACGCATGCGTCTCTCCACGAATACACACACATATATACACGTATTCATACATATGTACGTGCATGCAAACATATACAAAGGCCACGAAAAGGCGTCTGCTGCTATTCCGCGACCACACGTCTACACAGTACACACGGATATGTATGTGCAGCAGCGTCGAAGAACATGGCTTGGGCTCGGTAGAGCGCATCTCCTGCTGCGCCCCCGGTTGATTTTCCGCACATATTTTTTTGTGGGGAGACGGAAGGGGAGAACTCGAAAACTCTCCGCCCCCCCCACCCCCCCCCTCCGTCCGAAGGCGGGACAGTTCGTTCACGAAGTGAGACACATCGACACGCATGTGGGGGGGGAGCTGCTGCGCCCACGAGCAGCAGCGAGGCGCTCCGGCTGCGACGGGAGACGCATGCACACATATTTGGAGAGGGCCACTACATAGGGACGGGGAGACGGAGACACTTCGAACTCTCCTGCAATACGAAGGAGGATATATCCGCAGCAGACACACACACCCACACCTGCTGCAGACACATGCGCTGGGCAGAGGTGGCCTCCGTCAGCTGGATTCACTGCGTCTCTCTTCGGTCACAGCAGCAGCAAACACAAAAAAGTCCACACAAAGGAAGCCATTCACACATACGTAGATGTAAAGGGTTAAGTTGACGTATATATATAGAGAGAGAGGGATACAGAGAAAGATATATCCTCTTCTATATGTATACATATATATGTGTTATATTGACGCACGTGTATCGACGGAGGTATTCACTTCTATTTCCACGTTCTGCTTAGAGGAGAAGAAGAAGAAGAAAGTTCAAGTAAATAAACAAATCCACACAAAGACACACATATATACATCGGAAGAGCTGTACTGACATATGCATACATATATGTCCCCAGCACAGATATATACATGGGAAGAGCTGAACTGACGCATGCGTACATATATATATATATATATCCCCAGCACACACATGGGAAGAGCTGCACTGACACATGCATATATATATATATATGTATATGTCCCCAGGACACACATACACATCGGAAGAGCTGAACTGACACATGCATACATATATATATAGATATATATGTCCCCAGCACACACATGGGAAGAGCTGCGCTGACGCATGCATACATATATATATGTATATGTCCCCAGCACAGATATATACATGGGAAGAGCTGAGCTGACACATCCGTATATATATATGCCCCCAGCACACATATATCCATGGGAAGAGCTGCACTGACACGTGCATATATATATGTCCCCAGGACACACATGGGAAGAGCTGAGCTGCCACATGCATGTATATGTATGTCCCCAGCTGCTTCTCCTTTTTCTCTGAAATTTAGAGGAGAGAAACGAAGAGAATGGACAAACTCACGCGTAGTCGTCCACAGCGAGACACACACACAAACGTGTCGATAGACAGAGAGAAACGGTGAGAACTGAAGAGACGGAAATATTCGATTTCTGCATGGGTCACTTCTTCTCTGAAATTGTTCTTCCTTCACACGTTCCTCGCATGCAAACGAATCTACACATATATACGTGTACACCGTTGCGACAAATATATACGTAACATATATATATGAAATTCATAAGCCATACATACATATATATATAGGAGGGGATATGTATCTACGAGACCACTTGAACTGATGCAGAGATATAGTGAGACTGAAAATATATGTGTGTGGAAGGACGTGGAGATAGCCTGGGGAAGAGGAGACGCAGATAAGCGCATGCACGAGGGCTACAGAAGGACGACGAAGAAGCGGAGAAAACGGAGACATGGAAGAGCGAGGAAAACGAAGAAGAAGACAGAAACAGAGAGATAACCCGGGCAGACGGAGACGTCGACGTGCACTTGTACGAGGTGTACGTACACCACGCGCGCAGGTGTCGCGTCGTGGGGCCGGGGAGAACCGAAGAAGAGAAGCAGACACAGCAGCAGCAGCCGGAGACGTACACCAGAAATCCGACGGCCCTGGAGGTCGGTTCATCGCTCGACGCACGTAGCCAAAGTATGGCGCCTGCTCTCTGCAGCGTCCCTGCAACGGCAGCAGCAGGTGCACCGGCAGCAGCAGAGGGAGGAAGACGTCCACCGACAGCAGCGGGAGGAGATTCACTCGCAGCAGCGGCAAATACGCCGGCAGCAGCGGCAGGAAAAAGTCCACGGACAGCAGGAAGGACAGCAGCAGTAGCAGCAGTGGGGCAGCAGCGGCACCAGGGGCAGCAGCAGCAGCACCAGGGGCAGCAGCAGCACCAGACCGAGCAGCAGCAGCGACAGGGCACGCAGGAGCAGCAGCAGCGACAGGGCACGCAGGAGCAGCAGCAGCAAGTTTAAGGATATGAGCTGAGTCGAGGAGACGCAGCGTGTGCAGCAGCAACAGCAGCAGCCAGTACGCAGGTGCCCCACGACACCGCATGCAACGGAGACAGAGACGCAGGAGCAGCAAGAGCCGCCGAGAGGAGGGCGTACATGGCATAATTCAGCAGTAGCAGAGCAGCACATTCGAGACAGCAGACGACGCGATCCGCAGCAGGTGCAAGGGCGAATTCGCTTAGAAAAGCACCGGCTCCTGTGCTGCTCTCCACTGCGCTGCTTCTCGTAATACGACGCCTGCGTACTTCCTCTACCCGCAGCTGCTGCATGCGTATTTTCCTAATGTTAGTACTGCTGCTGCTACGCCTCCGCATGACGAAAGGAGGCGCAGCTGTCTTGCTAAATTTCTAGAAGGACACACACACATGCATTCCTACATGAAAAGCAAATAAAGTTTTCTCTGCTGCTGTTGCTGCTCCTCTTTTGCTGTCAGAGCCGTAGGAGGACAGCTAACAGCTGCTTCCGCTGCGCTTGCTCTTGCAGCTTGTCTTCGCCTTCCTGCTGCTCTTGATCTTGCTGCTCGACTTGCTGCCGCGCTCGCACGTGTTGCTGCTCTTCCTCTTGCGGCTGCTCTTCCTCTTGCGACTGCTCTTCCTTTTGCTGCTGCGCTTGCTCTTGCGGTGCCCTTGCTGCTGCTCTTGCTCTTGTTGCCGCCCTTCCTCTTCCTGCTGCGCTTCTTCTTGCTGCTGCTCTTGCTCTTGCTGCTGCGCTTGTCCTTGCTGCTGTGCTTGCCCTTGCTGCTGTCCTTGCCCTTGCTGCTGCTCCTGCTCTTGCTGCCGCTCTTCCTCTTCCTGTTGCCCTTCCACTTCCTGCTGCTCCTCCACTCGTTGCAGCTCCTGCTCTTGCTGCTGTTTTTTTGCTCCTGCTGCTGCGCTTGCAGGTGCTGCAGCGCTTTTGCAGTTGCTGCTGCGTTTCTTGCTGCTGCTCTTGCTCTTGCCGCTGCGGCTGTTGACGTTGCTGCCCCTGCTGCCGCTGCTTGCCTGGCAACGCCATATATGCGTTCTGTAGTGCTCCACTTCGTCGTGGAAAGTATGGTAGACAGAAATGTTGAGTCCCGTTATCCGGTTGATGCGACGCATGTGTCGGAGGAAGTCCTGCAGCGGCAGCAGCAGCGCAGAAGTAGGTGAGCAGGAACGGAGGAAGGATGTGCTGCGCAAAAGCGTTAGCGGCAGCAGCTGCAGCAGCCCAACGAAGGCAGCAACGCCGGCACCAGCAAAGGCACCGGCGCAGAACCAGCACACCAGCGCGACGAACAGCAGCAGCAACACCGGCAACAGCAGCACGGGGAATAGCAGCACCGGGAACAGCAGCACCGGGAACAGCAGCACCGGGAACAGCAGCACCGGGAACAGCAGCACCGCAAGGAGCAGCAGCAGCAGCGACAGCAGCACCGCAGGTAGCAGTAGCAGCCACAGCGGCACCGGGAACAGCAGCATCCCAGGTAGCAGGAGCAGCAACAGCGGCACCGGGAACAGCAGCACCGGGAACAGCAGCACCGCAGGCAGCAGCAGCAGCAACAGCAGCGCCGGCAACAGTAGCGCCACACGTAGCAGCAGCAGCAGCAAACGGTGGACGGCAACAGCAGCAGCGTGTCAGCAGCAGCAGCAGCAGTCCCGTCTGAGTAGCAGGAGCAGCAAAAGCTGCCGCGGAGCAGGAGCATGAAAAGCAAGTCGGAGCAGTAGACGTAGCAGCAAAAATGACTGAGCAGCGGTAGCAGTAGCAGCAGCAGCAAGGAGGAGTGGAAAAACTGGCTACTGCTGGTGCTGCTGCTACTGGTGCTGCTGCTACTGGTGCTGCTGCTGCTGGTGCTGCTGCTGCTGGTGCTGCT
>KL647295.1:3929934-3960703 GCA_000727475.1 Sarcocystis neurona | reverse complement strand
GCTGCTGGTGCTGCTGCTGCTGGTGCTGCTGCTGCTGGTGCTGCTGCTGCTGGTGCTGCTGCTGCTAGTGCTGCTGGTGCTGGTGCTGCTGCTGCTGCTGTGCTGTGGAAATCTATGTATGTTCCTCGAGAGGACCCGGAGCAGGAGAAGAAGAGAGCGGTGCAACAGAGGAAAGTTAAATAGTGGGAGAAGGTAGATAAAGATCAAGAAAGACAGCCATGAAGGAGAAGACGACGGAGACGGCGAAAATCGTACAGCAGGCGCTCATCCACGTGGTTGCCGGCAGAAACACAAGGGCAGCAGGCGCAGCAGCAGGAGCAGCAGGAGCAGTCCTCCTCTTCCTCTCTACGTCCACGTAGGAGAAGCGCGCGCATGCAGATGCTTCTGCATGAACTCCTACCGAGACGCGGGCACGGGGAGAGAGACGGAGACAGCGAAGAGAGCAGTGCGACAGAGAAAAGGGAGAAGAAAAAGAGGAAGTTTGCGCATGCCGAAGAAGACAGAGAGAGACCAGACAGGAGAGAAGGCCGAGGCAGAGAAAGGGACGTGGGGCACCCACCGGTCCATGCGCCTCGTGCTGCTCGTTTCTTCTCGTCACGAAGAGATACGCGTGGATCATCTCGTGCAGCAGCGTCTCCTGCCCGTCGTCAGCAGCAAAACACCCGTGACCCACCACACACGGCACTTCCACGCAGATCGATAAAAAGGTTCATTTCCCCTCACTAGAACATACATGTATAGGTATATCTACACGCGCATGTGCCTGTATACATCTACCCATCCATATATATGTGCATGTATGTATATGTATATGGATGTATGTGTATACACGTATGCATGTATGTATATGTATGTGCATATATGTACGTACGTATATGTACACATACATATACATATATATATATATATATATATATATGTGGGTGTATACCTGGCCAAACATGTATATATACATGTTAGTGAATGTGCGTGTATATACACATATACGTATATATGTGTATGTACGTGAATGTATGTGTATGTACGTATATGTATGTATATGAATGTATACGTAGATATATGTGTATGTATATCGTTGTATATATGGGTGTATGCATATGGTGCATGTATATACACACGTACGTCTATGGAAGTTTATATATGCGTGGGGACGCGTACGTACGGCGCAATTAATTATAACACATGCGTCTACGTGTGTGTACGTCCATGTATATACATATATATGTATACAAGTGCATGTGCACATACGCACATATATATGTAGACACGTGCATGCGCACATACGCACATATATATGTAGACACGTGCATGCGCACATACGCACATATATATGTAGACACGTGCATGCGCACATACGCACATATATATGTAGACACGTGCATGCGCACATACGCACATATATATGTAGACACGTGCATGCGCACATACGCACATATACATATAATTGTATGGACGTCTCTCTCTCTTTGTTTTGTCTCTCTTCCCATGTACATGTCTGATCACAGCTCTGCAGCTGCCACATGCATGCACATTAATAAATACACATTTATACATATACATATATGGAGACGGAGACACGGAGACACACAGGTGGAGACGGAGACACGGAGAGACAGGAAGAGACGTCTCTGGTGCTCTCTCTTTTTTTATCTCTCCCTATATACATCTGTAATCACATACGTATACGTCTAGTGACTACGCACCAATTTGCATGCATGCATATATACATATATATGTATATATTTTCTTTCTCTGTGTCTTCCTCTCTCCATATCTATATTAGTCATGTGTATATAGAGAAATATATGACCGTTAAGTGTGTACGCGTGTGCGCGCATATATAGAGAGACACAGAACGTTTGTCCATCTGTCTCTCCCCCTGTCTCCGTCTCCCCCTGTCTCCGTCTCCCCCTGTCTCCGTCTCCCCCTGTCTCCGTCTCCCCGTCTCCGTCGCGTCTTGCAGAGCTTCGGGCGTGGGGTGTTGTTTGTGCGAGTATTTCTTCGCTGCGACGAAGTCTCGAAAAGTGGAAGTTGCATGCGGCGCACGTGTGTCTTACTCGAAAGTCGGTGACGGACCGAAATTTCAGCAGCGGCTCCGAGAGACGCACCGAGCAGTAGCCTCCTCTCTGTGTGTACGTACACCCCACACGACACTGCACGTCTCTCTGCCTGCATGCGAAGGAAAATCGGCACGCATGCACGCACAGGCGCCTGCGCATGCGCTCTTTCTCTTCTGTGTGTAGGCACGCATCTCCCCTGCAAAAAATACGCGCGCCCGCGCGCAGCCTCGTGCAGCCCCGCACGCTTCCATTTCCCCCCACACGCAGAACTCCGCGCGCCCTTCTCCCCCCCTATTCCTCCTTTCCAAGTCCTGGAGAGCTTCTCTGCAGCAAAGGACTGCACACGCCGCATGGGCGCGTGCGTCGAGCGGAGGTACACACATGCAGCCACGGCAGCAGCAGCGCCCCCCCCTCCCCTGCTCGAGCAACTGGACGCATGCAGATCAAAATGAAGCCGGCGTGAAACTCGCGACGGGGCCTCGTCTCCGCGCACAGATGCAGAGGAAGCGGCGAAGGAGAAGAGGCGGAGGTGAACAGTTTCTCCGGATTTTGTCCCCTCCCCTTCCGTCCCGACTTCTGCAGCTCTTCATCCCAAGCAGAGGAAAGCAGCCTCACCGCCACTTCGCATGCAAAGGGGAAGACTTCACAAAACGAGTCGCACGAAGGCTCGCCCCTTCGTCTGCTGCACACACACATGTGCATGCGCGCCGAGGGAAGGACGGAGACGCAGGTAAAGGAAGAGACAAAAGGCTGCAGCACCCCACATGCATGCCCCTCGACCTCCCCGTGGCCTCAGTACAACTCACATATATTGTCTACGCATGCAGCTCTCTGCTCGAGCCGCATGCATCTCTCTACACTCCACACGCGCACATATGCGTATATATTTGTTCTAACGCGCATGCATCTCTGTGTGCAGTCCTCGCACGTATATATATAATGAACGCACATGTATCTGTGTGCAATATCCTGGTCCATATACATATATATATGTAGAAAACTGAGGCGCCTGCATCTCTGCGTACAGTCCTTGCGCATAGGTTTACATATATATAATTAACGCGCATGCATCTCTGTGTACAGTCCTCGCACGTAAATATACATGTATAATTAACGCGCATGCATGTCTGTGTAGTCCTGGCACGCACGTATATGTGTGTGTGGGCTTGGACGACAGGTGGATCTCTGTGTGGGGTCGCTGCTGCGCGAGTGTGTTGCTGTTCGCGTGCGGGTCGAGTGGAAACGCCAGCAGACAGCACGGTGTCGTATTCCCGCCTGTGTCAGCAACTTCGCTGCTAACGTGCCTGCCCACAAAATTCGTAGAAACTCCTGAATGCTGCACAAACAGAGAGAAGGAGGCAAACGAAGGTGTCCAGGGACACACACACAGCCACATATACCCATACACATACACTTGTATATATGTATATATAGACAAAGACTTATACTTATATCAGGAAGCAGTAATACATGACTTCAGCCCAAATATACGTATATATGCTCATATACAGAGAATCAATTACGTATGTATATATATGGATACAGAGAGAAAGAGGAGGAGAGCGGGGAGAAGACAATTTAGTAAGCAGACAGATGTAGGGAGAAAGAGAGGAAGTGCCGTTATCCAGTAGGAGAAGAAAGCGTCCTTCTTTACTGCCAATATACTTGTGTGTGTATATATATGGATGTGCAAGGGTGCGGTGTTGTCGGGAGTGTTAGACGCTGTGCACCTGGCGAAGCTGCTTCTACTACTCCTCTCTTCTCTCCTGCTGCACTGCATGTCTCTCTGCTGCTGCTGCCGTTGCTGTTGCTGCTGCTGTTGCTGCTGCTGCTGCGGCACGAGGCGCTGCTGCTGCCGGCTGCTGCGTCTGCTGGGCGAAGAAGTCTGCTGCTCCTGCCGGGCCAACCAACTCCCTACGAGTCGCACGCACTTCCCCTCTTCTGCTGCTGAAACTGCTGCTGCTGCTGTCTCTCCTCCTGCACGTCTTTCCCGTCCTGCTGCTGTTCATTCTCTCTTCCTTCGCGCACGTCCTCCAGGGCAAAAATATCCCGCGCTTCTCACCAGCACCAGCCCGAGCCCCCCCCCGTCGCCCCGTCGTCCTGCTGCTGCTCTTGCTGCTCCTGTTTCCCTTCCTGAGGACTTTGCTTCCTCGCTGTTCTCCTCTCCTCCTCCCTACGTTGCTGCTTCTCCTCTTCTCCTTTGCCCGCCGCTGCCGCTGCTGCCGCTGCCGCTGCTGCCGCTGCCGCCGACCCTCCCGTCCTCTGCCGCCTCCTCCTCCTCCTCTGCTGCTGCTGCTGTCACAGTCGGTTTCCCTTCCCGCTGCTGCTGAACGTGAGGAAATGTCGCTTACTTGGTACACGCAGAGACCGGCGCAGAGTGTCATGCGTTTGCTCCATCGCACTTCAACACCCCACAACTTTCCTTCGAAGAAGACGTCGTTGTAGTAGGCGAAGAGTGCATGCAAATCTGGGAAGACAGTCTCCTCTCCCGTCTCCATTATTAGCTGTTCCTGCTGCTGCTGCTGCACCATGAACCCCGCGCTCTTCTCCTCCTCCTGCTTCTCCTGTTCATGCTGCAGCTCTTTCTTCTCCTTCTCCTGTTGGTGCTGCAGCCACCTCGCTGCCTCCCGCTGCTGCCGCTGCCGCTGCTGCAGCTCCTGCTGCTCACGGTGTCGCTGCTGCCGCTCCTGCTGCTCTCGCTGCTGCTGCTGCAGCTCCTGCTGCCCTCGCTGCTGCTGCTGCAGCTCCTGCTGCTGTCGTTGCTGCTGCTGCGGCCCCTGCTGCTGTCGCTGCTGCTGCTCCTCCTCCTTCTTTTCCTCTTGCTGTCTTGCTGCTGCTGCAGTTGTTCTCTCGAGAGGGTGGAGCACCACTGCTACCTCTGCCTCTGCTGCTTCTTCGCTTCTCTCGCGCTTCTCTCCTGCCCGCGGGGCGGCTCCTCCCGCTGCTTCTGCTGCTGCTGTCGTCTCTCCACCCGCCGCTGTTTCATCTCCTGAGGCATCTGCTGCCCGTCCACTGCCACCAGCTGCTGCTGCTGCCGCTGCAACGCTGCTAACACCCAACAGAAGAGAATTTCCCCTTTCACCACCTAGCGCATGCAACACATGTGCTGCATCTCGGCCCTCGTCTTGTGTGTCTGCAGAACATCCTGGCGTGCCAACAACAGAACCGCGAGCACCCCTGCAGTGTTCTTTCTTCCCCGGTGTACGTACACCCCAACCGCCACGCGACACCGCCGTTGCATCACCACCCACGCCGCAGTTTTCTTTCTTGCCCGGTGTACGTACACCCCAGCCGTCACGCAACGCAGCTGTCTCACCACCACCACCACCATCCCCAGCAGCAGCAGGGTCCTCTCGTGCAGCAGCAGCTCTGACGCATACATCTACAGAAGATGATTCTTCCTGCGCCGCCCGCCGCCGCTGCTGCTCTTGCTCCTGCTGCTGCTGTTGCTGCGGAAGTGGACGAAGTACGACTTCTCTCCGTCTACAAGATAAATCTTCATTTCTACTGCACCTCACATCTTCCAACGCTCTTTCTCTCTGCGGATGCGTCGCAGCTGAGGCTCCTGCTGCTGCTGCTGTTGCTGCTGCTGCTGTTACCGCTGCTGCTGCGGTTGCTGCTGGTGGGGTTGCGGCTGCTGCGGTTGCTGCTGCTGCGGTTGCTGCTGCTTCTGTTGCTGCTGCTTCTGTTGCTGCCTCTCTTCTTTCTTGCTGCTGCGGTACCTCCTCAGGCCGTCTACCCCACAACCACCCAGCAGCTACACCTGCTGTATCTCCCTCCCCGCCGTAGGACTGCCGGAGCTGCTGCAGCAGGTTTTTTCCGCCGCTGTCAGCTGCTGCTGCAGCGCCAACGTCTTCCGCAGGAAACGGGCTCCAGAATAGTTCTGCATGCGCCCCCTCCTCCACTTCGCTGTCGCTATGCCCGCTTCTGCTGCCTTCACTCTCGCTGCTGCTTATCACAACTACCTCGATCTCGGCTGCTGCTGCTGCAGCTCCCGTTCCTCCTGCTGCCACAGCAGCAGCAGCACGGGCATCAGGACTGCTGCGCGCTTCGGTGTCGTTTTTGCTGCTGCTGCCGCTGCGAGGAGGCAGGAAACTGCTGCTGCTGCGGCACGGGGAAGGACTGCTGTTGCTGCTGCGGCTACGTGTAGAAGAACTGCTGCTGCTTGCCCCAGGGAGAGAACTGCTGCCGTGGCTCGAGTCAGGGCTGCTGCTGCCGCCGCCGATGGGAACGTCGGTGCTTCTTCTTTGTCTTTTGAACGTGTTGCTGCTGCTGCTCGGCCTGCAGCTAGAGAAGTCTGGTGCCATCTCTGTCATGCTGCTGCGCCTCTCACTTCTAGCATTCGTAGCAGCAGCAGGAGGAACAACAGTAGGAACAACAGCAGCAGGAAGTTCTTGTCTCCTCTGTTGCAGCGAAGCAGTTCCTCAACGTAAACTGCGTCCCTGTGCCATCCTTACGTATTTGAACTTCTATCCACTCTTCACTGCCGTTGTTTCTGCAGGATCTCCTTCTTCGCTGCGACGACGGAAGACGAGGAGGAAATTCTTCTCTGGGTATGCCGTGCTTCCTTTCCCGCTTCCACCTGCCACGTGTACACGTCACGCGACGCTTCCCTTCTTTTCTCTGGCTGCCCACAGAAGCTTTCTCTCTCCTTCTGCATTTGCTGCCAGCGACGAGCTTCTCCTCGCAAAGACTGTTCACTTCCGTGTAACAACAGGAGCTCCTACGAGTAGTTCACCCATGTGGCTACATATTGCTACAGAGCCATGTATCGATCTCTCCCATAAATATTTGGCTGTTCACAGAAAGAGACGAAGTACCACGAGAACTTCTTCTTCGAAGAAATACATGTCTCTAGGAGTGTGTACACACCTGTGGCCTCCTCGGGTGCGAGGCTCCTCTCTCCTTTCTATTTCAACGTGTTTATCTTTCCTTCATCAAAGGAGTATCTGTCTCTACGAGGAGGAGTATCTTCGTCCTACAGAGTCCTTCCCTTCTCCACCGTCGTTCTTCTCTCTTTTCTTCAACACCTTCCTCCTTCCCTTCAACGCCACAGCTGCCACCTTCTGGCCGCGGACCGTCAGCAAGTGAAGCGGTGATTTTGCCACAACTTTTTGTTCTCCTTCCCTTTTTCTCTGTCTTTCTGTCTTGCTCTGCATCTTCTCTGTCGGGGAACTCCTGTTGAACGTGGGTAAGCTTCCTTCTCTTTCTCCTGCGACGTCTGCTGCGCCGCCTCTGCTCGATCCCCTCTGCTTTTGCTCCTTTCGACTTCTGCTGCTGTTCCCCTTCTTTTCAAACGCCTCTGCTGCTCCTGCTACTGCTCATTTTCACTCCTTAGACGTGTTCTCGATAGCCTTCTCATGCCGTTTTCTTCTTGCATGTATTTTTACGTATATACGTTAGTAAAATATGACTCTCTATACTTACCTTCATACATAGATATATGTGTGTATACAGGTACATGTATTTCCTGTCTCCTCTGACGCGCCGCCCTTGCTGGTCGCCTCAGGGGCGCAGAAGGAGAGGAAAAAATTGAGGACGAAGAAAGGGAAGAAGGAGAAAATAAAAGAAAGACGAAGAAAGTAGCGCGACAACAGTCGCAAAGAGGGCCGCGGACGTCCGTGTGAAGACAGACAGAAACACTTGGGGTGAGAAGGCTGCTAAAGAAGGGAGAGGGACGGGAAGGAGAAAGGGAGAGAAAAGGCGCAAAAACACACGTACAGGGAAAGTTAGAAGAAGTGGCGGCAGTGCAAAGGAAGAAATTCGGAGAAAAACATGGGGCGCAGAAGAGAGAATGAATACGATGAAGTGCAAGTTAAAACTGCTGCGGGTGAGTAAAATTAAATAAGCACACTTTCAGTCGGGAAAAGGAAGGAAAAGAAGAGAATCAGAGAGGAAGAATGCGGAGTAGCCCTCGGCTGCTACGACGCAACAGCGGTGGAAAAAAAAGAAGCGGCCGAGGAAAACGAAAAAAATTTGTCATGCGGTGTGCATCTCCAGCAGCGCGCAGCAGAATGAAGTGAAAAAGTAAAGAAAGGAAGAAACTGGACAATCGACAAGGAGCCGTGCGCGGGTCGTTCTCTTATTACGCTCTTTCCTCAAAAAAATATCGACGTCCTGCCGGTTGCCGGGGGACAGGCAACCTATGTCCGCTCTCCGGACATAGCAGCTGTCCTGCAGAAGACAAAAAAGTGGAGAAGAAAGGCGAGGAAAACTCAAAGAGGAGGAAATCGACGACAGAAGAGGAGAGAGGGAGAGAAAGATAATGCCGGAGCAGCGCAGGAAAATGAAAAGCGTCCTGCGTGTGGTGTGGTGTGGCTTGCCACGGAAAAAGAGAGTCGGAGAAGAAAGGAAAACAAAGAATACGGTCGTTCGTGTGCTACTTCAGTTAAAGAACGTTGTCAGGGGCAGAACAACTTGACGAGAAGTTCTTGACGAAAAGAAGAAGCACACATCTCTCCCGCTACTGACAGTTGTAGACATTACAAGTATTTGTACGCACATAGACAACTTTGCGACTAAGACACAAATATACGTGCCCGTAAAAACTCTTTTTAGGCCCATTTAACCGCACATTCATAATACACATATACGAATGACACACGACGATTGCCTGCGTATTCACAAATATACACAAACTTCTGTATAGGTGTTTATTTGCCACTCTAAATTTCGATATGAGGACCCTGATCTACGAAAATTTACGAGAAAAAATCACGGACATGTGTGGCGGAGGATGCAGGCGCACGTACGTCTCTTGCCCGACTTTCCCTCGCTGACGATCTTGCGGAGGGGACAAGACAGCGATGCGATCTGGAGAGTCAGAAACGACACATGTGTAGCAGATCCAGTTTTATAGTAAAATGGGAGATAAACACAAGAATGGGCCAAAGAAAAGGAAGGAAGAAGAAAAAAAGAGACACGAGGGGGGAACAGCCGCGGTAAGTTAAGGCCGTACACAGCCCGCAAGAGAAGTCGCTTGCGAAAAAGAAAAGAACACGTCGCTATGGATCCCGACAACATAAATTTTAATCAGAGCGGGAGAATATAGATCACTACGGCCAACGATTAGATTGCATGCCACATCCGTCGCAAGCGCACTCCTCGCGACGTCCTCTTCGCGTAACCCTTCTCTCTCTCTCCATCTACTACATCCATACATATACATGTATATATGCATATATGTGTATATATCCGTACACGCCTCTGTTTGCAGCATTATTTGCACACGCGTGCATGCGTGTCCATGCAGACAACATAGGGTTTCTATTTTGAAGTATACGCACGCGTGAAGAAGCCCTATATTGCGTGTGCATACGTGATATATGAATATACATACACAAATATATACATATGTATATACGTATCTAAATATATGTGTATACATGTTCGTATGTACGTCTATTTCTCTTTCTCATGTTATGTGTGCATACGTAGTACGTAAATTTACAAATATACGAATATACACATACGTTTGTATATGCACATATATGTAGACATACGCACCTTTTTATCTTCCTAAACGATATATAATATAAACAGATATATGAATATACACACCAGTATTTATACATGTATATATATATGTATGTGTGTATATGTCAATCTACATGTGTAAGAAGGAAAGGGTGTCCCTGGTAGGCGTATCCACGGTACACAAATTTGTGTGAAGTGCCTGGATCTTATTATTCGATCAGGACATTCTTTTGTACATCCGCAGATCAAAAAGCGTCGTGTACGCTTTTTCGTGTAAATAAGCGTATGCTACATACTCGCTGACTACCTGCAAGAAGGTTCTATCTTATAAATGTTAATCTATAAGTATATTTGTATGTATGGGTTGTCAGGGTTCCAGCCACATAAGTATTCATATATATTTATTTGTGTGTACCATGTACATGTTGCGATTCATGCATATATATATATATATATGTGCACATACACATATGTGTGTGTTTGCAACAAAAAGTTCTATCGTTATAGGTCAATGTGCCTAAGCCAGCGTGTGATGGTGAAGTGTGAATGATAACGCTTATGCACAGACGAATGTGTGTATGTACATCTTTACGTGCAATACGAAAGCGACGCCATGAAGGAGAGAAGTGGACACTGGTTGCAGCCACGGGTGTAGCGTTGCTCTTTTGGAGTCCCTGCACATGGGAAACTTACGTCCCCTGCCAGCGCGAGTGCTCTGCAAGGAATTGTGCGTAAGTTAATCCCTGCAGAGGCGTTTCCGCAAAAGATACAGAACCAGACAGCTCGTCGGGTATTTGTAGGAAGGAATATATTCAGACATCGGTGGTGTGCAAATCCACACGTACGCATGGATCCTTCTCAATACAGAGAAATCAGTAAAGAGAACTAATGGGCAGTTGGCTTCCTTGCAAAATTCTACATCAAGTTACGCAACTTCCTTTCTGTTCAGTTTCGAATAGATACACACGCACGTGACACGCACAGACAAAAAGACGGACAAACTTGGAGAGATCCGCTTGCGCGCACTTTGCACTTTTTCCGGGAGTGCAATTCCTAAAAAAATGTGTACACCAACTGTCCCCGTGCGTTTCCCTCTCCCCTTCTACATACATAAAAATACATACCTGCAAGCAGACCCCTGGAGATTCTGATAGAATGAATGATGGGGGCCGAAAAGCGGAGATACACGCGCACGTATGCTCTACATTACAAAAGTAGATCCTCAAGGAACTGGGAAACAGGCGACTTGAATAGTACAGACAAAATTCTACCAACACATGGGGCAGGGAAGTAGGTTCGACTTGACTCATTTCATGCAAATGTGAAGTAGTAAGTTCGTAAAAGAATATTAATTGCAACCAAAGTACAGCTACTTGGACTCCTACAGAGTGCTGGTACGCGACCCCACCCCACACTACATACGTACATACACATATTTGTTCTTACATATCCGTGTCCACACGTGTACACACATGCATATGCGTATACTGATGATGAATACGATTGTATGTACGGCAACAGAATGGATCCAGGGGGATATACAAGTCGTTGCGCACTCGTGGAGCACCACAAAAATGACGCCCCGATGTTAATCAGGTGTTTGACCGCTCGTGTGGCAGTTCTCTCTTCCATTTGCTAGAGCTGTTATCCCCACCTACAACCCGGCGCGGACGATATGGGTCTTCCTGCCTAAAAGTCGTGTGCACACATGAGAGATGCTTCCTAAAATGTGTTTACAACTGTACCGTATCGTACGACCTTTCCGCCGATATACAGCAGAAGCCCAAAGAGTTTCTTGCAGAGAACCCTGCAACTGGAGACACGTTTGTGTGTGTGCGTGTGTATGTGTGTGTGTGTGTGTGTACATTTACCCGGGAGACGATCACAGTTCTGTATATTCTGTGTATACACAATGTACATATTATATCTTACATAGGAATGTATAGATTACACATGTTAACCACAGGAAGATGTATCTCATTGCCTATGTTGGAAACATAAGAATATATGTATATATACATATACGAGGAGAAAAAATTGTGTGCGTAATGAACCGAGTGAACACACATTAGTATCTGGTTACGCGTGGAGGAAGAATAATAGTGCTACCTGCGACTGTCCCGCTGTTACGCAACAAGTCATACGTGTGGCGTAGCAGTTCGCATGGATGCAATAGAAGAAGCGTTCGAAAACCAAGACCCGCACGAGAATGCTTCAGAAGACGCACAGGCAGATAGGTGTGACGGCCTGTGGCGCAGAAGAGAGAAGAATACCTACAAATTCGTGTGTAAAATTCCGTCTGCTGGATGTTGGTGCGTACGTGTAGAGCACAGATGTGTATTTGTACGGAACACGCATATCAATGGACTTATATAGCGTAGGGTCCAGTCCAGCTACTGTATGTTGGAACGGGTGATAGGAGTGCGTCTTCCAAATGTTTTGAGCACTTTTGCAGAGGCGCGCAAACGGCCCCTCGTGGTTTGTGTCTCTTATCATGGGAAATATAAGGTACAAAAGCCGAGGAAACACCTTCGTAACCTGTTCTCTTATGAAGTTCCTGCTTTATGAGTTATCGGTAGCATACATACCGTAGATCCTTGCCACTTGAGATGTAAGCGGCTTGCGAGGCTCCTACTATTTCCTCTGTTGTCTCTCGTATTCGAGAGCGAAGAAGTCGCACTTTCTTACTCTTCTGTGTCCCTTCAGGCGAGAAAAAGCGCGTGCGCATTTGCACGTTCTCACTGTTCCGAGTGCTACCCGAAGCACTTCAACTACGCGTGAATCTATTCGACCGTAGAGAGACAGAATGGAGACCAGCGATTACTGCGCACCTGCGCTATGGTTTATATCCATATGCAAATATATACAAAAATATAACTACACGGCGTTCCCACACAAGTCTTTATGCGTGCACATGCGTATGCGAGTAAGTTCACGCATGACTGCACGTTTCGGATCGCAGGTATAATTGAACAACCGGTTAACACCTTGTGGTTCCCTTTCAATATAAAACTACACGTGCCGACAGCGTCGCGTCACGGCGTTTATTAGTCAGCACTTGCGGCAGGGCAGTTGCAGGAGCAACCAAAACTCCTGATGCTAAAAGTGTGCAGCGTATGTTTACTGCGTCAACATTCTGCGAAAGGAGACGCTTTTTTCCGGCAGTGGTCCAGATGACGTCTACGTTCAAGGAAATCCCCGATTTTCACCCACAGACCTGTGTCTCGGCGGAATGAAATAGAATTTGGTGCATGGATCCGACAAGAGCTGCAAGGGTACAGCAGACGATGTTGCACACAGTTGTACGTACGCACATGTGATGTGTTGGCGCATAAACATCTTCAATGGCATTCACACGCGCTCCGTAGGTAGGTACGTGTCTCTTCGGGTCCTTAACAACCCCACATAAAAATGCGTTCCTGTCGATACCGGTGTGTCGACAACTGTACTGTAATTCAAAACGCTGGCCTTACGGCAGGTAACGAGGGGCTTACGTAAAAGTAGCCGCCGTATTATCTGTTCTCTAATCGCCACGCATTCCACGTGCGTTCTATTTTTCAACCTATGTCCGTATCCCGTAGTCATTACGGCATCCCCCACTTTACCTTCGCCGCTTCAAACATTTCCTCAAATGCACAAGAAAACCGTAATCAATAAATAGCATTCAGCGCGTGGCCGCTTGCGAACACGCCGTAACCAATATCACATTATGCGAAGCGTCACTTTTTATGCGTCTCGCGCGACAGAAAGCTATAGACAGACCTATGACGGAGCGAGTCAATGAGACGCGGCATCTACAGCGTACAAAGTGCTTTTTTAGTAGCTGATGCAACAAGCGATACGCCAGCTTATGTGTTCTCTTCCTGGCCTTACTGCTTGAAGGAAAGTGCGGGACCTCTGTACAACACCCGGTCATCAGGAGCCAGTAAGATCGTGTGGTGACGCGGCACTTGCGTTATCGAGGAGAAGGCGACGACAGAAAATCGTGGATATGCGGCAGGATCAGGGTGTTTTTGTAGTTCAGACTGCAGCCAGAAGGACCAATGTACAAAGCAGTGCTTGTTCCACTAAACACTCGGAAGTTCACGAGGTGGATCGCTGTTGCGCACCCTACCTCGCCTTCCGTGCAGTAAACACAAAGAAGTATCTAGAGACGGTGACAATAAACGTACAGCCTGCAGAGAGGACGTAAATACGAAGCAGCTGCAAGTTCAAAAACGCTACACACACAAATGCATACGTATGTGCTCTCGTGTCTCCAGAGATGTGCCTGTATGTAGATGCACTACGCGCGCTCCGTCAGATGTGACCTCCCGTGTACGCCTCTTGTTTTTCCGCAAGGCGGGGTACGCGCGTCCTTGCTTGTTCAATTTTTACCTTCAGGAGGTAGTCGACCCGTGTAGTATCACAGAGGAGGCTTCGAGCTGCTTTTCCCTTCCCTCCAGACATCAACGTGATCTCTGTGTGTTCACCTAGTAGTACTATCCCTGTGTTGTATCCGTCAAGGGCTTGCTTGCACAAACGGCCAAAGCGTACGGGTCAGTTGTATCTTCATACGCCAGTGTAGCAACAGGGAAGCTGCAGCCGTCGCCTTAGTGTCTGCATTCGGCCTACAGCCAGACACCGTGAGACACGCTCAGCTACAATTGTCTTCAATCATATGCCAGCAAGAAAGCGGTTTCGTCCGTCGGATACCGACGGAGCCCACACAGAGAGGCATATCACGAGCAGGACATCATAACCACTAGCCACAGCAGCCACCTCCTCACCACCGCCGTTGATACTGATACCACCAGCAGCAGCAGCAGCACCGCGTCTGCAAGGTGAGATTTCGAAGTGGTGACACGGAGGAGCGGACGACCGGGAAGAAGTGCACTTCTAGCGGCGAGAGCTATATCGTAATTTGCAGCAGCAACTGCAGAGCAGCAGTCGCAGCAGTAACGACGGTGGAACTGTAGCAGCAGAGCACACACAGAGAGGCACATCGCGAACAGCAGAGAATAACCCCTTGCCACGGCAGCAACCCCAGCAGCAGCAGCGTTGCCGTGTGGATGCAGCACCAGGAGCCGCACTCATTAGCAAGGAGCAATGGGCAGAGGAATATCAAGGAGCAACGGGCAGAGGAATGGTAAGGAGCAGTGGGCAGAGGAATAGCAAGGAGCGAAGGCAGAGGAGCTGTCGCGCACTAAAGTAGACCCCCAACTCCAGCGGTGGTATACAGAACCGAATGGGCTGTTGCTCATGAATTCCCAGCAGACCCAGCGAGAAGATGCAGTGCCAGTGAAGCAGTAACAGCAGCAGCAGTGCCAGAACGCGCCACAGACAAGGATCACCCGAACGCCGCCGCGGCAGCAGCAGCGAGCGGGTTACCCGGCTGACTGCTGTTGTCCTCCGTCTGGCTGAAGCGGCAGCCCGCGCAGCAGGACTGCTTTCACAAGTCAAGCACCCGCTTCTCTCTGCGCCGGAGGAGCTGCACTAGCATCAGCAGCAAAAGCAGCAACTGCATTGAAGGCAGCAGTAGCAGCTGTCGCCCCCGCATCAGCAGCGGCAGCACTTGCCCTGTGAGACCGGGCAACCGTGCGCCAGTCAGTAACAAGTGTTTTCAAAACAGGGTCTCTGATGAACAATGTTGTATGACTACTTCGTTGTGGTCCTGCAAGATCTGGTGGGGCAACAGCACCGGCTTGCTTCCAGCCGACAACAGAGGTTGTCGCAGACACCGACGGCAGTAGACTACTACAAAAGGAAGTGGAGGACAGCGGCAACAGCGGTAGAAATCCACCAAAGCACACCCCGGAGACGGCAGAAACCATGGCGGAGGCTGCCTCCGTCTGATACAGTCGGAGGTGCAGTGTGCTCCTGGCGTCAAAATAGCGGGCTGTACGGAGGACGGTACTCGAAGATATAAAACAACTACTTTGTGCACTTCCTCGTTTTTGTGCGGGGAACGTGCCTCCTTCGCAAGCGTTGTTTGTGAGGGCCGCCTGCTTTCACCACCTTTTCGTTACCACCCGCGATCAGGTGGGGACCTCCGTGTCTCTGTGATTTCACACTAAATCGTTAGATTTACGGTCTCTCTACCGGCTCTTACTAGTAGCAGCCGTGTACTTCTTCCCCCTGGCGCGTCATTTGCCCCTTCTGAGCAAAAGCCTGTAGGAGTCAAGTGTTTTCGTTCCGCTGAATACAGATTGGCTGCGCACGACTGCTGTGAGGAACCGGAACAGCAGCGCCTACGGAGAGAAGCGGAAAGGCCCGACCCACTAGCTTTTAACTTAAAAAGTGTGTCGCTGCGAGAGTTCGCCCTGCCTACCCTCCGCGTGCTGTTGCTGCGTCCTCTGTTGCTGTGTCCTTTGATGGATGACGCGTGTATACGTGTTCGTGGAACGAAGACGCTGCTGCCATCCGCGTTTCATGTTGCTGCTGTGACTGCTCAGCTGTCGACGTCCCTTCAACGTAGCCCCGACCGTGCGCCGGTGCTGCTGCCGTTTTTGTGGACACGCGCGTAATGCGTTGTATGTGCACGTCTGCCCCCAGCGTCTTCGTGTGCTTACCATGGCAAATCTCATCAGCGCACTGGTGCCGGCATCAGAGCGTGCGGTTGTTGATGTTCTTCTTCTTCTCCTTCCCCCCTCCCTGTCGTGCTGCTCTAGTTCCCGGGGACGCCTCCTCCCCTTGCTGCGTCTGCGTGGCATATCAGCGTTGACCCTGCGTTGCTGGTGCTTCTTTTTTTCCCCCTCACGCTGGCGGCGCTGCCGCTGTTGGTGGGGCTGTGACGGTGGTGTTCTGTTGCCGTGCGCGGTCGCCAGCGGTGCAAGCAAAAGCGGCCGTGTCTGCTTTTGTCGTTGACCAGCAAAGGGGATGACGACACGCGGAGGAGGAGTACCTCCTGCTGCCCATCTGACGTGTTCCCATTTCTGCCTTTCCGGGCTTCTCGTCCTTGTATTCACGTGGACACCCCGCATTGCCGGCGGGTGCGTGCTTCTTGTAGCCTTTTCTGACCCTGCGCCCGTGCGCGCAGCGGGCGCGCGCCGAGCCTGTTGTCGTCTTGCCTTCAAGCGGATCTCTTCATCGTCCCGTCGGGAGGACAACAGGAAGGAGGAAACACCCAGCGCAGCGCGATCCACTCTGCAGCTAACAGATGCAACACCGGTAGCACAGATCCGCATGCTCCTACTGCCGCCTTCGTCGCGTGCGTGTAAGGATCTTCCTGCAGCCACCGCGAGTAATGCTGCTGCTGTTGTGCCGGGCGAGGACGCACTGTCCCGCGGTTGGGTCGCCGACTGGCCCTCCCAGCTCTCACACTCAAATAATAGATCCCCTTGGCTTTCCTGCAGTAAAACTGCCCGACATGACTCACGACGGGCCAACCCTTGTTTGAACATTGACATTTCAGAATTTCTGGTACGCAGGGGCAGGCGATCTTTCGCTTTCAAGCACTATCTGGGTGTCATGCGGCATTCTGGCACGGCCGAAGCCAACCACCCCGCGTTGTTACATCGTCGGCTGCTGCTCTCAGAAACGGATCTTGCATCGGCGGCCCCTTTCACGCACTGCTGCCGCAAAAGACAATCTGCCAAGGCTGACGCTCGTGTAGACTTGCTGCATCACACCTTTATTGCATCTGCAACGACAAGTGTTGTGCATGTTCGACGCATAACTGCCCTGTTGTTCTCGCCGCGGCTCCTCCTTCTCCTTGTGGGGTCGGGCAGCGTCAGGCACGCAACGAAAAAGGGACGAGCTGAGGACGCGTGGAGGGGTGACGCGACGGGCTGTGATTGCTTCGCATCACGCTAAGCTGCTGATTCCCGGCCCAGAGGCTGGTTTCTGCACCGGTGCCTCGGCTTTCTTGTCCCCTCGTGAGTTATTTCTGCAGTTGCTGTGGCTCTGGTCTGCATCCTCTCGCTTTCAAAACCCTCCTCCTTTGTTGAATTCCTGTTGTCCTGCTGCTGCATCAGAACGTACGGGTGCCACCCCGCCATGCGCGTCGACGCCAGCTGCTGAGTCGCCGCAGTCCGGTCCCTTTCCTCCTCTTCTGCGACTTCTCTGGCCTGCAACAGCGACCACCATCACCTCCTTCTCCCGCTGTTTCCACAAATCGCGGCTTTTGCCGCCGATGCTGTTCCTCTCACAGGTTCATCTGTGCTGCTGCTTCTTCATCTTCGCGTACACCGGTGAGCCCGTCCCTCCTCCTCTTGGGTTTCCTCCGCCATTTGCCCGAGCGCTGACTGCCCGAAGTCTACGACTTTTTCTCGAAGCAGCAGCTGCCCGAGCTGCTTCTTCTGGTGTTTCTGCTGCTGTTTTTGTGGCGCCTCCTGCATGTGTTCTTCAGGCAGCTGCTGCGCTGCTCAAGTGGCTCCCTTTGGTCCTGCTGCTGCTGCACACGTGGCTTTTACGGCTGCTGCTCGAGCACTCGCTGCGCCTTTAGCCGCCGTTCTTGGGACTTCTGCTGCTGCAGCAGTGCCGTGGCGGCCGGTCTGCTGCAGCCCGGAGGCCTGGCGGCTCGAGGAGGTTGTCGGTGTCGCGTTGCCTTCCCCAGCCCCCCGCCGTTCCCTCCCTTTCCCGTTGCCCCGTCGACGCGGAACAGCCGGGAGTATCTTTTTTGGCTGAAACTGGTTCTTGCCCTACGCAGCCCTTTGTTTTGCTGCCGCTTTCATGCCACAGCTGCGCACAGCATTTGCTTTCTCCTTTTTTCCTGAGTTTTACGGCTAGTGTCTTCTATTGCGCGTTTCGTACGTGGACAGCCGGCAGTAGCGGAAACTTCGCGCGCGCGTTGTCGCTGTCTCTGGCGCGCCCGCCACATCAGTGGCCGTTATTTTCATGTGTCCGTTGTGTTCTAGTTTTTCTATCGGTTCAGCTAACTGTTCTTGTTGCTCTTCGTGCCCTTTAAAAAAGAAGAATCCACTTCCCTTTGCACACAACGGCCTGCAAATGGTGAACAGTGGGTGGTGACCTGCGCGTCGCAGAATTTCTTCTGGTCCACGTCAGCCGGCAATTTGTCGCCGGTTCTCTCTGATGCGCCCTCGTTTCACTTGTATTTTCTGCAGCTGGGTGCGTCCCGCGCCACTCTGACCACTTGCCGACTCCGCTTCCTTTTCCTTACACTTAAAAAGAGAGACGTCCATACACACACACCTGCGACGGCGATGGCGCCGCCGGCTGTGCCGCCGGCAGGTACTCCTGTTTTTTCTGCGACGCGTCCTTGTTACGTGTCGGCAGTCGGAAATAAACATGTTGGCTGCTGCGGCTGGTCGTACTCTACGTTTCGTTCGTCTTCTGAAGAAGACGAAGCCGCGGCGCATGAGGACAAGGAAATTTCGACCCCAAGCGAGGACGCGGTGCTGCCCGCTGCAGCCGCGCACCGCCGCTACCAGATGAACGCGGTACAGTGCCAGGAACAGCAACAGGAACCACACGAGGAAGAAGAGGATGAGGAGGAAGAGGAGATGAAGCCGGAGAAGGGAAAAAAGCAGCGACGACAGGAGAATCTGCCACTGCTGGAGCCGCAGCGAGCGAAGATGAGAAGAAGGCGCCGCGGCGTTGCTGCAGTAGGGCTCTGGCGTCGACTCCGACGCAGAAAAACACGTGCGTCATCAGGAGCAGCAGCAAAGGCCGTCCAACGGGCCTACTTGGAGCGGCTGCAGCCTCCTGCGACGCCGGGATACAATGTTCTTGAAAAAAATGTAGCAGGCAGGGTCACCCACGTGTGTCTATTGCATGCGCAGCGGCACGCCGGCGAGCAGCAGGCGCTGCCGCTGCGCGTCAAACTCCCCTGCCCAGGCTGCAGATGCCTTCAGCAGAGCAGCATCAGCAGCACAGCGTTCCGCAGCGGCGCAGGGGACCTGTCACAGCAGCAGCAGCAGCAGCCACAGCCGAAAAGACAGCAGAACGACAGACCCGGCAGCAGCACCAGCGGTGGGGACAGTTGGGGCATGGGTAACAGCAAACAGGCGGGCGAGACAGCGACCCCCACGCTCATGGGGCCGGGACGTTCCATCTGGACGACTCTCTGCTGCGGCAGCAGTGGATCGACGACAACCGCGAGCAGCAGCAGCAGTAGCACAGCAGCGGCAGCAGCGGGAGACTCGTGCTTCCAGTCGCGTCTCCACAGCTGCGGCGGCGAGGAAGGAGAAGAAGAAGCGGCAAGAGGGAAGAAGACTTCTTGCAAGGCGTCAGCAGCGCCACAGCAACTGCCGCCGCAGCAGCAGCAGGGGACCTCAGCAGTCGCAGCAGGGGAGGACAGAAAAGGACGGACGACGCAGCAGCAGGGGCCCTCCTGGGACAACGGGAGTGGCTGCGGTCGAGCTGACCAGGCCTGCCACATTGACCCCACAACAGCGGCGGAGACGGCGTCGACGACCGAGCGAACAAAGGAGCAGCAGGACTGCCGCTTCTGCAGCGGGACGAAGCTTGCGACCGTCGAAATTTCCAGCGTGCGGCTGCTGCGCCGTTCTCGCAGGAAGCAGGAGCCTCTGTGGGGTCTGTTCTATCGCTTCGCAGGGGCAAAGCAGACGCTGCTGTGGTCCCACGACAGCAGCACGGATATTGGCTATATGCATGACAGGTCCCTGCTGCTCTGCTACTGCCTACGCGTGAACCTGCTGGTGTACGACTACTCGGGGTACGGCTGCTCAAGCAGCACGAGAAGGAGCGGCCTCCGCTCTTTGCGAGGTCTTCGCGGCCGCAGCAGGAGACCTGCGCTCTCTCGCGTACGCATTTTTACGCGAGACAGCAGTGAACGACCATACGTGCGGCACCGGCACCAGCAGGAGGAGCACGCGGACACATACGAGCGGCTTCTGCGGGAGCGACGGGAGCAGCAGCAGTGTCTGCCGCTGCCGATGCTGCCGCTGTTCAAAGGCGCAGAAAAAGGCTACCTATCCGACGAGACAAGAGCGCGGCAGCAGCACCCCGCGAGGAAAAAAGGGTCGCGGCAGCAGCAGCGTCGGCGTCGGAGTGAGTCACTGACTGCAGCAGCAGAAGAAAGCGGAGAGCAGGAAGAGGAAGAGGAGAGGGAAGGGACAGCGGCGGGTCCTGCAGGACGGCCTCGCAGCGCCGTCGCGACCCCACGGGAAGTTGCTGCATCTCCATCTGCGCACGCTGGTGCTGCTGCTGCAACTGCTGCCGACTCGCCGGCTGCTTCCTTTGCTGCTGAAGCTCCTGTTGCGCCGCGCCCCGTCATTGCAGAAGCCGGGGCAGACTCTGCTGGTGGTGCTGCTGCTTCTCAAGGAGGAGACGGAGGAGGGAAAGGCGGCAGTGCTGCTTTGCAGGATCAGCGGGAACGCAAGCAGCCTCCTGCTGCCGCGCCCTCTAAGGGGTCCGCAGCAGTGCCTGTCGAGAGCGCAGAAGAAGGGGCAGCAGCGGCAGCAGCACACAGACAAGGTGCAGCAGCTACTTCTTCACGTCGAAACGGAAGCAGACGCTGGTGGACGGGGAAACGACTGGCCAGCGACGCGGTCGCAGCGTACCAGTGGCTGCTTAAAGAGCAACAAGTCAAACCGTGCGACTTGTTTTTGTGTGGGGAGGGCCTGGGAGTGGCGGCGACGCTGCTGCTCCTGAAGAAAGTTGCTCGGCAGCAGCGGCGTCTGCAGAAGCAGCTCTACAAACTCGGCGAGCGCATGCACGTGCCCCACACTTCCGCGGGAGGCGTCTCGTCTCTCGCGCCTCCTGCGTCCGTCGCCCACCGCTGCGGCAGCAGCAGCCCGTGCTTCTGCCAGGATCAGCAGCAATGCGGGGAACACCCCGGACACAGGCCGGAACAGCAGCGGCAGCAGTTGCTTTCGTCTAGTGAATCAGCAGGAGGCGCAGCAGAGGGCGCAGGACAGCAGCAGAAGACGCGCAACACAGACCCCACAGCCGCTGCACCGTCTACACCATTTGAAGCAGCAACCGAGACGGTACCTCTACAGTGTGGGCAGCAACAGCAGCACCAGCAGGAACTGGCAGCAGAGGAGCTCGCACAGCAGCAGCAGGGACAAAGGAAGCGTCAGACACTGCGGCGTTTCACTGCGCTGCGGCGCGCGGCCCTGAGGAAGCGGAACGCCACGGGGAGGCGCTGCTGCACCAGGAGCAGCGCGGAGGAGGAGGAGGCGAAGCAGCAGGAGCGGAGGCAAAAGGACAACGTACGTAGGACTACGCTGCTGCTGTCTGACGAAGAGGAAGGAGAGACTGCGAGTGCAAGAAGTGGCGCAGGTGCGTTAAAGATTGGCAGAGGTTCTCCTCTGCGGCGGCTATTCAGACCGTCGCGCACCGCAGGAGCAGGACGAGACGCAGCAGAAATTCTCCCGTTGCTTCTGGGCGGAGTGCTGCTGCTGGCGTCTACAAATGCAAGCTGTGTGGAGCAACATGCAGAGGTAGCAGTTTCTGCTGCTGAAAAGGAGCAGCAGCAGACAGAAGCAGACGAAGCAGCAGTGACCCGAGGAAGCAGCAGCACGTGCAACGCGAGACGCTCCTGCTGCTGCCTTCTCCCACATCAGGCGGATTGCTGCCGAACACATGTCGCTCCTGCTGCTGGTGCTGCAAGAGTGAAAGCCTTCTGGCGAGCACCTTATCGCAGAAGCGCCAAGACCCTCGTGTCCTCGACAGAGTCGGTTGCTGCTGCTGGCATCTGCGCCTGCTGCTGTTCCTCGGAGGGACGCTTGTGCTGCGCTGGTGCAGGAGTTGCTCCAGGAGGACGTTGCTGCTGCAGTGGGGCTGCGTCTCCTTCCGGCTGCTGCTGTGCTGCTGCTGCTGCGGAGGACGCCGCCGTTGCAGAAAGCAGCACTGCTGCTGCGGGCGGGATTGGCAAATGTTGCAACAGCTGCTGCAGGCCGTGTGACGCTGCTCTGAACCGGTGCGGCGGCTTTGCTTGGCAGAGCACCGGGTTGCTGCAGCAGCGACGTTTCTGGTGGGTGGGCGCCAGCGCGGTCGAAGCGAAGGTTCGGCGTCTGTCGGCTGCGCCGCTGCTGCTCTTGCAGTCGGCAGCGCTCGAGCTGCACGGCGAGGAGAGGACTAGGACGCTACTGCAGCAGCAGGGCAGCGGCAGCCGCGAAGGGTGCTGGCCTCTTGAGAAGCAAGAAGACAGAGACAGCAGCAGCTGCTGCGCAAGCCGGTGTTCGCGTGCTGCACGGGCATCTCTGCTGCAGTGCATGCGGCAGTTTTTGCAGCAGAGGGCAGAGCAGCAGCAGCTACTGGAGAAGGGCTGGTGCAGCAGCGGCAGCGCGCAACAGCCGAAAAAGAAGACCCAAGCACAGCAGAATGAAGAGACAGTGCCCGCAGGGGCGGAGACAGGGGACAACGATAACGCCGAGACGGCCGTTGCGCCGCAGCAAGAGCAGCCGGAGAAGCTTCTGCAGCAGGAGGCTGCGACGGCAGAGCAGCAGCAACAGCAGCTGCGACTTAAGGAAGGACAGCGCGCGACCCACGCGATCGCAGGCGGCTGGGTAGGAGGCCGAGGGCTACTGCCGCTGCAGCACTGGTTTCGACGTGGGGGCCGCAGGACTGGGGACGCCGAGCCGCAGCAGCAGGAACAGCAGCAGAGTCTTGAAAAGGAAGGCGAGGAAGCAGCAGGAAACGCCAAAGAGCAGACGAAACAGAAGAAGAAAAGCAGCTGTCGCCAGCTGCTTGGCGGGAAGAAAGCTGGTGCTGCGCTGGTGGAAGACGAAGCAGAAACGGCTGCCGAAGAGGAAGAAGAGGAGAAACGAAAGCCGCGAGGGGTTCCTGCGCAAAGACGCGGCGGCACCGCGGCAGCACCAGGCCGGAGCGGAGAGAGCCGCAGCGGTGCAGCGGCGATAACGTCTGCCACGGGCCGCGCGGCGGCAGGAGGAGAAGAAGGAGAAGCACCAGCATCAACAGCAGCAGCAGAGGCCGACTTGTCTGCAGAAGAGCGCGCCGCAGGGAAGCAATGGAAGGGGCAAAGAAGAGAAACGGCGAGGGAAGCAAAGGAGGAGCAGGAGGAGGAGCAGCAGCAGGAGGAGGAGGAAATGTGTTCACCTGTGTCGACGACCGCGAGCAGCAGGCAAAGTCGATTTTTCTGTCTCGGACGGTGGTCTGCGGCTGCAGCAAGTGGTGGAGGAGAACTTGCAGCAGGCGCGACGTTGCTGGGCAGATCCGCCGAGGCCACGGGCCGTGGAAGTCGCAGCAGCAGACGAAAAGAAGGAAAGGAAGGAGCCAGCTGCGGAGGCTATGTGGCTGCGCTGCAGTCTGAGGAGGAGGACGAAGGAGAAGACAGCGAAGATCGCGAGAGCACGAGACCATCTGCGCACGTCTCGTCTCCGTGTCGCGGAATAAGATGGGGCAAACATCGCGGTGGGGCGCGACGGAGACGAGACAGCGGAAGCAGCAGCAACGGGCGACACAGCAGCCCGAGCAGGAGCCGCAGCCTCGGCGGCGTGGATGAAGGCGCTGCCGCTGGGAGAAACAGAGCCGCGGCGGAGACGAGACGCCAGGGGAAATCCGTCTCCCAACGACAACCGACCAAATGTGCAAGTATCCGCAGGATCAAGTGAAAAGAAGGGCAGACTTGGCAGGTGGGTCGCAACGCGACGGTCTCTTCGGCAGCGGCACCAGCAGCGTCGCAGGGTCAGATCCTGGTGAAGAGCAGGCGACGTTTCTCCCCCTGAAGCCGCGGCAGCGGCTCACATGCAGCCGCTGTAGAGACAGCGGACTCCTTTCAATAAAGTTGTGTACTTTCTGTGTTGCAAGCTTCGTGAGCCGATCTCTCAGCGTCGCTCTACAGCGTGTGAACCGTTCTGCTGTGCAGAGACCGGAGAGCAGCCACAGCAGCAGCAGCAGAGGCAAGCGATTCTTGCTTTTGTACTGGTGCTGTTGCAGCAGGCAGACTGTTGCTGCTGCTTAGGCGGCTGCTGCACCAAGAGCAGAA
Organism: Sarcocystis neurona; assembly: GCA_000727475.1. NCBI lineage: Eukaryota > Apicomplexa > Conoidasida > Eucoccidiorida > Sarcocystidae > Sarcocystis > Sarcocystis neurona. The sequence goes on along the minus strand of KL647295.1, from coordinate 3,936,310 downwards.
CGCAGAGAGATGTAGAACCGAAGGGCGGCCGGCGGCGTCCCGACGAAACATGAGAAACACTTTGATATTGCAGCAGCGGCGGAAGTCGCTGCATCTGCGCACAAAGTCATTGGTGTCTATTATATCCAGGTGGTGCAGCCGTGTGTGGGGAGGGGAGGCGCATCTATACGAAGCGGAGACGGAGGTTAACGACTCTTCCGTGTGTATCTCCACTGCAAAACTTTGTGTGGGGAAGTGTGTCGCAGCGACATCAAATACTCGTGGTGCGACTGCGAACATTTTGCCGGGCCGGAGAATCCTGGCTTTTCTTTACAGAGAGACAGCAAGCGAGAGAGAAGGACGCGCACGCCTCGGCGTCTCCTGAGTTCCTCTCCCCTGCTCAGTGTACGTGCGTATGTCTCTCCCTGTCTCTGTTAACCCGTCTCCGTCTCCGTATACATATTTGATATGTGTGTGAAGAAGCGCTCTGGCTTATGTAGACATGTGTGGGGGGCCGTCCTCGCCTCCCGTCTCTGTCTGTGGCCCTCTCCGCATCGCGACTTCCCTTTTTTTTCCCGCCTTTTGTGTCTCTGTCTGGTTGCTTCGGGATACGTGGAGTCGTGAACGCGACGGAGAGAGATATAGCAGCAGCAGGAGGGAAGGGGATCGTATTTGTTGGCTGCTTTGCGCGACGCAGCACCGAGGCGGCGGGGGAAGGCGGGGGGGCTGCTCGTCGTCGAGCTGGTGAGTTGCTGATGCGGTGTCGTGATACTCCAGCCGCAGCCGACTGCTGCTGTGCAGCGACACACCCCGGGCCGCGCTGCTATGCGCCGCCGCCTCTCGGCCTGCACTGCGCTCCGCGTTTTCTTCCTAGAAAGGAAAATCGTCTTCTTTTCTTCACTACGCCACTCTGGCAGTGTGGCTTTCGTCTGGTTTATTTGTCTCACGCACGGTCGCCAGAAGTCGTGATAGGCCAAAAGACCCACCAGCGCGTACACTTTCCCACCTACATACACACGTGTCCTCAAAAGAGTATCGATTTGTTCACAAAAGATTAATACATACACATCATATACATACGAGAAATATATGTGTATGTGGACGGTGACATATGTGTATGTATATTCAGCGGTAGCAAACAGCTTTTATATATTTAAGCGTATGAAGCTGCATGTGTGTATTTTTATTTCGCAGTTAGTGTACCTGTGTATCAATGTATATGTGTGCTTGTGGGCGTCCAAGTTTACAGACAGACTATTGATGTGGATGTAGTATAGATCGCAGTCGACATGCGAATGTCGCTTGTGCGTATATAAGGGAAGCAGGAAGCGACTAGACAAAACAGAAGTGCTACGTTGAGCAGGAGAAGAAGAAAAGAACTTTCGAGGGTTAGTGCGCAGGCGTGGGCAACAGGTTGTGGAGACGTGGTATCTCTACATAGGAATTTATGTAGATACATATGTCTTGGTGCCTGCAACGTACACATATTTTTTTCTCTCTGTGTGTGCACACAATAGGTCAATTGAAGCCGTGCATTATTCGTCGGGAACAGAGCTCCGTCTTCTACGAATGAGGGCTTAATGTGGTAAAATTTTGCATTTCTGTGCGTCGCGCTGGTAGAGCTGGTGAACGCCTGTATTTTGACAACGAATTCACGTGGGACACGCGACACGCTGTGTGGACACATCCTCGCCGCACACGAACATATTTTTAATGATTGTGAAAAAAATACGCATTCAGCAGTAGCAAACAGCAAACACATGGCGCAGGTGAACACGTGGAGGAGTTCTCTGCAGAGACACGAACTCGGCCACGGCAGAGTCGTATCTCTGCGGATGTTTCTCTCCATGTGGACGAGGCGTCGGAACGTTGACTGACGGTAACAGCGTCCGCTGCAGCTGTCCTGCGCCAGACGAGCGGTCGCTCGTGTGTAGCTAGAGAACTGGTGAAGCATGTCTTTGTGTCTACGGCTGCGGAAGTGAGGCCAGAAGGGGGCGAGTCCTCTGCCGCGGGCACTCGCAGGCTCTCAGCACAAACCTGAGTTTGCTGCACACATCAAAGAAGCGGATGCGTCCAGCAGGGATGCAGATAACAACAACAAAGTCCAACAAAGGCGTCACAATACGGACTGCATAGTCTGTCGCCACAGGAGAGGCATACGACATTCTCGCGGATGAAGCAGCTACTCCGTAACACAATAAAACGCGTTCTCCAGGACAATATCTGCCGCAAGGTGCAGTGTCACAGAGAACGCACATCTCGTAGAGTATGCGGGATAGGCAGAAGCAGGAGCTGGCTTGATCAAAATAACTGATGAGTGGCTCGTGTCGTAATGTCAAGCACCTGCAGCACGGGGTTTTGTGGGGTGGTAGGGGGAGCAGGGGAGACTGCGCAGGCAAGACCGTCGAAGAGCGCGCGTATCGAATGTGTGGTAAGGTGCGTTATCGCAGTGTTACAGATTCCACAGTGGAGGAGGGGTCGCTGCCGTGGAAGGTTGACACAGCATGAGGCAAGGCACACGAGTACCGTACTAGGGACGTGCACGCGCCTGTAGACAGCGTTGTTTCTGGTGTCAACGTGTAAAGAAAGCGACAGCGCCCGCAGTACAACTGAACGCCTCGGCTTCACTTCCGCTGCTCTGGGAGGTGATTACAAACTTGTTTGCGGGTGTGACAACGTGAAATGCGTGCCTGCCGCTGAGGTGCTGCACACGACAAGCGTGCGCCCTGCGTAACGCCGGCACCGACAAAAGTGGAAGACACGACCGTCACAGCGGAAAAAACGCCTTCCCCTCGAGCTGGCGACCACTGCGAAGTGAATCCGCAGAAGACGATCTCTCTCTCTCTATATATATATATAAATCAAGAAGAGATACGCGTACATACGTTGTCTCAGTATTATAGGGAAGTCAGAGCGTGACCTGGCTGGATGGTCTATATGTACGAGTTTACGCACGTTTACACACACTTATATATGTTCGCGTATGCGTGACGTGGGGCAAGGTAACACCTGACGAGTTATGAGAGACAAGGGGACGCAGACTTTCAGGAACACTGGCGGCTTCGGAAAGTGCCACGCAGCTGCCTAAAAAGATACATAGAATCACGTGACGCGTCCGTACATACATGGTTCAAATATGTATACCTGTACACGTATATAAAGCTGTAGCTCCCTCTACAGGTCTCCACAGGCATAACGTGAACACACACGTGCTGGTGCGTAACCGTCTACGCATGTCAATGTATGTATTTATAAGTATGAATGTGGGTAAATTTTTATGCATGTGTGTGTCGGTGTAAGCTTCTGAATAACAGCAGCCGTGATACATTATTGTACGCCAGGCAGAACATGCTGAATGTGGGAAGGGCCACACAAGTCATGAAGCATGAAACGTCAGCTCGTATGTGCATGTATGTGCATATATGTTTGCACCTTCACCTCCATATATGTATATATATGAATAAATACTTGAATGCGTGCATGTGGAGTCTACAAAAGCGAAGAGGAATACTGTTTTAATACATGTTATTTGTATCAGAGATGCGAGACCGGCCACGGTGTCAGATTCGAGGTACAGAGTGCCGCGTACTGAAACAGGGATAATAAATATATACATGTGTGTAAGCGCAGATATTAATACACATTCGTGTGTACACACACTGCAAACATGTATACACATATGGATGTGAACAGAACCTATACGGACACGTATGTCAAGCTTAGCATGTTGCTCACGTGGTGGAAGTCCAGTCTTTACTGGTGCTGGCCGTGGATATAGTTCTGCAGGTGCAGATTCTTGACATTGCCTCCTGCCGGTACTGCACGCGTCTTAAGCAGATCGTTACCTCCTGGAGGGAAGTTGACGAAGTTTGGACCAGCACATTTCTACGACACGTGCATGTACACAGGCGTTTGAACGTTTATTTAAAACTTTACATTTCCTGTGCTTGAGTTCACTTTTCACACGTGTTTGCACATGTATTTGCATCGCTTGCGCGTCCGTGCGGGCTTCTACAGGCAGGAACCCAAACGTAGAAGGATCAAATGAGGCAGGTGCCTCTGTGCGGTCAGTGGAAAGAGGCACACTTCTTGTTTCTGCAAAAAGTAGAGACGCAACACGTTACGGACAACTGAAGAAAATGGCCACAACATCACATGAACAATTGTCGAGTCTTCACTACACCCGTTGACAACGCAGAGAAAAATCATCCTCAGCACCTCTGAGCTATATACAGTGTGCGTGTACCCACACGTGCGTAGACACGTCTCCGGGTATTTACGTGTTCCTTTTCCTTCCTCCTTGAAGGATTTTGGAGATTGAGAATGTCTTCTCTGGCATGTACGACCGTGTCGCAGCTGCACATCCACACAGAATTGGTGCGCCGGATGCTAGCTTCGTAAGAAATATATAACTCTACGGCTTGTTAACCATCTGAAGTCTCATTATACCGCATACGTTCCGGCTCTGCCGCGGCAATGAGGATTCACGTGCTCCAGGAGCGTGCCCCTGTGACCACCTTGCCGTTTCTCAAAAATGTCATAGTTGAGTCCCCCTTTCACGAGAAAAGTGTCGTGTGGAGCTAGTCGTGAGTCAGGAGACGTCGATTTCTACCTTTTTTTCCCACAATGATGAGCGCCTCTGCGTACGAGTCTCTTCCTCGTCACAGTATACTAACGGATATCAGGGACGCACTGTACAACCTGATGTATGGATGTGAATACATTCAGGCACGCGGGTGGTAGTTACCAGCTGACCCAGCAGTTTGTCACCGATCGAATTTTCACGTTTGCTGTGATGGATTAGAGAAGAGGGTCACACGTGGTGCTGTTTTCTACCCAGTGGAAGCAGCACGTGCTTCTCGATAAACGGAGAGAGAGGACACACAGCAGACACTTCATTCTGCACCACCCCAGTGCGACGGAGGTATGCCTTTTTCGAAGACAAAGTCAGAAGGGTATGTCACTTTTCCCGTGACCTCGAGACTTCTTCACCCTTGAGATCCCGACGAAACGCAAACAGCGGCATCCTGCCACCGGACACTCGAAGAGTTGTTTGTCTCGAGAAAACACTCGTCAAGAATGGGGAAAATAGAACAATTCCTAATTTCTTCAAACGGCTCTAGGAGAGCCCTGAGCGTCATCACGACACTGGACGTGCGCATTTGTGTGGCTTTGCGCGTTCTCGTAGCTGTGTAGACGCTACTGCTCTCTAGAAGGTCTTTCACGTGAGAGTGCAAAACTGGCCAGTGATTGTGTCCGACGCAGACGCGTGGCATAAATGTAGCTGGTGGTATATAGCAGTACACACGCGCGTATTGAGCTGCTCTTCTGCAGAGGGGGATACGTGTCTTCATCCCTACACGCATGCACTGCCTGCATCCCCTTGACAGGCTAAACCCGGCATCTACTTTTTATGTTGAACCGGCGTGAGAATTGTTCGGGATGATTTGGCGAGCGTGCTTGCGTACGTACTCAGAAGAGCTCTGATTGAAGGGACAGCAGAAGACAACACAGTCACTTTGTTGCCTGGTGACTTCCCTCGCACTGCTAAGACCTACGAGTTTGTTCACGGTGAAGGAGCAGTAGAGGTTCACACAGTGTTTCTTTAATGAGAGCATGCATATGTCAGATGTGTACCTGTATGTATGAACACGAGGTTGCTTAAATATTTGTGTGTGTGTGTGTGTATACTTATACGTGTAAGCTCAGGTTTATAGTTACTTCTATACGCAGATCCATCTGGTTGAACTTATATCCGTCCGTTGTAGACGCAGGAGTGTATATATTCATATATACTTGTGTTTACGTACGTGCGTATACATATATTCATACACACACACACATACACACACACACACACACACACACGGTAGCCTTGTTGATTTGGCTCGAGTGAGACTTCAAGTTCTCTGCCGTCCTGCAGACAGGTATGTTCACACGCACAAGACAGAGAAGTAGCAAAGCTGTGTTGGAGGCGCAGCAAAAGTTCTACTGAGTGCTTGCTTGTAGAAGGCAACTTCGCTCCTGGAGTTCCCTGCGTCAGTGTGTGGACTCTCGCACCAGGCGCAAGGCGAAGAGAATAAAAAAAAGTCCCCTTTGAGCAGTGGCATTTTGCCGCTTTCTGCTATGCCGTGTCTCGCTGCAAGGAGTTATTGGACGAAGGCGGACGAAAGCTACCCTGCTGCTTTTAAGCACCTCATCACGAGGCTGCCGGACGTACTTTCTGGCGATCTTTTTATACGCGTCTTCGTGTACTTTCAACGTCCTTTGTTCCCTCGGTAGGTCCGCCGTCTACACATGTGCAGCAACACACGTATATATATATATATATGTATCTGCAATCACATAAACGTACACATATATATATATATATATATATATATATATATATATATAT